>VXBI01009154.1:858207-871788 GCA_013397375.1 Toxostoma redivivum | reverse complement strand
TAGTTTTATTATGGAAGGATCTTTTGAATGGTGACCTTTATGGGAACCAGTTTTGCTCAGTGTTTCTATTATATAATAGAGAAATTAATTATATACTCACTGAATTTATACATACACTCTCCTAGCCTTGTCTTAACACCTAATGGCAGTATTATATTAAAAAACTATCCTGGAAACTCCAGGCTGTGGTTTTAATGTTATCATGCTATTCAAAAGGAAAAATGCAAAGTGGTGTTCTGTAGGAGTAGTTTGTCGTTGACATAGAACAAAGAACAATGGTGTAGGGAAATATTCTTTGGCAGAGAATCAGGGAGCCCTAATAGTATGTAACTTGAGCTGTAGCCAGTATCCTGAAAGAGATTAATATCATACAGGAATGTACAGATACTAGCCTGGAAGCTCTTTCAAGAAATTGTCACACTGTTAGGCTTTGGTAAAATCTCACAAGGAATGGCATACCCTTCAAACGTTATGTGGAGCAGTTGTAATTCAGTGGAGAGTAATAGGTATGAATAATTAGGTGTCTAAAAAACACAGTATGTGTTAGGAAAGAATCAAACACGACTTAACTCAGCCATCTGAAGAGAAAATCCCAGAGAATGAAGGAGATGGACAAGTCTTTAAATTATATAGAATGTTGTTGAAAAATGGAAGGAAATTATCACTTTTCCATGTTCATCTCATGGTGAAGCTGAAAAGGAGTAACGCTTAAGTTGCATTAGGGAGCTTGGCAGGGAGGGCCTTTTAATGGAAAGAAAGCTTAAAATGCTTGCATACTTTGTTTAGGACTTGAGTGAAAGCTGTGAAAAATCTTAAGGAGAAGGTTTGGCAAATATCTGTTCGAAGAGACACAAGTCTAGCTGGTCCTGTGCTGGAACAAGAAAATGGATTAAGTGACTTTCAAAAGTATCTTCCAGCACTGCTTATTTGTGATAATTTCAATAAAGTATTAATTATCAGGATTTATTTTCGTGATTAGTGTAAACTCTCAGGAGGAAAATTAAACAGAAATACTAATGGTGCAACTCTTAAATTTCATTTCTTTTTCTGACATTGATGGCTTGCAAAGAAGTGTTGTACCAGGGGACACTGGGAAGGAGATTAAATGTCTGTAGAAATTATTACCACTATTCGTATATGTTAGGACATTTTCCACTTGAAATCACTGTCAGTATCTGAGTCTAATTTCAAGATATCTGATTATTCACCTTTGCTGATGAAAAAGCTTATTTACAGTGAGTCTGGGGCGGACAAAATATGGTGAGCAATAGCAAAATAGAAGTTAATAGTATCTGAAAACAAGGTGTCATGTTACAGATTTCACTTCTGCTCTGGAGAAGGTATTTTTGTAGAACCATTGACCACGTGTCCTTATGGGCAGAGGTAGGATTAGTCTGATGCTCTTGAAGATGAGTTCTGTACTACAAAATCACAGAATGGTTAAGGTTGGAAGAGACTTCTGGAGGTCATCTTGCCCGGCCCTCCTTCTCATGCTGGGTCACCTACGGCCATTGTTTACAACTATGTATAGCTGGGTTTTGAGTATATCCAGAGATGGAGACTCTAGAAAATATCTGGGCAAGAAATACGTGTGCTAGTGCTTGGTTGTGGAGGTGTATGCTGGGCTTTGCACCACTTATTAGTGGTTTGTCATCAGCCTCATCTGTTCTCCCTCAGAGCCAGGATTATTAGAAAGGCGATTGAGCTGGTTTTTTGTGTTCAGACTTGGATGTTTATTGTCTTATAAAAAAATTACAGAAAGTATAACAGCACCTCTAGCTTCTTGCTAGAAGTAGGAAAATGGCTATAGCTGAGCCTGCTTCAAGGCCTTTTAAAGCTAAACAAACCAATAGAAGTCTAACACCTACATTATTTATCCTTTTGACGCAATAATAGATTCCCACCACCCTTGGAGTGACATTTGACTGACCAATCCAAAGGTTACTACCTAAGTTCCGTGAAGAAGAAGGAAGAAGATGATTAAAGAGAAAGATAGCTCCCAAAAATTTCCATCTTGTCCCATAACCACCACTATACTATAAAAACCTCAAATTTAAGACCCATCACCCAGTGAAAATACACACATCTAACCCACTATACATTTGTGATTTCTAGCTCATTATTTATATTTACAAGTCTTCTCCAAGGTTTCAGGTCCACTGCAGTGTTTTTAAGGGTGTCTGTGCCCGGAAGCACAGAAAGCTCAAAAACTCCAGATTCCTAAGATCCAGCACTTGGTCACCCCCAAAATGAAAAGTATTTCTCTCTGCTCAGAGGAAACTTCCTGTCCTCCAGTTTGTGCCTATTGCCTCTGATCCTCTCACTGGACACTGCTGAAAAGAGCCTGGATCCAATTTCTTTAAACCCTTCCTTCAGGTATTTGTATTTATTGTTAAGATCTCCTCCCTGAACTTTTTCTTCTCCAGGCTAAAAAGTTCAAGCTCTCTGTCTATCCTCATGTGAGAGATGCTTCAGTTCTATCTTTTTGGCCTTTTGCTGGACTGTCTGCAGTATGTCCATGCTTCTCTTTAACTGGGGTGACTGGAACTGGACACAGAACTTGAGATGTGGCTTCACCAGTGCTGAATAAAGGGTAGGGTCACGTCCTTCTGCCTCATAGTAATGTTTTTGCCTAATACAGCCCAGAATGCCATTCACTCCCCTTTCCTCAAGGCATGCTGGCCCATGTTCAACCTGGTGTGCACCAGGACTTCAGGTCCTTTTCTGCAGAGCTGCTCTCCAGCTGGGCAGTTCTCAGCCTGCACTGGTGCATGTGGTTCCTCCCCAGGTGCAGGACTTTGCACTTTGCCCTGTTGAACATTGTGAGATTCTGGTCAGCCTTCTCTCCAGCCTGTTAAGGTCCCTCTGGATGGCAACATGACCTTCGTATCAGCCATTCCTCCCAGTTTGGTGTCATCCACAAACTTGCTGAAGGTATCCACTGCTCCATCATCTACATCAGTAAGATATTGAACAGGACTGGACTCAATATTGACCCCTGGGAGAAACCTCTAGGAACTGGCCTCCAACTAGACTTTGTCACTGATCTCCCTGCTCTGGGCCCAGTCATTCAGGCTGTTCTCAGTCTGCTTCAAGGTCTGCTCATCCAGTCTATACTCTATCAGCTTCTCTATGAGGATGTTATGGGGCACCATGGGAAAAGCCTTACTGGAGACAAGATAAACAATATTCACTTCTCTCCCCTCACGCGGTGATTTCATTGTAGGTCATTATATTGATCGAGTATGACTTCCCCTTGGTAAACTCGAGGACTAATTCTAGGAGAAAGTTAAAAAAATGTACATTGCTTAATACAACATGGCTAGTTTTTGCTACTAAAAATGGCTTTTCAATAAATAGATATTTATGTTTTTTCTGGAAGTCATATTGTCACTATAAAGAAATGAAGACTGAAAATTACTGTAAGATGATACCCAGTAAAACCTTTTTCTGCATATTTTTCTGTAAATTAAATTAATTTTTCTATTGTGGTAGACCACACCAGCAAAACAGTAAAATTTTCTGCTTATAAGAATTTCTAATGAATTCTGGTTAAAATAGATTGACATTTCTCAAATACTTAACATAAATCAATAGACCACTAACTTTCAATTCTAAATTTACTGCATAAAGAATATGTCTGCCAACCACTAGGTAGTTTTGAATGTCTTCAAGTTATCTAGTGGACATGTGATAGCAAGCCCACATCAACAATTATTTAATATAATTAACACTATAGATATATATTCAGTGGGTTTATTTGCAGTCAGTGAAATTCTTGTTCAGAGTGGTTTTTAATAGAACTTGTTGAAAACAACACACTCGACTTGAAAGAATAATTTCTGGAAAGAGAAAAATAGGTCTCTGCAGCCAGTATGCTTGTGACATTGGAGTCAAGAGAAGTATAACATTCTAGTGTGTTTGTTTTCTTGGGCAGTAAGATAGATAGAAAACAGAGTAAATGAGTTAAAAATAAAATTATAATTGCAGTATATAAAGAAACCAGTAAAGGGAGATTGTAGCTATTTTAAAGTAAAATAGACATCCACAAAATACCTCTTAACTATGAAGCTGTTTTTATCTCTATAATACAGTAAATATGAGGTACCAAAACAACTTCTGTTTGATTCTGATGACTTATTACAGCTTTTACTGAGACTATTACATTTACCATTTGCAACATGACATGATAGTTGCCTGACTGTATGATCGCCCTGGACCTTCTGTGTCAAAATATTTAATACATGAAAAACTTAGATATCAGTTAGATTGTTCACAATGTTAATGAGGTTAAGATACCCTTTCAGTACAGAAATGGCTTGTTAAGCATTGGAACAAGCTGCCTAGGGAAAAGGACACACCATCCCTGGAAGTGTTCAAGGAATGACTGGGTGTGGCACTTAGTGCAGTGATTTAGTTGGCACCGTGGTGTTCAGTCAAAGGTTGTGCTCCATACTGGAGGTCTTTTCCAACCTTAATGATTGTATGAATATAGTGGAACTCAGTTTTATTAGCAGACAACAATAAATGTGTTTGGAACAGGTAAATATAGTGATCATAAGAAATATATTTCTTAATTGTAACCCAAATGATCTATTTTAATCCTAAAACATACATGGATTTGTAATTCAGCAGAACCACAGAATATGATTAATTAAAAAAGAATAAATTCTGCCTTTTTTTTTAAACTTTAATAAACGTTATTAATAAGGAATTACAAAAAGAGCAGGGAAAACATAAGAAACCTATTGTCTATTTGTGAAAGATAGAACTAAACTTCAATCAAAACCCAAGTATTGTGGTATAATGAATTCCTTGAGGATCTAGAGTTATAAAAATAGGCTTGCATATAGAAAGAAGAATACAACCAGAAATATTTAGCTGGGTGGTAGTTATTATGTATGGGCAAGGAAAAGGTGTAAGAAGTCCTCCAAAGTGACACAATCTGTGTTTATATACTTTACTCAAATAATAAATTGGATAAAAGAATAATAAGAGAAAATATCCACTTTTTTATAAGATAGGGCTGAATTGGAGCTATATATGACCTATTTTGTGTATTAAAATCTCTAGATATTTTGTTATGCAAGAGAAGTAAAACATTATATGATTGAAGAAGGGAGTGTTTCCACATGTGTGTGCATGGAGGTGTAAGGTGATGCTTACTAGACAATACAGACTGCAACACATTAACATAGAATAGCTCCTAAAAGATTTGTGGGAAGTATTTTCACTCTAATTTTTGCAATTTCTCTGGGTTTGTGAATGTCACAGGCTGTGGCACTACTACTATGCTGACAACATCCTGATTTGAACTGCTTTCAAAAAGAAATACGGTACCCCTAGAGGGATGACAGGTTGTCTGAATGAGATAAGCAAATAGATTTAGAAAATGCTGACGTAAGCTAAACTTAAACAAGACAGAAGTGATACTCTAATAATAAGAGGAAACCCTGCAGCTGAATCAGCAACCTCAGTTTCCAATGCAACATTTAGGACAGAGGCAAAAGGTGTTGTGAAACATAGAGGCTATACACTCACTTTGGCATTAACTGTAACCTTAATGAATGCTTTAATTTTTATTTTCCAAATAAGAATTGTGCATTTCATTCTGTGAAGGATTAAGGATAAAGATCATGCATCAATTCATATGATTTATCAAGTCTTGTGATTAAGAAGGTCAAAACCTCTAGAGATCAGACCCCAGCTGCTGCACTCTACTGGCTGTACATTATTCATGATAATTTAATGTCGTTCTCCTTAAAATGACTGGGCATGTTATATTCTGGGAGTGGAAGTGATGTGAACCCTATTTTACATGCAATAGTACTAGTTCCAAGTAAGATTATTCCAAGAAGTGGAATAAGATGATTTTGACTTGCTAAATGAAATCGGAACCATATTTTTTCTAGTTTGTCAGGGACTAAACTGGCAGAGGAGTGGCTTTTATTGCTGAGACACTCTGACTAAACTATGGTGAAAATATGAAAAAATGCAGATAATTATTCTTGAAAAATATAGATCTACATTGCAGAAAACTTTTTTTAAATTCAGAAATGACTATTCAGTGCACCCACAGCTACTACAATATATAGAGGTTTTTTTATGGTTATATATAAATTTTCAACCATTCATGGTACATAAGTTTTTATTAATGTCAATTTGAGGGAAATTCAAGTCTGTGGAACTTTTTAATAACTTTTTTTTCTTTTAACCAAGGAAATATTGCAATAAGCAATATATTCTTAGCTTTCATATAGTTTCTATTTTGATAAAATAATCTCAGTCACATTCATGGAGGTGACTTGGCAGAGACTAAGGAAAAGAGAAGAGAATATCTCTTGGTTCTTATGTTTTGTTAGATTGATAGAAAATTTTATCAGCTTTTTAAATACATTTGCCTTTCTCTTCAAGTAGAGAACAATTGTCTTCTCATAACTGGATAGAAAATAAAAAAATACATGTATGATATTACGCTGATGAATTGTGGTCAGGTTCATGGTTCTCATTGTGAACGTAACAAATACCAAAGTCTGAACTTCCATGGAGTTTATATTATCTGAATCACTTTGCATGGCATGCTTCATGTCATTATTTGCCCTCTAGTAATTTTTTATTTTGAATTAATATTCCCATTAGGAATATAAGCCCAGCACAAAAACTTTATGCTATAGAACAGCAGTGAGGGTGCTTGAAACTGAAGGGAAGTTTGGGATTTCAGCAATTCTACTGCCTTCTTGCACAGACAGAATTCTAGTGTGAAACCTAACAGAGAAAACCAGAATGTACAGCCAGGCTGCACTTGGTGTATATACTTTCTGGGCTCCAGTTAGTTGGGACAATTCCTTTTAATAACACAACATTTTTTTTTTTTTGACTATCTTCTTCAAACTCAAGACTTCTATTTTTCTAGTTTAAGGATTTTCTTATCTGTTTGGCAAGTTCCCAATGCATTTTATTTTGGCTCTCTGGGGTGCTCCACTCTTACAGTCTTCCTCACCATGGATATTTGTTATTTTTTTCAGTATTTTGTGTATCCTAAACATATTAAATTTAAGTTAATACTATTAGATTTGAAGAATAGATCAATGCATAGTGTTTTCTGCATTATCTAGTTTAAAGATATGTCAAAATAAATGCTTATCGGTTAGTGTTCTTTTTTTTTGCTTGAGTTTTCCAAGAGAAAGTAATAAGCTTAGCAGTCAGAATCATAAAATCAAAGGATGTTGGAACTAGTTAGACTTAAATGGAACTGATCTCTGTCTTCCCTGAAGCCATGCTTTTGTGAGTCATGCAGCCACCCTCGTAGTACTGTAAATGTAGAATATGTTCAGGATACACTCACACAAGACAGCAGAGTTGAGTGTCTGTTTTCATCACTTGGGAAAAATAATGACAGTTGACTTGGACTTGTTTTAGCATTACAGCTTCTGTTTTTATATGAAAACTGCTGACTTGAACTTTCTAGTGTGTTCAGTGCTTGAAATTAGGCTCACCTGGTATTATAGCTAAGAGCTACTTTCTTCAGGGATGATTCTCTAGATCTTTTGCATGAGACTGTGGATCAAAACAGTACTTTGGTACCTCTCCTCAATATATTTCTCCTTATCACCTTCTTTCTATCTGTTCCATCCTTTCAACATTTTACCTGAAAAAACTCAGCATGGCTTTTACCAAAGAGGAATAACCTCCCAGGATATTTAGGTTATTGAATATCACACATGGGTAAGGATATGACTAATGTAAAGGTGCTAACTTTTATAGTTTTTCGAGAGCAGTATCTTTATCCCAGAGTAATCCTTGATTTGTTTTGTTTTCCATACAAACTGTTAGTAAGAAAACATGGATAAAACGTACCTTTATTTCTTCTGTTGTATATGCTACTGAGTGATTGAAAAATTTCTGGAAATAACTAGAAGTTTTTAAATTATTGGACTAATTGGGAAGAGAGTTGATGAAGAATTTGAAGTCAGATGTATAAAAGTCTATTTAATAATAAAAATAACATTTCCTGAAACAATCAAAGTAGCTTTACTGATGACTTTTAACTGTTTGTGTCAAATACATCAGGCTTCTTAAATCAGTAGTGATTGATGCAATAAAAAAGGCTTTCAAAGAGTAGTTTTAATGAAAAGTAATTTGATATTAAAAATATTTTAAATATTTCTATTTTGCACCATGGATATAGCTATCAAGATAAGAGCCTAATAAAAAATGCTGAATGAATATGCAGGAAAGAGGAGAGATTAAGTGATCATGACTGAATCAATTGTAACACCATAACTGCATAAATACCGTCAAGATGTTGGATTGAATTATTGGAAAATCAACAACTAGTTTAATGAACCAATACCAAATTTCAGAACCAGGAGGCAAGTTCTGAAACAGTTAATACCAGTTACTCTAGAAATGGATCTGGACAATACCTTCTAACTCTGAGTTTCTTTGTACTGAAAATGTTTGGTACTTCACAAAGGCTACCTTGTGTTCTAAGCCATGCATCTTAAGGTTTGCTACTGAATGCAGGTACTGAGAGTAGTCTGTACCTCTGGAATGACTTCTACAAATGACCCAGCTGTGGGTAGTGCTGAATGCTAACACAGGCACTTCCAGCTGCTGAGGATACCGGTGGAAACAGTGATGGTTTTCACACTTAGTTTCACATAGCACTGAGTATTTTTACTTGCTTGCAGGTTGAAAGCAGAACCAGACCTGTCAGTCAACAGCATCTGGGGAATTCCTGTCCCCTGGAGTCAGGAAACACAATTAGGCTTGTTGAAAATACAATTAGGCTTCCGAGCTGCAGAGCTTTTCAGATGAAAGTTCAGTAATGTTGGTTACATGCTTTTAAATTCCCAACATCTTTCAACAGCACTTCTGTTTAATTGATAGCTATGAGTTAATGCTGTGTTTGTCTTTGGGAGGGTTTATTCTCTCACTTGTGTACTTTTATTTTGATATGTTTGCAGTGGTTGATTGTGGTAAAATTTTCAGAGTGAAGATGAGTAAAGTGTTATTATCACTGTTGTCTTATTTTATTCCTTTGATAAGGAGTAGTTGTAGTATTTTCTCAATTATATAAAAATATAATTAAATGTTCATTCCTTAATTGAAGAGTTCTTGGGGGGCAGCAAGGCTAGAGGAAAGAAGTGTCTATTTATTCTCTCTTATTTAAGGCAGGAAAGGATTATAGGCTGATTTAGAAAGGCTGACTACAGGATGTGGAGCTCTGCCATGTTTGCTTACAGAAGACATATTAGATGAGACAATTGTCTTTTATCACCATGAGAAGCTTTTTGTTATGTGCTGGTAGTATTCACTCTAGTTCTGGTTTTAGAGATTTGAGGACAATTGAACAGAAAGTCAGAATGTTCAGGTGTGCTCCAGAAGGAGGCCAGTCCACAAAATATTTATATCATGAAACCCTCTGTCAGCTCTTTTTGTTTATAGATGAGTGTACATTTTTTACTTTTTCAATATCATTCCCATTTGCTTTTACTTGTGCACTCATGGGTGCTTTCTGTGATGATAGTAGAAGTAATATTGATTCAAAAAAAGTAGGAAACTTACTTATCTCTTCCAAAAGATGTTTTTCTGATTATGTTCTGTAAAGACAAAAAGTTGAAGTAAATTCATAGTGATGTGGTTCCTGGAGTATCCTGGACTCAGAACAAACACAGACAGATGGTGCCAGAGTGAGTTGATCAGAAGCCTGGGGTAAGGAGGACTACTACTGGGTACAAAGTCTCATCTATGAATAACATTAACAGACGGTGAAGATTCTCACAGAGCAAAAAAAGGCACTGTCACAGAAACAAAAATCCAGTTTTTTCTGAGGCCTATTTGGAATTTGGATTTGTCACTAGCATGATTCAATTACTCCAAAATTTGAAAGTTTGTCTAGTTATTAACTCAAGTTATTCTTTCTACATGTCACCTTTTTCTCATCCTTTAAGAAGTTTTGCATCCATTTATATATTCTGTTTCAACAGTTGATTAGCAAGAATAGGTTTATTGTAGGAAATGGATTTTCTTGTTTCAGTGTGAAGATATTAAGCAAAGAGAACTTTGATTTTGTCAGCAGGACAAAATCTCAACAGGCCTCTAATCTCAGGTGTACTTTATCCATGTATACAAACTATGTCAGAGAACAGTTTTGGAACAGTGGTGGACACCCCCTTCTCCTAGTCTTGTACCTAAGACCTAAACAAGTCTTATTTTTTCTAGTGCAATGTTCACCACAGGGTGAAAACCACTAATACTTGTATGACAAAAATCTGATTAACAGGTAACTTCAGAAACAGCAGCATGTTGTCTGTTTCAAGATTAAATGAGAATTTAAAGCAGCAAGCATACTGTAGTCGTATTTCATCATATCTAATGATGTTGCTGCATTCTTTTCTTTACAGCATTTATATTGAATTTCTTAAGAAAATATTATGCTATGTGTTCTGTTGGAAAGTATTGCTTTAAAAGATTAGCTATTGGATTTGGGTCTCCATTGTATACATTTCCCATATCCTAGCTGTAACAAGATTAATTACCTATGTACACTAAATGAATATTCTTTCTTTGCTTAGACATGTGACATTGACAAGCTGTGGTTATCCTAGGATCACAACTTCATCTCCTCTGGTGATTTGTTCAGGTATTGGCTGTGATATCACAGCCATCCCTTTGCCTCTCTTTTGATTCTACCTTCAGAGGCCAGAGAAACATGAAAGTAAGATGTAGATATAATAAACTGCTTCTTTGAGTGTCCATATTTAAAGAAAGCTCTTGCTTCCAATGTTGGAAACTAACTGTTACAAAGATCCTGTTGTAGCAGCTTAGTTACAATAGCAGGAAGAATTGGAATTATATCATTATTGATATTGTGTCATCTTTGAATAGTGATGTCTGTTCAGTCGTAGATGCAAAAGACATACAAAATAAGAATGGCTATTATATTTGAACATGATTTATTTTGTACAGGTGGAATTGACCACATTCTGCAGTAGGGAGGCTAAAAGATATTGTTTCCCCCCAAAATTTTATTCCACAATGTCTCCAATTAGGATAGTAGATTTTTTACAATGTCATGGCAGTTGAGGGTACCTCTGTGAGAAAGAGCAAAAGGAAAACCACACTATAAAATAAGGCTTTCCTTCTGCCAGAGTCTGCCAAGTTTGGTTTGCATTTTACCCACTCAGAGATTAGACCTGCAGATCTTATTTGAAAAAAAAGAGAAAGAAAAAAAGGCTTCTCAGCAATTTTCATGATAGCATAACAATATCGTAATCTATGTGCCCTGATCAATAATGCAAAAAAATACAATGCATGAGCATAAGAACTACGATGCAGGAGAATAAGTGCTTGATGAGGAGCAGAACTAAGACTTATTCTTTTTTACGTGCAATGGTGCTGAAAGAAATGTGAAACAAATCTGTTTATATTTACAATGTATTCAAGCTTTTTAGGAAAGCAGATATTCACAGAGCTGTCAGTGTCCCTTCTCCCTCTGGTAGCTCCCAGGGCCCGCTGCTGCTGCTTCCTTCACTCTGTGGGGTTATGGGCAGCAGGCCAGCTGGTGGCCTGACTTGATTCTCTTACAACCCTCATGTATGCCCAGTAACTCTGAGCTCTTAATGGTTAATTAATAGGCTTTAATTAAGAGGTTAAAGGATTTCAATATAGGATTAAATTCTGATCTTCTCTCTGACACTGATTAGTTGGGGTGGTTTTGTACAACTGCACTTACTTGGAAAACTCAAGCATTATCTGTCAGAAATAGTATTAGGTTAGTACTGTTCATACAGTTTTTGGTGCACAAATTTCTTATCTTTTACCAAATACTTTTCATCAAACACTTTTAATCTTAAATGAAGAAATACTGCTGCAACCTATATTGACATATTTTACTTCTGAGAAGTGAAGTTTGAGTTCAGTGCACTTTTTCAGTAAAGGGGAGATACGGAGGCATGGATTTAGATATAATTAGTATGGGGAAAATCATTGCACACCTTGTTCACACACTTACAAGAAGACCCTCCTGCAGTTGAGAACACCTGTTTCTCTGAGCTCCTTCCTCATTGAAAAAAAATAAATTATATTACCCTGATGAAAGTTATTTGTGTTTTGGCCTTCTTTCCTGTTACTTTAAAAATATGAGCAGTATAGAAAATAAGTCTTCTGAGAATTGGCAAACTGCTTCATGAGGCTTTCCCCCAGGAGTGCTGCTAGCAATTTGGCTTCGCTGGTGCTACTTTTACAGTAAGAATACTGACAAAGTCAAAACCAAGATGTATCAGAAATAATTACAAACACCATGTCTGGTGGTGATTATTCAGCATCAAACATGTTGGTGTAGTTTGCTTGGGTGAAGTTGAGACAACCATGTGTTGAGCACAACCAAGATTTGTTTACACTCACTTTCCCAGAATTGCTCACGTTTATTTCCTGTTTGTTAGAAAAGGAAAATTATCAAGATAGGAACACTCCTGTCACAGAAGTAAAAAGATAGGAGCTACTTAATAATTGAAAATGCTCATGAATGTTGTAAACAATGTGGAATGAACTCATTCTAATCATGATACTGCAATGTCAGTGTTACGTTTCGGAGCCGAGACAGTCTGACCTATTATTTAGCGATTCTTTATTTTGGCTATGTGTGTAATTGTCCAATGAAAAAGTAATTTTTCCTTTCATAGTGAGGATAAAAACGTTTATCACAGTACCTTAGTTACTTTGGACATTTCTAAAACTACAGGTGTGAAGTGAATGGCTTCCTATTGTAAGTCCACAGGGGATGCAAAAAAAGTAACCCGAGTGACTATGAGAAATACTATCTCTGCTGGAGATGCCCTTTATAAACGTAATAATGTTGCAATGTGCTTAATTGCCAGCAGCTGAAGTAGCCTCTTTTCCCAGCACGTTTGGTAAATACCTTATCCCTTTAAAAGGAAATGTAGAATAAAGTTAATAAAAGCATTATTTGTGAAAACAAGTAAAATATAGGATAAACTGTGAAACTAATTCTGAGTGAATAATTTAGCTAGAACAGTAATTTGTATACTTTTAATAATAAGGCTGTATAAAAATAATTTTTAGTAATTAAAATGTTTGGAAATATGCCTCAGATTCCTTAAAACTGATATTTAATAGAATTCCTAAAACAAGTAGTGTCAGCAAAAATGTAGAGATAACCAAGGGGCAACTAGATTTCTAATGTTTTTACATTAACGTAATATTTCTGCTTCAAAACAGCATTCAAGTAAATCAGGAAGAAACATGTAACTATAAAAATCAGAATGTTTTTATCAGCATAGATGCAAAAAGTAGAATGATAGGATACGAATAGACTGTAAAAGGAAACTTTAATGGGAGCCAAATGTATTTCTAGGAGTTTAGATTTCAGGTGAGAATTTTTGTATAGAGTATGAAAATTTGTGTACATTCTGTCTCAGCTGTGTATGGAATATATCCCAGTAGGAGTCTTGAGTTTTGCATAAAGCTCATAACATAATAAGGGTGCTGCAAAATAATCCTAATTGTAGATAATAAAGTACTTTTCTGTTAAAGAAAAAAAAATAGCAGTGGGAT
>VXBI01009154.1:531581-858178 GCA_013397375.1 Toxostoma redivivum | reverse complement strand
TTTTTTTTTTTTTTTTACCTGAGGATCTTTTGGGCTTGATTGACTCACAGGTCTAGAGACATTTTGGCTTCTGGTTGGGATTTTCTAATGGATAGACAACTGCAAATGGTGGTAGTTGAAAGTGTTATGATTCGGGATGTGTATAATGCTATGCCTGATGTGCTTATTTTACAGAAATATACAGGCTACAGATCCTCCCTGTCTCTTGTGCCTTCTCTTATAGAAATTAAGGACAGATGCTGGTTGTCATCAATGTGAGACTGAATGTAGAAAGAAAGGCTCACTATGCCTATGCACAGTTTCTGAAAACTCTGCTTTCAAATGTCCAAAGTGCTTAGCAGCAGTAGTACATGATAATACTATGGCATCAGTAGAATTGAAGATTCAAATACTGTCACCTATTGTAAGGTGACTCTGATGGAGTCCTTTTTAATATTCAGTAAAGCTTGAGCCCTTGTTGCATCATTACCCTTAAATGAGAGAGGTCTAAAAGTTTCCTTCTGTCACTATGACTATTTTTCCTAACTTGAAATGCAGTTGTTTTTGAGACAATTGTTTTTTCCTATCAGAATTGGCAGAAATTATTTAAGTGAAGGTATAGTTAAAAAAATTGACCATATTTCTCTGTAATTTTTACAGTTCCTGGCAGCCTACTTTTGTTATAAGTTCAACTGCTTGCTCCTGATCTTCATTGTCAGCTGAGGTTCAGCTCTTAGAGCTTCAGCACTTTATCACAGCAGCTCCTTTGGGATAGTGTGGATTGCAGACACAGGGACAAGGCCATGGAACTGGAGATAAAATATTTTTAACCGCATGAATGCAGTTGTGGAATGAACTTGGATAGTTTCCTTGGAGAGTCAGGCACTTTTTCAATTACAACTGGCATGGTTAATCTTACTTTAGATGAGACCTAAAATTACCTGGGAAGTGTTGGCCTTGTCACAAGGGTAAAGAGCAGAAGGAAAGCTACCACTGTTGTGTGTAACAGTATGGATTTAGCTTACCCACTTGATGCTTAAAAATTAAAACCAGAGTCATACTGATACTTCCAGTACAGCTGGAGAAGGTAAAGAATTAGATGACAAAATCTATTAGAGAAAAAGTGAAGAATTAAAAATGCAGCTAAGAATGTTTATTTTAGAGTCAAATGAGAAAAATGTGCTGGGAATAGACAGACTCACAATGGTTTAAGAAACTATTTTCTAATTTTTTTTTAACTACGTGAGAAACTATGGAGAATGAGGAAAAATACCCCAGTGTAATCACCATAATATTTGCATGAAAGTTGTGGAAACTTGTATTGCAACATAGGATTTTAAATAAGATCCAGAGGAGAATAATTAGAAGCTTCTTAATTACATTGAAATAAAACAGAGTGGTGTGAAAATATTAAAAAGTGTAAAGTAAAGTTTCCATATGGACTTTAGAAGGAACCTTACTTGTTTACAGGTGGCTCCTCTCATAACTATCAGCTATGGAGAAATTAGGGAGCTTTGAATGATTTGGCCATTAAATTTTGGAGCAATGTGGTATTATCTTTAATTTTAAGTGCCCATATTTCTTATTGTCAAAGAAGTGTTGGAAAATATCTTGATAAAGCGGATGTTTTACTATATTGTCTGTTTAAAACTTAGTTGTGACTTTCTAGCTCTTTCTTTATGTCTATTATAGATTGTAAAAGTAGAATAAACAATTCAATAAAAGATGAATTTTAACAAACAATTAGAAAGTTACCACTTCTCAATTTAATCTTGCAATTAGTTTGTACTTCTGAGGAAAAAGTAGAAGCAGGTACCTGCTTGCTGTTCTGAGGAAAGCTGGAAGTAAGAGGTACAGCCAGAAGCTCCCTACTCTCTTTTCATGCATCTTGCCTGGCTTTATCTCAATATCATTAAACTCACACAGAAATATGATAACATTATTTGTGTCAGTGCTTTTTAGTCCATATGTTCATCTTCTTCATGTTCACTTTTCCTTGTGTTCGCAGGACTAGTGTACTTAGCTATTGTTCCCTGCTCCCCGGTTAACAAAGAACAGTTTCACTGCTGCTAATAAACAAAGTTAATAAACAAAGGCTGCAGTTTTATTCAATACTGAGCATTATAAATAGAAAAAAAAAATAGGTAAGGTAATCCTGTCTGTTCCAGGTAGGCTTTTTGTCTAGCTGGTGTTATCTGTTGATTCATTTACAGAGTCATGTCCTCATTTTTTAAAATGCAGGGTTTTTTTTCCCCCACATTCTTTATTGTATTTTTCTTTTTAAACTGAGATTCTGAATGCATTAAATTAAACTAGAGTCAGTGACATGACTTCATCTGTAGTTAAAAATTTATTTAGGGTCATACCAAATTAAGTAATTCATTCTGATGTCAGGAAGAGTGCAATGGGAGAATATTTTCTATTTTGTGAGGGAGGCCAAATAAGCTGTGAACAAAATGTGATGCAGTGTGACCTGTAAGCCTTTGCAGAAAGCCCTAGTAAGTGGGGAAAAGAGAGAATGGAGCCAGGCCAACTTGAAGACATCATATTGGCCATGTATTTTACTTCTAAGAATAGGCTGTTATGAGGTTCCCACCAGCAGAGAATATTTGGGTTCATTCTCCAGGATTAGACAAATGATGTTAGGTCATAACAGGATGTCTTCACCTTGCTCCCTTGCATGGAAAAGAGAAACTGAAGCAGAGATCTGGTAGTTTTGGATGCTCATTAGCTCTGATATAGTTGCTTTTTCCCACTTGAATTATAAGTGAGCAGCAGCACAGGTATAAACCAAGGGCAAGATCATTTAGCAGCCACACTCCTTTCTTCCCATTCTCTTTTTCTTTTCTTCAGCATTTCAGACACAGTCAATGTAATTCACTTAGATTTAGAATATATATATGCACTTAGACTGAAAATACATTAATTTTACAGTATTTTTTCAGGGAAACTATCCAAAGACATGATGTTCCATATGTGTGAACTTATTTTAACTCTGTGCCCTTTTTACCTAGGATCCAGATTTTGTCCATCTTGTGGTGTTTTTTGTTGCTTGTTTATTTTTAAAAAAATCAGTAAGAGTATTATATTGATAAATGAATACTTCACTGATTGAGACGGAGGTAGTATTTTTTGTAGTGTGAACAAGGTTATTTCTTTTGTAAGTAAATCTTTCATCATGTTTAGGGCCTCCTTATTCTCTGACTAGTCAATTCTGTCGGCTCTTTAAACATCTTCTGCACTTAAAAGTATATCTTTTATACTCTTTTATACAGAAGACACTGTTCCTCTGTGTCTATTTCATGTTAATGAATATCACAAAAGAATTAAATTACATATTGCTTAATAGGTTAAAGATTAGGAGACATGAAAATCATAGGTTTTTTCCTAGGTAGCTCCACCTGTAAACCAACTCAAACCATAACAGGTGAAAAGGCTAAAAATTTCAGATTTGTTTCTACTGACATTTTCAGGAGGATTTACTCTATGTTAAGAAAAAAGTCAGTGAAATATCTCACTATTTGACACGGCTGAATAGGCTGTTATTTTCATTACATGGCTTCTATTTAACCTTCTATATCTAAACAAAATACTGAAAATGCTAGGAAAAATCTGTCTATTAACTTTTAGAGTGGGGGAATTGCATTTCCCACTTGAAAAAAAATAGTGTAGGGTTAATTTTCTGCTACTTTCTTACTTAAAGAGATAAAAATCAGATTATTTATGCCAAGTACAACTCACAGGAGAGACTTCACACTTTTGAGATAAGCTTGGATGTTATTGTTTCTGCATAGATTTCTTGGACTCAAGGCAGGTAGAAATTCAAATGAATTAGATTTTATGGTATCTTCCTGTTTTAAAAGAAAGTTTGTGAAAGTTGAGCTAAAACTGGTACTTTCAGCAGGAATCTAAGTGCCTCTGACGAGCGGTATTTTAGATTTCTCCCACTTATTGTGAATTCTAATGCATAGATTAAAAAGTAGTATTTTTATTTGACAGTTGTATGTTTAAGCCCTTTCATTTTGCCCTCTTGGAATGTATTTTTTTCAATCTAAAGTCTAAGCTTATACATTTCACTTAGATAGGTGCCCCTGAAGTTAAACTTACTGACAGAAGAAAATAGTTAATTTTTATTTGAGGAAATCAGACAGTTAGAAATAATACATCAATTCCAATGAGACAGTCGAGATCTTGCCAGCAAGAATGTCAGTGCTATGAACTGAGTGAATGTTTGTAGAGATCCCTGCTGGCATCTGCTTTCTGTCAATATTTAATTTTCACTGATATGAAACCTGAAAACTGAATTGTGAATGGCTTCAATACTCTAGTTGTGTTGTCTGCTTGGATATGATAACCCATTAGTTTCAAATAGAATTGGATGTGAGGCTTTTGTTTGAGGTTAGATTTGAGTCTTTGGTTGCTTAATAATTTTTCTTTATCTGGTAGACTTAAAGCAGAATCATAGTCTTCTGAAAAGGAGTTTTGTGTGATGCCCTTTCTAATATCAGTTCAGACTCCAGGGTTCCAACATATTTCTATTTTACTGCCTATACATAGCCATATCAAAGCATAAACTCAAGGTTTTTTCTGCCTTTTGCACTACATAGAGTTGGAAGCAAATGTGAGTTCATTGGTCAAGCTTTGAGGGAGCTATTCTCATGGTAGTTTATAAAAAACATAAAGAGTTGGTTTTTTTCTGTTAATAAAAGTGGCCACTTTCTTCTTTTCAGCACTGCTAAGCCGAATAGTTGTTGAATATTTTTCCTTATGATTCTACTTGGGTTTATACTTCATATCTCTTGTCTGATTCCATAAAGCCCTTACCAATTATGTAACAACAGGAATGTTCTGTGAAGTGAGTCTCTGAACTGACCTCCTGCTCAAAGCATATTATTGCCCAGGCTCAGTTAAGGCAACTGAATCTCTATCCGGGCAAGTTTTGAAAAGCTCCAGTGCTGTATTGCCTTCCAAATGTACATGCTTCTTCTAATGCCCAGCCTTAACCCCCTCACAAAGTGCTATTTTAGTGCCTTTTGCTGCTTGATTTGGGGTTTTGACTACCAGGAAGAATTTGGCTCTGTAATTTTTCTTTTCAGGTAATGTTTAGATTAGATAGCTAGTTTCAGACAGGTGTTAAATCACCACTAAGTCCATTCCTCTTCAGTGGATTGAGCAAAGACATGATAATTTTTTTTTTTGTTGACAAACTGGACTTGTCAAATGTGTCCAGTTTGTCCACATCCATCAATAACAAGCAGACAGCAACCTGGGCACAATAGTCCGGGTGTAGCCTTTCCAGTGCCAGTCAAAGGGAATAAATAACTTACCTTAATCTGCTGCTCATACTATTGCTAATGTGGACCCATATGTAATTTGTCCAATTTGTAATGCAAGCACACACACCACTGGCTCATTGCCTGGTTTCCACCCTATTATCCAGGAGTTCTTATCAGCAGAACTGCTGTTCAGCCTGCTGTTTCCCAACCTCTTCCAGCACATGGGGTTTATATATATGAGTAGTATCCATTAATAAGTGGGTGTACTTAGTGATAGGTTAGCTGGCACTATTGTAAAAGGAGGAGCTTCAAATGTACAGCACAGAGAAGAATGTCATGTGCTATTAGACACCCATTGCCACCAGCAGAAAAATTGTTAAATGAATGGACTTGGTGGAACTGAAAAACAAATCCTTTTTGAAGCCTGGATTAAAGCCACGTTGGTGCTCTGTGCCTGGGAAATGAAATGAGACAAGTGCTACATCTGTAATGAAACTTTGAGTGAAGTGAATCCAGGAAATGAGAAGTGGCTTCTATACTTACATCTGGTCTAAACATCCTGGATTCTTCCTTAAAAGTTGCTCTTCTAATGGTAAATTTTAAGTAGATTTAGAAATTTCAGAAACATTTATGTGAACTTTTGGGAGGCAGGTATAGTTTCAGAACTTCTTGTCTGTAATTTTTTTTTCGTTTTGGTAAAAGGCTGAAAGTTTTAGGGACATTTCTGGAGGGAAGGAGAAAATTACAACTTCTGTACAATAATGTCAATAATGAACTTGCTTTTTTTACTTGCCTTTGGCATGGGTTGGAAGAGACTCACAGTTTTCTGCTTTTTGATACTGAATTTTTCATTTCTGGAAAGGTGTGGGCAATCAGGAAAAGCAGAATTAAATTAACTCGGTTCCTGAACAAAGCAAGTATTCCAATAGAAACTATTTCTTGACCCTGGCAGAGCAATCCAAGTTCTTACAAAGAATAGCTTTTCACATTGAGAAGTCCTCTATGAAGTTATCTTGGCTATGTTGATTAAAAAAAAAAAAAAACAACAACCGAAAATACCCTTCTATAATCATATAAGCCCACGAACTTCACCACTGTAACTTCCAGCAGGTACAAGTGTGATTCAGGGAAGTAATTCTCAAAAGAGCAGGACTTAATTACCAGTTTCCCAGACTAAATTTTCATTATCATTAGGTGTTTGTGTAAACTCATGACAACGTCTCATTTTCCTCTAAAATTTATAAAAGCTGTTAAAGTATGTACTTGTATTTTTGAGAAGAGTGTAGTAAAGGAGTGAGAGTTTGCATCAGTAGAGATAGATGGCATGTGCTCTAGAGGCCATTGGCAAAATACACATATATAAGGGTTATGGATATGCATTGCTGGGTTTTATACTGAAATGAGCTGTTAATTATGATTTAATATAATTATCTGGATTTACAAATAAAAAAAAGTCCCTGTCATGTTTAAGAGTAAGGTTTTTTATTGTGGATAAAATTTTGGCCTGAAATACAACTCTTGTACAGGACCCATTTTTTCACTACTAGAAAGACATTGAGGTGCTGAAGTGTGTCCAGAGAAGGGCAATGAATTTGGTGAATGGTCTGGAGTCCCATGAGGAGCAGCTGAGGGAGCTGGTGGTGTTTAGCCTGGAGAAAAAGAAGCTCAGAGGTGACCTTACTGCTCTCTGCAGCTACCTGAAAGGTACATGGCTGTAACCATATGTGGGACAGACTCTTCTCTCAGGTAACCAGTGATTGGATGAGAGGAAAAGGCCTCTAGTTGCACCAGGGCAGGATTAGATTACATATTAAAAAAAAAAAATTCTTCATGGAAAGGGTTTCTGAGCACTGGAACAGGCTGTTCAGGGAAGTGTTTGAGTTACCATCCCTACAGGTATTTAAAAGACATGTTGGGGACATAGTTCAGCAGTGAACATGGCAATTTTTTTTAATGCACCTCCTAAAATGAATACTTTGTAGTTTGTTTCAACTATGCATATTCATCCCAGGTGGTTCTCCTTAGTAAATAGAACACATATTGTCTAAATGAATATTTCATAGAGTCTTGTCTTCTCTGTTTAATTTTTTGACAGCTATCAATACATGTAATATTTTTCTCAGAACAGAAAAAGATGTAATAATGAACAATTTTGGCAGATAAGTTGTTTTCTACTAGAAAATTACTGTGTATAACCTTGAAAAGTTTATACATTAAAGGAAAAGTTATGACCTTTACACAGATTCTTGTGCATAAGAGGAAACACAAGTGAAATTATTTCAGTACATGAGGCTTAAGATTTGGCAAAAGCCTTGGGCTTTTTATGCATCAGTGAGACTGGTAAGCAAGTAATCATACAAACAAAGGCTGTAGATTATAAGGAAACCACAAAACTGAATGCAGCCTAAAAATAAACTTGGAGTTCAGCATAGATAATATGCTTTAAATGAAGAATGCAATGTTAAGCAAAATTAAAAGGCAGGCAAGGTCTCAGAGATTACATGTGTTATTGATGGAAAGAGGCCAGAGTACCAACTACCAATTATATAGTGTTGTCAGTGTAAAATATTGAAATATGCCAGGTTTCCAGATTTCCAAATTTTGTTTTCAATTTCACTCAGTTCTCACTTATTAGTAACTTGTGTCCTGCCACATTCAACAGAGTGCTCAATAGTGAGCTCTTTTGAAGCAGGGAGAAGGCAGAGAAAGCTCCTTGCTCCTGACTGCCCAAATGGCTTTTAGGGCAATGCCAACTCTCCCATCCCTCCTGAAGAGGTCTCAGACGAGCCCTTCTCCCTGCTCTGCTGCCGACCAGGAGGCTGTGCAGGTGGGAAAGGGCTGACAGCGAGTGAAAAGGGAGCCACTGCTGTTGGGAGTCCATCCCTGGGCCTGAGGACAGCCCATGGATTCAGAATTGGTCTTGAAGTGACAACAGCAGATACATGGAGAGAGAAATGACACATGAGCAAATGAAGTAGCCCTCTTTCCCTCTTCCTGGGAAAGAGTCAGTGGCAGCTGGGAGCTCAGGCAGCAGGTTAGTACAGAAAGGCATGACTCTCACTATTACCATTCATCTTCTTTTTTCTCTTTAGTCAGAGTCAGGATTAAAAGCACGAGAGATGGAATTTCGTGTTCAGACTCAGTTGTTTATTAATTCATATCTATGTTACAGTGAGTGCTACAGCACTTCTAGCTAAAAGCTAAAAATGGCAAAATGGCGATGTATCTCGCTCGTTACAAGGTCTTTTAAAGCCAAACAGTCCAATTAAAAACTAACATCTATATTATTTATACTTTTGACCCAATGACCAAACGCTCATGACCTGCAGTGCGGCATTTGCTATCCAGTTAAAAAATACCACCTAAACCCTAGAAGAAGAGGGACAGAAGAAAGAAAAACCTCCACCCTAAAACCTCCATCTTGTCCCATATCTATTACTATATTCTAAAACCCCAAATTCCAAATCCTTCTCCATGTGATATTGCACACTTCTATTTAAAATACACACCAGTGATTCTAGTTCTATCATTTAATTTTGGAAGCCCTCTCCAAGGCCTCAGGTCAAAAGCAGTGTTCTTTTCAGGGTCAGTGCTGGACAGCACAGAAAGTTCAAAACTCCCTGTTTCCAGAGTTCCAACATCCAGCCTCCTGTCTTTCCTGCTGGAGAGAGGGAGCTGCCTGCCTTTTCCCACAACTCTTCTGTGGTCTAGCATAAAGTACATTCTTAGTGGAGTTTTAATGACAAACAAAGTAAATCCCAACAATTATTGCCACATATGTGAATATCCGTGGTAAATAACTGCTTGAGTTAATTTTGAACTAACTCGTGTAATATTTTTTTTGGTAGGCACCTCTGAAAATTCTGATGAAATAGTTTTGCGTCGTTAATTTATATGTGATCTGTATAAGGAATATATTTATGCTTAAAGAAGTTGATCCTCTGGATTTAGTTGTTTTCTAGGAGGTTATTTTTTGTTCTATCTTATGATTTATGTGTGTTTTTTATTAACTTAATCTCAAGATTCTCAAGAAGACTAATTATAAGGAAAAATAAATGCCTTTTGCAATTTTTTTTTCTTATGTTACCTTTTTAATGTTTCATAAAAAGAACTTAATTTTTTGAGTTTTGCATGAACTTATTCCGGGAACTAAAAAAATCTGCCTACATTAGATTAATAACTTTTAATTTACTAAACTTTACTGTCTCTATTGCAAAATTAGGGAAGTTTACTTCCATGCTAAGAATTTAAATATCATTGTTCAGACCCCTTTAAATCACAAAGATCAAAAAAAAGAGAGAAGTCAAAGTTCTTTTTCTTTTCTCAATGTGTTTGAAACTCTCGTGATATGCAATGTCACCCTTCCCATCTTTTTCAGAATCTGCAAAAGCTAAAATATTATGGCTATTTACAATGAAAATTAAATTTCCCATTACATCATTAACCTTTAGAAACAGGGCTTTTGAGAAAAAAAACCTACCATTATAGACCATGAAATGTGTCTGTAGGTTTGGTCACCACGAGATACTTCCCATTATCATGTATTGAGATTTGATGGTTGTGGACTCAGAAATATGGATGAATTAACATGATGGATTAACATTGCAGTTCTGTACACTCACAACCACTGACTGCATTTGTTTCTAGTTCTGGAAATAGATGGTAAATGTATGGGTGTATCTTAAGCAATTTTTCCCTGGATTTTACACCTAAGGCTGTCTTCTACTTTACATTTTACATGAGATGACAGTTCCTGTTCAATGATATGAATGACTTAAATGATTGATAATAACTTGTTAAAATGAGGTAACTTATTATGGGCTTAAGCCCAGTAATTGAAAAGTCATTGAAAAAGCATTTTGGAATCATTATCCTGTGCAGTGTTATTAGAGAACTGAAGATGAACTAGATCAAGAAATATTTGCATCTCTCTGGTGGAATTAGGTAAAAGTACACTTTAAAGAATGAATTAGGTTTTTTTTCCCTCCTCCTAGCCAGTTTGCTGTTTAGTACCATGGGCTCTTGGATTGCTTATCCTGTTTTCCAGCTGTTGTGTTTGTAGCAAACATCTGGTCCCATCCTAAAGCAAAGTTACATCTCTTTATAACAGCTGGACTGTGAGCTGAATGTTATCAATGTTGAGCTTCCTCCTAGAGTTTTGTTGTAATGAAAAAGGAATAATTCTTGAACGTAACACTTCTGGAACGTCCTAAATTAAATGTATTTGCTTTGCTATAGTATGTCTCTCTGATTTGTAAAAATTATTGCATTTTAATGACTGTGAAGTATTTGTGGGCAAAAGTAAACAAGTACTGATGATCTCTTCTCTTCTGCAGAAAATTACATCAGCAGTTTGAGATGTATAAGGAGCAAGTGAAGAAAATGGGTGAAGAATCACAGCAGCACCAGGAGCAGAAGGGTGATGCCCCAACCTGTGGCATCTGCCACAAAACAAAATTTGCTGATGGCTGTGGCCATAACTGTTCATATTGCCAAACTAAATTCTGTGCGCGCTGCGGAGGAAGAGTGTCTCTGCGGTCAAATAAGGTAGGGAGTTATGAGAGTTTAACAGCAGGCTTCTCCTAAACTAAGTATCTCTAATTCATTGCTTATGAACCTGAATCACATAACTACTGAAACAGATTTCCTTTAAGGAGACAATGATATCTGCTTCAGGGACTTTTAAGATATCTGTCCTCATTTTGTGTAATTTCCAACTGCATATGAATTAGTGATTATGGCCTTTAAATTAATGCATGCCATTTTTTGACTAACAAACTCATGCAAGTACATTTCTTTGATTGGAGGATGAGTCTCTATTTGAGAAACAGAAGTATATCTAGTGGTGCTAATGTTGAGACTGATTACTGCAAAGTAGAGCAAGGACTTTTTTCTTTCCTGCTTGCCTAGGCTCCTGGGTACAATATTATTGTAAAATTACTGCTAGAACATTATATAAAAAATAATAATGTGCTTTAAAATACTTATCTATTATACACATCCACACATATTATGCACATTTATATGTGCTTACACATGCAAATGTTAACTTATTTCTGGAAAATAATTAGATGCACTAACATATATTGTTCTGTATATGCTGGTGTTTATTGTATAAGAAGTGGTAAACCAGCAATCGGAATTCTTAAAAAAGCCAAATGATAGGGCAAAAAATTCAGCACAACTGATATAATCACAGAAAACTCTTCTGAGATCATTTTACTCAACACTTTAGATCTGAACATTTGATACACAGAATGTTTCTCAGATTCTGACAGATACTTGAAGATATATGGCAATATTCAAGAAGCATTGTGCTAGTCTTTTGTGAAAATATGTATTTTGTAAAAAATACAATATTTTATTTTAATGTTTACTCATGTAATTTTTCTAATATAATTTATTTCCATAAGTAATTTTTTTCAGTAATATGCTCATTGCAAATACCATGCAGTCAGTAAATATCTATTGTAAGGTAGGAGACAAGCATATGTATGTTATGTATTTATTTGCCTAATATTGAAAAGTAAGTTTAAATAATGGACAGAAGTATTTGATTAACAAAGTATAGAATAATAAAAAATATAAAAATCTAATAATAGTTCCTGATGATTAAAGTAACTGAGATTATGTGTAAATGTCTCAAATTGCCCTGGTTTTCATTAAGGTAACTTAAAAATGTTACCTTTAGTAGGTTTGCATATTTTAGTTGGGTTTTTTTATAATTAAGTCATGTTGCTTGTAATAAGATGGATAATAATTACTGTATTAATTTCATCTGGTTATAAATGCCAATTAGGACAAATATTTGAGTCATTATGCCTACATCCTTACAAACATAGCATTGTGAGGATACGCCATTTAGATTCTTCTTGAGATGGATCATCTGAACTTGACAGATGTGTCTGACTTCTCTGACAGATTTCCAGTGCTTCTTCCATAGAGTCTTAGGTAATTCCACTACTTCACCATGCTCACCACAGATAGCTTTTTTACTGTCTAGCTGAAATCTGTCTTTCAGTAAGTCGAATTCTCCATTCAGTCTGAGACTGTTCTGCAACACTTCTCAGCTGGCATTTTTTCCTATTACTTTTGCTAATTTAGTGCGAGGCTTTCCTGCACTTAATTCACTTTTATTCTGGATAATTTATGAATATTTTGAACACAGAATTTCTAGACCGATTTCCTGTGAGGCTTGGCTGGTGAAAACTTTCACTTAAAAAAACCCTGACCATTTATTCCTGTTTTTTCTTCTTGTCCTTTCATTAATTAAATTTTCTCATGGATGAATTTATTCCTACTCTATGGCAGCTGAGATTCTTTAAGTCTGTAATCCCACCTGAGCAGTAGAAATAAATCCCATTTTCTCACTTCCTCTGTGACTACTTGAAGGAATTCTAATACATGTAACACATGTGAATTCCCTCTACTAAAGCCATTCTGACTTCTTCACATTTTATCACAATTTATTCATATGCTTGCTAATTGTATTATGTATTTGAGTTTCTAAAAATCTGTCCAATGTGGATGTCAGACTCATATGTCTATTCTTCAATGCTGAAATTCCTTAAAAATATCTTGGTGATTTTGCCAACTTTTATACTTCTTATCAATGAAAGTCTGTATTGCAGTCAATAATTATTTTAGACTGAGATGCTTTACGCTAACTATAATTTAATTTAAAATTTTTGTTAATTTTTTTGTTGACTCACTTTGTAGCTTTGCTTTCTGAAATATCAGTTCAGAGTGTGTCCTCCAGTTTATTTTGCATAAAATAATATTCTAGAATGAATATCTTCCTAATCACTATGAATATGAACAAAAAGGATCTAACTCAGACTGTAACAGTCTCCTATTTATGCCCTGCTTTATGCCTACACTGTTTATTCTATTAAAACTATTTTGGTCTACCAGGATTCATTCTTATCTCTCTTCTTTTCTGGATACAACTTTAGTTTCTTGAAGGATGGCTTCTAATAACTTTCTATTTAAATTTTGCTTTTTTTTGGTCGTTGTAGACATTTTTTGACACATTTTACATATATATATGTCTGCTTTGGACCTTATAAGGTGATAGATACTTAGACTGTCTGAAATGTTCCTTGGTGGATCTGAGATCTTCATAACATCAAGTTTCAAGCTAAACTCCTGCCATTTACTCCAGATTCTGCTCCTGAATTGTTTATTACAAACAGTATTAGCAGCATGCATCACAGATGATGGAGAATTGTGAAGAATACTCCTCTTTCAAAGATCTCAAGACTGACTACTGCTTACAAGGTTCATGGCCATGAGTAGGAGCAGGGAGTGGAAATGTTTTGACTGTTGGTCAGAGCATTAGATTAGGATTCTCAAAATATTTGTATAATTAATTCCTTTTTCAGTTTCATTAAAGTGTCTTAAATATATGGGCCTTAGCATTCACTTCAAGCTGTACAAAAATTATCATTATGTGGGAGTTCCTTCTAGCTCAAACAAATAAAAATTATAATGGTGGCAATTTGCTTCTCTACAATTTGCTATCTTGGGGAATGGTGTATTTAACTAAATGGGGGCTTAAATTTCAAAGGAGTAAAAAAACTTGAACTATCATATTTTATGTTTATGAACAGTTTCAGATTTATTAAAACTGAAATAATAAATCATGTGAGAGCAAGCAGTAATTGTTCTTAGTAATAGGAGTACCACATATATATAAGATATACTCCTTTTTTTAAAATTATATATTAATTTATATAGGGAAATGCACATCGAATGAGTCAGTAGACAGCAGAATGAGGTGTATATAGGTGAGAAATCTAAATGCTAAAATGTTGGAAAAATACAGGCTCCAGATTGATACAACATTGTATGCGGTGAATATAAGTTTTAGCACCTCAGAATGCCAGTTGACTAAACCAACCTTTCACTTGTACAGAAAGGAAAAAATGCTTGTCTGAAAAGTTAACTTAATGCATGCTGAATACCTTCTTTCAGGGTATTTGGCAACTTATTATCACTTGGAGCCACTGAAACATCCTCTTTGACTTTGAAGAACAAAAGTAAGAGATTTTCAGTTGTTTTATAGGGCCAACAACAAAATGGGAGACGTAAGGTGTGAGTAGGGAGCTTCTCTCAGTTCTCCTGGTGCAGTGCAAACTTTGCATTCTGATTATTTCCCCGAGGCTGTTTGGTTTTCATAAAACCATCAGGTTCCCTTTGCTGTATAATTCTAACTGCAGGACCTGCAATGTGATCATCTGTATGGAGTTGCAACACAAAATTGTAGCATACTAGTGGTAATGCATAATCCATTTCATTCTGTAGAGAGCTAGCAAGCACTGAAGAATTAGTCTGTCACAATCAGGTTTTCTAAGTCACTAGTATTTGGAATAAAGTCCGTGATTTGTTATTGCATACAAGTAAGTTGGTCATTAGGAGATGTGGTTTGACTTTGCATTTCTCTACAAAAGACACATAACACTGCAAACGTGAGGAAAGGATTCCCTCTAAACACTTTGTGTGGTTTTGCTTTTCTGTTTAATCCATGTAACACCTGTAAAAACTGATAACCTGCAACTGTATTCATCTCTCTGGAGAACAAGTATCTCTGAAAAAAACAAAGTTGGGGTAAATTATTCCAAATCATTCAACTTCTGAATAAGAAGCTGTAAATTTACAGTTGGAGGGTGTGAAAGTTATGCTTCTCATTTGGATGAATTTCACATCTCAGTCTCCCCATGGATAGAAAATAATTTTTATTATCAGATATGCTGAACACTTCCAATCTTAAATCTGGTCTTGATTATATCGGAACAACGTTAATGCAATAGGAACATCTATGATAGTTAAGACATCTCTAAATGATGATCATTTAGAAAAGATCAAACACCCCCATTTTATTAGAGGTGATCAACCTCTTTATTCTTTTGAAAGTTATGCCCAAACTTATCAGGACTACAGTTCAGCTAGTGTACTTCATGGTCCATAGTATCTTTCCCCACTGCTTTCCTGTTGGAGTTTGTCTTCTTTGATGTGGCACAGCTGTAACCTGGATCAGCCTTGTGGAAGGAGCTGTGTGAGGATGACATGCTTCCCTTGGGAGCACCAGTCCTTTGCCTGGGAGCTGTTCAGTGCTCAGCCTTGGTCCCTGCCTCAGCCTGGATGTTCCCTCACTGAACCTGATCCAGGCTCAGCTTCCTGGAGTGCCTCAGCTCTGCCTCATCACCATGGACCTTGCTGGGGACTTGGATTCTTTGTTGACCCTGAGCCCTATCCTTGGGTTCCCCTTGGGTGCTGTGGGATACAGGTGTGCAGGTGGGAGCATGTCCTGCCTCATTCCACCCTTTCTGCCTCCTCCTGGCCCTGGCCAAGCTGCTGACACTGCTTCTGCTGGGACACTATAGGAGTAGTGCTGTCCCAGCATAACCCTTCAGCATAACATTTCTTCAAATTGTTGCTTTTAACGACAAGAATGAAAAAACTTGCATAACTACCATTTTGAACCAGGAGGTATTGCCCCTTTCCAGTCTGTAAACTTTACTTGCAAACTAATGCCTAACAGAGCTGATGTTCAGAATCTGCATTTCTTTGATTCTTTGGATTCTCTTGCTTGTTAGAAAACCCCTGTGATTTTAATACAATCTATGTGGATATGATCAGTCCCTTCAAATGATAACTGCACAAACTATTTTTGTTATTAATTTTATTTATTTGAAACAATTTACGTTTGGTAGCTCTTTTGATCTCAATAAACAGCAAATGATAGTCTCAATTTCAACAGAGGCTTACGTGTTTGAACTCTTCACTACTTTAAAGTTTTCATAAACCTTAGTGGTTGTTATGATACTGATACAATGAAGAACTCACAATTTTACCCAGACTTATAATTTTAGGCAATTAAAGTGAGAAAAAGACAGTTTTGAAGAGTGGCTTTGGCTCATGCAGTCAGATGCCAGATTGACCTTGTAACAGATCCTTTTTAGGAAAGGATGAGAGATGAATTCTAGTTTTGTTTTGTGTATAGGATGGAATTCGACTAATTTTCTTATATTTCTGGATGTCTGAATATTCATGGAAATAAGGCCTTTCCTCCTTAAAACCGCTGTTAAAATATGTCTTCACCTTTCGTGTGGAGCAGGACAAATACCACTGTTCTTTGAAAACTGAATTGAATTATTTTTCTAGTGTCTTTGCTACTGAAGTGCCTGACTAGGCTGTCTTTTATATCATCAGTCATGTCATTGCTTGCAGCGTATTGCTAAGAATGTTTGACAGGGTGTGTGGAGGAAGCTGAGAGGCTGGAGGCAGTCTTTAGGTGTTTGGTAACGTGTGATGGCATATCTTGAACTTCACATATCTTTATATTTTGTAGCTTGTTTCTGAAAAGAGATTCTTCATCCTGGATGCTATTCAACATAAGCTGATTGTGTGAATCTTGGTTACTACTATGCTCAAAGTATGAATGACAGGATTTTGAGTTATACTTATGGATTTTAATTCTCTTGGATAGTAGAGTGTATTTCTTCAAAGGTGAGGATGAGAAATCAAGGCTCTAGATGTTTCCAAATAAAATGAACACTACTTTCTTACTGCAGTGGGACAGGAAACCATGCTAGGAAAGTATGAGACTGTCTGGTACTGAGCAGAAAAATATGTCTCTGCACACAGAGTGATAATGCATGGATGTCCTGTGATTTAGATAGCTTCCTATGCTATTTACTATTGGCATAACTGAGAATACCATCAAAACCCATAGCATCTTTAAAATACTTTAATCTTTTGCCATTGAACATAGGATTATAGAATAAGTTGGGTCAGATGGGACCTGTGGAGGTTTTTCCAGACCAATCTCCTGCTCCATGTAGGATTAAATTCAAAGTCAGATGAAGTTTTTAAGACCCTGTTCAACTGAATTGTAAGAATCTCCTAGGAGAGAGAATCCCTAACCCAACTGGACAACCTCTTTCAATGATTAACAACTCTTGTGATTTTCTTTTTTTCTTACATGCAGTATAATCCCTTAACTGTTTCATTTTGTTTATTGCCTGCATATCTTCAAGAAAATTCTGTTTTTGTGTTTTCTATAGCTAAACTTCAAATAGTTGAGGGATACAAGTTGTTCCTGTCTTCCCACATCCTTCCTTATCCCAGCCTTCTTTAGGCTAAACAAGCCTATCTCCCTCAGCTTCTCCTTGTATATTGTGTGTTTTATTGCCTGACTGTCTTGTTTGCCCTCTGTTGTATTCTCTCATGTTTGTTTGTAACTTTAGGATTGGAGGGAACCTAAGCCTTCTATAAGAGTTACATGTTATGAAGTTACATGTCATACAGGTATTGGAACAACAAATCTATAAAATTGTCACCTTTTTTTGGTAAGCAGTTGTATTCCCAGCACAGACAATGCTTAACCAAGTGCCTAGATTTAATCTCTGTATTGGCATGTGAAACTAAAATACAAGATAAAAATCATTCTTCATTCACTAAAATAGGGAATATTTTTGACTGAAAATATTTTGAATACTTTTTTTCTAAACTATTATTCCATTTACAATCGTAGACAGCTAAAAAGATTTTTTCTTCATGGAAAATAAGCAATAAGAATGTTTGTATTTAATATTTATGAGTATGAAAAAGAAAGTGTATGTTTTATAGACCTGGCATGACATGCAGTAAACACTTGTGACAAATTCTATCTCCTTGTGCTTTATAACTCCAGGATTTTAAATATTTATTGAGTGGCCAACATGCTATTTTGCCATTTAAATACCCTCTATTTGTCAGTAGTAAACAAATATTCTTAATTTCACTGAACTCTTTGCAAGTGCAAAGCGTTGATGAATGCTAATCATTGCAGTACTGGGGTCCAAGGTATGAGCTAAATGCTGCATCCTTTTGATGAGATGACCTATTTTTTTGGGAAGATAATTCATGCATAACTCCCAAATTTTTTAAATGAAAATAATTCCCTTTGAGCATTTTTTGTATAATTTTTTTATTTCTCAATAGTCTCAATTTCTCTCATGAAAGGATCATGAAAGTTATTAAAATTGCTTACTTTCACTATATCTCCTTCACCATTAGGGAAAATAAGAAAGATACATATTACTTCCTTTGATATTTATTTGTTTATCTTACTAAAAATTTCTAGTACTTGTTTTCAAAGTGGAAGTGATTCTTTCCTTATTTGTGTTTTTTTTTTTTTTCTCCCCTGTCCTTTCTTTCTTGCTTACGTGGATATGAACTCCAGGAGGACAAAGTGGTTAGAACCTTTTTTCTGTTTAAAGTTATTTTCATTTATGGTAGACTTATTTTCTGCCCTACATTTGCTCTCATTTACACAGATGTAATTCCTACTGAAGGCAAGAGGAATTACTGTCATTAAAATGAAAGCAATGCTTGGCATAAAAGGCTTAACTGTTCTTCAAATAGCTTACTAATAACCTGTGAGTTGTTGTGAAGAGTATGCATGATATTCCTCTCTGTTTGCAGCTTTTGTGAGCATGCCCCTGCCTTTCCTTTGCTTTTGCAATATACGTGCACAGCTTAAAAAAGTTAAATGTCATTTCTGTCATAGGTGCTTCTTTGATAAAATTCATTTGTATTCTTGTAGAAGTGGCACAAAGTGATCGTAATGATTTTTCCACTCTGTATCACTGGTTTGTATGTCCTCAACATTTTAGGTTGTAATTTTTTTTGGCATAGTAGTTCAGTTCTGATTGTCAGTGACAGTAAAATTAGATACCAGTAAATATTAATAAAACATATCTATCCTAAATGTTTAGAATATGCCAGCAATGTCATAGAGTTATACACTAATATAAGTTTATTTCTGAACTGATTTATAGGCTTTCCTAAAATACAGTGCACATATTATATTCAGCATATATGTTGAAATAATATTAAACGTTATGCATGTCACTGACATTCTGTTTGTCTTGATAATATTACACATACAGTAAATATTTTAAGCTTTAATTTTAGTAAGGTTTAAAATGGTAGTGTAAATCTGAATTTGAGAATAAGCTTGGGTATGTTTCACTATTTTACCACATTAGTGTAATATTTTTTAAATAACAGAATTGAGAAAACTACATGAGCAAGTGTAAATAGTTTCTTCCATCAAAGTCAGCTGTATTCTAAAGAACTAAAATTACAAAAGCAATTTGCCCTGTAATGCTTGGCAAATAATTTCCTGTGTGAGATGGAGTAAAGAAATTCTTTAACGTTTGTATACTTTTAGTTAATGTACAAAGACAACAGCTTTTTCTATAATAAAATGTAATTTATTCTTTCTGATAGAGGTGTCAAGGCTCGCATTTGACTTGTACATATGGTTCAGAAAAACTTTGCTTCCCACAGAAGTTGTAAGCCATGTGCAGTTGTTACCATTTAAAGCAGATCTTTAGTAGCAGGCAAGTGACATTTGAGGTGGGCCATCTACTGGTGCCCCAGGCTGTTAGAGGGTACGCAGCTTTCTTTTGGCCTGTGAAAAATCATCAGTTTTTCACAGTTAAAAGGCTATGAAAGTTCAAAAGCTATGAAGTAACAGCAGTTTGTAGATTACAGAGGTATATGTTGAATACAAAAAGCAGATTAAAAAAGAGGAACAATTTTCTCCTTGAAGAATGTACCCTTTCTGTATAATCTTGCAAGTAACTGATGCATGCTAACAGTATTTATTCCCACAGTCAGTCCAACAACTGATGTCTGCAATATCATCTATCTTGGAGCCATGTCAAATACTAAATTCACCTGGAAGATATAATTTTAAAAAACATGTGAAGGAGGTCACAGTAATAAGGTTATATTATTATCTAGCTTTACCTTGTGCATGTGTTAAGGAGGAAAGGGATGGCAGTTTCCCTATCTAATCAACTAGTTAGATTTTTCCATGAATAAGGACAATGGCTCAAGTTGCTGTATGTTTCTGCTGCTTTTGAAATAGATGTTTTAGAAGTTATGAGGCAGAAAAAACAATGAATATATTAAGTCAACTTTTTCTCAGCTATAGACGTTGTGAAGAAAGAACAGCAGTGGTATTTTTCTTTATATTTTAGTACTAACTGTAAGATGAAAAGCCCTGATGTATTGAATGCAGATAATATCAAAATAGGTACCTTTAATATAATCAGTATTTTTTTATACACTACAGCATTTATCAGTAGATTAATACACCTAGTGAAGCCTTAATATTATTTTATATCCTTTATTTTCCAGTGTAGAAGGTCTCAATTCCAATCTTTCTTAGGAGGCCTGTTCTGTATTTTGTAACCATAGAATGGCAAGTTCAATAGAAAATGCTCCTAGATAAAGCTGTAGATACTTGGTGACTGTTGATGTCTTGACCCAATTAAAAAAACATGGCTTTGGAAAATGGGACATATTCAAAGCATCAGGTCTGTAAAGAACTAGAAACATTTTAGTGTGTATCCTGTAGAAATCTTGTTACATCTTTTGATAAAGGTTAAGATTGCAGGGAAAAGCTGGGACATGGAATTGAATAATTGGGACAACCATACAGCAGTTTACTATTTGCTTAGGTGCTATTAAAGGTGGTGGGGAATGAAGTTAGACGTGGATCCTGACTCTGTTTTAGTGTTGTACCATTAAACATACACAGAAGGGAACTTATACTACACATCCTTCTATTCCCCTTGTGAGACCCTACCTGGAGTGCTGCATCCAGCTCTGGGGTCCTCAGCACATGAAGGACATGGACCTTGAAGTGGGTCCAGAGGAGACCACCAAGATGATAAGAGGAATCAGAGTACCCGTCCTATGAGGAAAGGCTGAGACAATTCTCCAGACTGAACAATCCCAAGAGAAGACTCTGGAAAGACCTTCCAGCGCCTAAAGGGCTCCTACAAGGAAGATGAGGACAAACATTTTTAGCAGGGCCTGCTGCAATAGGAAGAGGAGAATATGGTTTTCCACTGAGGGAGGATTGTTTTATATTAGATATGAGAGAAGGTTTTTACAATGTGGGAGGTAAAATGCTGGAACAGGCTGGCAAGAGAAGTGGTGGAGTGATGCTCTGAGCAACCCAATCAAGCTGAAGATGTTCCTGCCCATGGCAGGGAGGTTAGACTAGTTAAGCTTTAAAGGTCCATTCCATCCCAAACCATTCTATGGTTCCATGATATTAATACCACTTCAGAGTTTACAGCTCACTGTGCCTCTTCCCACACAGAACGTGGGAATGACTCAGGAATGTCTCAGTCCTTCATTAGTCAGGTATATGAAGTACTTTTACAAAATTGAGATCCCGGTGTGCCGCACAGCAGTAATTTAAGTTAAGATCAAAAGAGATCATATCTGAGAAGGAAGCAGTTGATGTTTTAAAACTGAAAAACAGTGTGAATTTTTGCCAACTTCTGGATTTTTTCTTTAAGAAACAAAGGTACATTTTAAAAGATTTCCTGCATTTCTGTCACTGATTTTCAGTCAAAATGTGACTATGAGGTAGAGATTTCTTTGAGAAACCAGAGTCAATTAAGGCTTATAAAAGTGAAATTGATTTTAAAAAATAAAGATACACAGGATTTCTCCCTCTTACTTAGATTTTGATAATTATATTCCTAATCAAATAGCTTTATTGAAATAAGCAACACCATTAGCTAGAATAGTGAAATTTTGTGACTTTATCACTGAAAATCATGCAAAGTGTGATTAAACTGATGAGGAACTAGGAAGTACAATGGCAAAGTAAAGTAAGTACAAAGGAAGTACAACTTTGGGCAAAAGTATATATTTTTAAATAGTAGGAAACATAAAAATTTTTTTAACAGTAGAATTTTTGAATTTTTACTGAATGTTATCCTGAATTAAAATTAAATTACAGACTTTGTACCTTTGCTTGGAAATCATGACTTTAAAGTAACCACTGATACTTTGAAGACAACAAAAAAGTAAGCAACCTAATATGGTTTTGGAAAGAGCTGATAGGAGAAAATGTGGTTCCTTCACTTTTCTGGTCATTGTCTGGCTTTTTAAAGCTGATAAAATTCCAGTGGAGTGTTTTGTTATGGACATTTGAGGTTTAGATACATCGGTTCATATTTATTGTTTGTTTTCAAGTGACAAGTTTTGTAGTGACATGAAATCAGCAGTGGCATGACCCTCAGAGGTTCTGATACTTTTTTTGTTCATTCATCTCTTTCAGTGGTTCAGGAACTTGTTTTTAGGGAATCTGTTTTAAACTGCTACAGATTAAAGCCTTCACCAAAACTGTTTATCATTTTGTATAGGATAAACCTGAGGAGGAATGCAAGGGAACTTGCTTTTTGTTCTGTCTTTATTTCCTGTGCAAGGAAATTAAATATTTGGCACTTTCTTTGAAGTAAGTCTTACAACTTTCTAATGTTATTAGTTTTGAAATACTTAAGACACAGACAAATAGCTTGTATTTAAAAATCTATTCTGAAACCTCCACCAGTCCTAAGAACTTTTATCTAAAACAATTCTATATAAAATTACAGTAGAAAAGATAAAAAGCAATTATCATAGGGCATTATTCTCCATCCCTTTATCTTACTGCAGCTAAAACTTCTATTCTCCAGTTTTTCTTCACCATGTTCCAAAGTAATCAACATTGTTATTCCAGTCAGGAGAGGCCTAGGTGTTGATGATAATGTTTTCTGTTGCTTTTTGTGAAAATTTCACTATTAAAAGAGAGAAAAGATTTTTCTCATTTTACTTCTGCCATTCTAAAGAGGTTCTGGGTCCGTATTATTTCTAAACCATCAGTGTTGTAGGTCTGTACCTCCACAGCACCTGGCAACTTTGTCATCTGGAACTGAACAAATGTGAGAAATATTTAGAAGCTATAGGTTGCTTTTCCTACCTCTGCCTTCTTGCTATTGGAAAATATCTGTTTGGGGAAACTCTAGCCCTGTTCTTGACTCTTGACACAAGCTGATTTTGTGTCTTATGAAGAAACACGCTCAGAGACTTATCAAGATTTCCATGGCCTGTGTATGCTCTGTGTGTGGTTTTTTTTTTTTTTTAACAAAGAAATATGTTAATTTCCATATCAGTGAAATTTGGAAAAATATCTTTTTTAGAAAGAGACTCACATTAACTATAGAGTATTTCCTATACTTAGAATACCTCTGACAAAAGTCTCCAGTACCAGCTGTTATATAGGATCGTTTTCTGAGATACCTCTTTGCTGTGGGAAGCTTAATGATTTTCCTTGGCTCTTGAGTATTGTCTTTCAGATTGGGATCTCTAAAAGTCATTCAGAGAGTTGGCAACTTAGATCTTCATGAATCCACTTGGGCCACAGGCTTGTCCGAACCTGTTCTCTGATCCTGTTTCTCACATATCCGTTTGTCTGAGCTGCTCTCCTTTATCTTATTGCATTCAGACAGCACTCTTGTTTCCTTGATCACTAACAGGAAGCACTTCTAGCAGCAGAAGGTGAACAAACTTCTTGGTTGAAATTGGATTGCTAAATGTATTTCAATGCTAGGTTCTCCTTTTGCCCGTCAGAATTATCCTGCAATCAAGTCACATCCTATACTCAAAATACATTACCTAGCTTTATTTTCAATGTTTTCAAGACTGTCCTGTTGTGACATTATAGAATGTAGTCAGTATGCATCGGTTTTTAAATCTGTAAGTAGCATACTTAAATTGCCTGAAATCCTGGTGAACGCTATACATAGTAAATACCTCCTACTAATGGTTAAATTGGCATACAAATGTTTTCTCAAAATTTGATCTCATGTGTTGCTAAATATTAGGGCCTTACTGTCATACCAAAAATACACTGTCAATGGATCATCACAGTCAAAGAACAGGGAGATTACACTACATTGTAGTCCACAGTCCAACTTTATATTAACTTTTTTGAGTTGTTGTAGATGGGGGATTTTTTTTTTGTCTTTTTTTTTTTTTTTTCTTCACTGCAATGCTCATTGGCTATTTTCTCATGCACAGATCACTGGCTTAACCACCACAGTGTTCAAGGAAAGGGAAATGTCTTCCTAGGAACTGCCAATCTTCTTTTCCAGCTTCTGCTTGAAATTTGATTGGAAAATAAAACAACTTATTCACATGATGTAGCTTCAAAATGGTCTTACCATTTCCATCTAGTGGCTATATGGGGTTTTAGATCCATGTAAGGAGACTTTTCTTTTGTTATCTATGCTCTGTGCTTAAAGAACACTCTCAGATATATTTCTTGCTTAAGAATGTACAGAAAACTGACTAAGAAAGTGAGTCTGAAATTCTTTTTGCAGTCATATTTGTACTTCTCTATTAAATGAGCACGGGTTTATATGCCCAAAAGCTTGTATAATTTTTTTTCACCCACAAGAGTCACTGTAAGAGACACTAGTTCTTGCAATAAACCTTGTCCTTTATATATACACTGTGGTGGTGTAATTTTACAGTATAGAAATTAGAAGTAGCTGGTTTGGTTTTAGATGGTCCTGAATTTCTGAAAAGCACTAGAGGTGATTTAGAGGGTCTGGTCAAATTAGAGTGACCAGTTTTTGTTTTGCTAGCTATTTTTCCCATCCTGATAGCACTAGAAATTTATCTTTTAACTTCAGATTTTTCAAAATCGATTAAATTTCCATTGAAATTCTTCTTCATGCTATCCTAAAATAATCTTGTTTTAAAACGTATGGAGATATTGCTATACAGTAAAAAGTATAGTACATCAATAAATTTTCACTTTTGTTCAAATTAATAGAGCAAGAGCAATTACAAATAGCAATTATGGAATTAGAAGATGAAACAGTTCTTGAGCAGTAAGTTTTATTTGCCATCTGTTGCAATATTCAGAAACATTACCATGTGCTATTAAGTTCCAGGTGTAGATCTTTATCAAAGGTAGCTCAGCAAATTCCTCATTTCAGTCCCAGGTGTGTAACAGCACACCTAGGACTCTTTGGACACAGTTAGACATTATGGCTCAGCAGGGGATGGTATAAATGTTTAATTATCTAGATTCAGCTTCAGTGGCTGGAAACCACTGCCTATATATATATAAATAATGAAGACATTGCTAGTAATAGAGTAAAGTGGCAAACTCCCAAGGTGTTTTTTCCCCCCTCAACTCTTAGAGCTTTACTTAGCTAGTGTTTTCAAGGAACAGTTTAGTGGTAGGTTGAGGAATTAAATGAAAAAGGCCTTACATCTGGGTTAATATCTGTTTGCTCTTTAGATCTGCTGTGTGAAAAAAGGAATTTGCATGGCCAGCATCTGTTGATACATGAAATATTGTATACACAGACAAGACAGTTATTCAGCTCAGCATGAGTGCACTTATGTAGACAGTTTTAGCAGATGTTGAACTTCAGCGCATTCAAGGAAAAATTTAAATAAATGGGAAAAATCCTGTGTTTAAACGAGATGTCACCTATGAGTTATAAATAGGGTATTCAAAAATTAAAACTTCCTTGAGTTGAATTATTATAAAGATGCCTTCGTTCAGCATCAAGAAGATCAATGGAAAAGCCTGGATTTCAGGTAGCTAATTCAATTTTGGTCAATTTACGTGTGTTACTGTTTGTGGCTTTTTGAGACATAGTTTAATGTAGTTCACAAGCCCATTTTAGCATTATAGCTCTGCAAGAAATAAAATACCAATGGTTTGTAAACCAAATGCATATTAAAAGGATTTCTATGGGGAGTCATATGCTTTCACAAAATAAATCCCTACAATGTTTTAATACTGATAGAATCCAGATGTATCTTTATTAATTTAAGTGGGAATCTGAGTAAATTTTTTACTCTGTATACATGTACCTCCCATTTATCTTTAAATGTTTAAAGCTGGTCAGTGTTAATCACTAGTGTTCATTTAACCTGTTCATCTTTCAGTTTCAGTGTAATTGCTATATAACTTCAGAGTCATGACCTGTTTAATTAAGGTGTACTTGCTCTCAGATACTTGGTCATGTGATTATGAAAGATGATATTTATTGCTGTTAACGATTTGGATTTCTTTCCATTTGAGGTAGGCAAAGTATGGGATCTTTCTAAGCTATTAGAATAGTTTAACCTCTACATTGAAGACAGGGTTCCAATGCCTATTTCTCCCAATGTGTAAAATTGCCTAGTGTCTTTGCATTCAATATTAGTTAATTTTTAGATTATAACACTATTATGATTATATATATGTTTTAACAAATTGGTTTTGCTTTGTAGGTGTGAAGCAAATTCCTCCCACTGCTTCAAATTATTTTTTAGTTTTATCTAATCCTTGTTTGACTTCTATTTTTTATTGACATCATTGTGAGTGGCCAAAGAAAACTTTCCGTGTAGTAAATGTCTGGCCTCAGTAACTTGAGAGGACCATAATTGTTTACATTGTTCTTAACATTGTTGTATAGCAAAAAAGTGAAAATTAGTTCAAAATTTAGTCTATAGATTCAGACACCAACCTCAAGTACTCACTAAAAATCTCTAAAAGGCTATATTTTATTCAAGAGAAAGTGCTTTATTGACTACGTTACAAATTTTTTTTTTTTTGTAATTTATGTTTCCAGAGTCCTTCTAGATTAATATGATTGTTTTTGTTTTATAGCTTATTCATCTGTTTATCTTAACTGGCTATTTATAAAAGACTTTGAAATAAAATAGCTATGATCCTAAAATGTTAGACTTCTGTAATTTTATTGTACCATAAGCTTAAAAAAATGCTATAGATATATTTAATATTATGAATGTGATTCTGATACTGTCATAGTTTAGGGTTTGTTCATGCCCCAAGTCCATGGAATGGCTGCCTGCTATGTAAGGTCCTTGCTCAAAGAGAGAGAATGCCACCAGTTACAACTTACACTTAGCAGTTAGGGAAGAAAACGAAGGCTTTATCAGAGAGAAGTAGACCACCATCTTCACTTTCCATGGACTTAAATGTGGCTTAGGCCTGGTCCAGAATTGAGAATTAAGGCACATATAACATCAACTTCTGAGGAGATTAAAAGTTCTTTTTATAAAGAAACCATTGCGTCAGGATTTATTCTCAACAAAAGTATCTGATTAACCACTTTTCTTTCTAAAGCCTCAAACATTTAGTCTTGCCCATTTATATAAGCTACATGTGGTGTCTTCACAGAACTGACTTGCTTCCTTCAACATTGTCTGTAGTGAATATTGAAAAAATATTGAAAAGGGAGAAGCAGAAGCCACATGGAGATATATTAATAGTAAGATTCAGTGGTTTAATAGGGTAAATTGATAGGACCATCCAGCTGTGAGTTGGAATGTAAAACTGCCCAGCCTATTTAGAAAGAATTCCAAACAAATGACATGCTTTTTTTTGGGCAAAGTCTATGTCTTTTCTAAGGCACAGACATAATTTCCAGGATATACTTCTAGAAAGCCTTTTATTCTTGTGGGAGCTTCAAATACTGATGCAAAGTTTTTCAGGACAAAATTCTTTTTATCATTCAGTAATATTTTCTGAAAAGTCTACTACTTAGTTGCTAGCTAAAAATTGAAATTGCAGTGTGGGTTCTTTTATGAAGAGATATTCAGTTATTGATGTTTTTCAAGAGACTTTGTCCATGACCTGTTTGCTGTTCTTGCTTCATCTGGATTCTCATATTAAGAGTTAGGAAGAGCATGAAGGACTTTGTACTGTCAGTTCACATACACAGAATATATACGTGAAGAATTCTATCATGATATAATTAACTTTTCCTGCAAGAAGGAATGATACCAAAGAGCTATAGAGCAGGAAGTGGTCATTAAACTGCAGATACAATTATCTGAGTGAATTTGAAATAGAAGTAAGTTTAGGGAAGGTGATAATTCTCACTAATAATGCTTTCAAAGCCGGCTAATTTGTACTAGTAGAGAAGGGGAAGTATTCACCTAGCTTCCATAGCTGAAGTAGCAGAAAGACTTGCATATGTAGAATTTGTAACTATTTTGAAGTAAGAAATAATTATGGAAGTACATAAATCTATATATAAAGTAGAAGTATAGGCAGTTAACCATATTTGCTTCCTAACAAAGACTATTTGACATTAGATTAAAAATAAAAGAAAAAAGAGCTTTATTTCATTGTTCCTTTTTTCCTTTTGTTAAATATAATTGTTCTCTCCAGCATATTGATAGGCATACATACCTGACTGTGTAAGATGTCACTAAGTCTGTTGCTTTTTTTTACTCTTAGTCTATTCTATTTTGAAATTCATGAAACAAACATACTGACATATACATAATTCTTAAAAAATGTTAGATTTTGTTACTATTCTGTGCAACTATTGCAGGCACTAGACGTGCAGCTGTAGTATGCAACTCAGTGTAGGTTTCCAGGATGGATAGTACAGCATGGAGAATGGTGGAGGGAAGTGATTGATACCATGAGCTGGTGTGGCCTCGCTGAGTGCTGTGTGCAGTTTGGGGTATCACACTGTACAAAGGACGTTAGAGTGAGTCCAGGGGAAGGGAAGGAGATTAAAGTGGTGAAAATTCTCAAGGTCAAGACTTATGAGTAGTGGCTGAGGTGACTTGGCTTGTCCTGGTTGGAGGTGTTGGAGGAGTGACCTCATTGCAGTCTATGGCTTCCTCTCAGGCATATCCCTGTGGACAGTGGGCTGGGGAGCTTCAGATTGGACATTAGGAAAAGGTTTTTAATCCACACAGTGGTTGGTCAGTGGAACAGTCTCCCCTGAGAACTGGACATGGCACCAAGCCTGTTCCAGGAACACTTGGATAATGCTCATAGTGATATGGTTCAGTTGTAGTCAGTCCCTTGAGGAGGTGGGAGTTGGGGTCCATGCTCCTTATGGAGCCCTTCCCTCTCAACATATTCTACCATTCTATGTGTTTTACATTTTGTCTGAGAGCTGTGCTGCTGTGACTACAGCGTTAGAGCCCAGGCAGCGAGTGTAAAGTTGAAGAATATTTATGTGGTACTCAATATAGCAGTAACTACATGATAAGCATCTCAATTTTTCTATTACCATTATGTTACATTTCATTAGAGTTGGATCTTTCATTATTCTCAGACAATTTCAGTAATGAATGATGACAGAGATGATGTAAATGGTGTAATTCTGTTGATTTCAATTTAGTGCCCTCTGCATACAGACCCCAGGCTTATTGTGGTCCTGTCACGTTTCCTCCCTTTTGGTCCCTTGTTGATGTTGATATTTATGATGTCTTATATTTATAAATAACTTGTGAACACTCAGTGCCATTCATCTTCAGACAGTTTACAAGTGTTAATTAATGAATATGTTCAGCACCTCTGGGCTGTAGATAATTTGTTATTTTTATTAGCTGGTCCCTTAATGAAGCTGTGACATTAGTACAGATTTTTGAACACAAAGAGCCATAAATAACATCTAATTGAGACTTTTAGGAAACAAAAATCTCAAAATGAAATCACTTTATGATACTTGAATATTATTTAACATTGCCATCGAGAGCAAAAATCTTTGTAAAATAAAACAACTTGGAAATGTCATTTGGATTGTTTCTACTATGTCTCAAATTTGTTGGAAAACAAATATTTAGTATAATAATAGCTCATAATAATTAATTGTTAATAAAATACTTTAAAAATCTTGTAATAATATTTTGTTAAAAAACCTTAATATTTTCAGACATTCAGTATTTGTGTAAACGCTGTAAATGTCATTCACTTTGTTAGAAAGATTTTGAAAATTATTAATTCTAATGCCAATTTGTATTTCCTTATTGCAACCATAACTGCCTATTTGTATTTTTTTCCCCAAAATTTTGTCTTTTCTCCATCTTTACAGAGAGAATTATGTTTTTAAGAATTAAGGAAAAAAATAGGCAAAAAAAATTGGACTGAGGAGTTCGAGTAACTTGTGCAGGGAAGGCTAAGGGTTAGTGTAAAATAAATTAACTTCTTTGCAGAAGCTTAAATTATAGTAGACCAACAGAAATGGCTGTTTAAACTGAAACAATGGGGATTAATAGAATAAAGACATAGAGAGGAAAGCTGTAATCAACTTCCTAGATGCGTTCCTCAAGCCTTAGTGCTGGAGAAGACCTTTAATATTTTCACTAGTGGCCTTGGCATAGAGAACAAGAAAGCTGTAATTAAATACACTGGTTTCACAAAGTTGGGTACTTATCAGCACAGAAGAGCAATGGGATACTGCACAATAGAGAGCCAGATGACCTTCTGAACTCCTGTAGTGAAAATGAGCATGATAAAATACCACTAAGTGTAAAATCAGGAATTTAAGAACTAATAAGGCTTTCTTCTCTGAACTACAGGCCAGGGACTCCTGTGTGCTCAACAATCCTGAATTCTGCGTTCTATAGCAGGGTAACTGAGTCCAAGCTGCTTATTAGGAGCAGTTTTTGCTCCATGCTGTTCTCCTACACGGTGTGCTGGCATTGTCTGGGAGATGCTGGTTAGCAAAGGCTGACGGTGCCAGGAGGCACAAGAATTAGCAGGCAATCTTGGGCCAGCACCTGGCCCTGTGACAGGGTTATGTCTTGCTAGTATAGGCATAGTCTCAAAGAGCAAAATCTATTTGGTCTTGAAAAAATGAAAGCAGATAGGGTATATGATGGTCACTATAAAAACATGAGGCAGCAAACACTGAGGAGAGAAAGGAGCTATTTACACTTAATGACAATACTGGTACAAGAATAAACAGCAATAAATTAGTTTGGAATACATGAGCACTGGAAATTGAAAGGCATTCTTTCCATTATAGCTGTAGGACTTGGAAAAGCATTTTAGCATATTTTGGGCTCATTATTTATAGTTAATTTTAAGAAATTTTATTTTATTATGAAGATTAAAAAAAAATATTTTATTTGAAACAACAGGCAACTGGAAGCAATCCATGAGGTTTCTTCCTATCCAGTATAGTTACTGAGCTTAAGTTTCCTAGGAAAAGTGCAGAACTGTGTGCTCAGTTCTTTTGCTCTTCTGAGACTGTTAAAAATCTGAAAATTTGGTAAAAATATAGCTTGGTCAAAACTGTACGTTCTCAGTGTATTGAGTAATTTTTCAAATTTCCAAGGTTAAAGACATCCTTTGTGAACCACATTGTAAACTCTGTTCACTTAGAGCAGGTTTATTTCATGCCAAACCCAGTGCACTTATTTATTAAATCCTCATGGCCCTCTGGAGTACTGTGTAGGTTTATGAATTCCAGTTTGGAAGCAGTGCAGCTGTATTTGTTGAGACATAATACTGACCAGTCTGTACTATGTCCAAAGCACACCCACAATAGCCATTTTCTTACTGGAAGTCTGTACACCATTCCAGTTCTTCATGAAATCATAAAGCTGATGAAGGAACTAAGTAAGGTCAATATGTGCACTGTCTTCATTGGCATGGACTGGACAGTTTTGAGTTGTTCATGTGCCATAATGAAAGAACCCAAATTATTGCCTTTACAGATCTTGAATATCAGATATTTTATACATTAACTTCTTCTTTTTATACAATATATTTTAGGAAGGATGTGCTTTGGCTTATATTAACCCAGCTAGATTAGTGTTCTAATTAACAGTTTCTAGTCGTACTGTGCTTGTAGAGGAGTTGAAAAAAATGTATGGACAAAATTACTATTATATGTCTTAAGGATAGTAAAAGGGTGATGCAAAAGAAATACACTGTCCATTAGGATAAGGTCACTATTAGAATAAAAGTGTGTACATTTCAAAAATTGTAGTCACATAATTTTGTCTTCTGCTTGAAAGATAATGTAATGTAAATACATACTGTACCACATGCATGCACAAGAAGTGGTACACTTATTTTACTCTGACTTGGTTGTTTATGGCCATTACAACTTTTCATGCATGATGTATCCATTCCCTACAAAGTCAAGAGCAAATATAATCACTCCCCCAGTACAATGAATTTTTGTAGTCCAAATACATATATCCCTTAAAATATATGTAAAGGTGTTTATCTTGTACCAGCATATAGACTTTCCCACTTTTCTTAGCTGGTATTGGAATTATTGTGATATTTAATACAATTTTGGGGGATAGGTATCCATTTATTATTACATATATAAGACAAACATTATAGCAGTTTTAGGATTCAGTCAAACTGATTGTAACATGAAAGTGAAAGTCAGCACCATAGCACAGACTAGTGGCATAGCAAAATATTGAAAAAAAGAGTAATCTTTATCAACTTTTATAAAAAGTCACAAATTCAGAAATTAACTTTGCTCATGTGATGTACTTCACTGACTAAATGCGTTAATGTAACAGAAGGAAATGAAAAGGGGACTTGTCTGTACAGTCAGAACAGCAAAATGAAATGGAAGACTTTCTGTTTCAGTAAAGTTATAACCAGACTCTGCTGCTCACAATGTATGAGCAAAAAGATTTATTCCATTCACTCCAAAATAATGAATTCATGTCTTTAAAATAGATCTTAGCAGCTGCAAAAGATGCATCTGTATTCTGGACTCAAACCTCTAGAATTATGTCTCTATAGAGAAATCATTCAGACATTGCAAAAGCCTCTGTGTTTTCCAAAAATATGAATGTTGGCTATGGATAGCACATGCTATATATAAGTCTTCCACAGTCATAGACACTTTCATTGAAAAGGCATGTCAACCCAGAAATTGTTAAAGGAAACAACTTAGAGAAAACAGCACAAATTTACCCTCACCAGTAGTGGAAGTCAGTACTGTAAGAGAGAGCATAGACTTAGATGGGGGGAGCAAAAGGTAATTACTGTTTTTTTTAATTTCAACCAAGAGACATGTTTTGGTAGTGTATAGAAACAAGTAGATATGATTTTCTGTTTTAGCTAACTTCTAGAAGTCTTCTCGTCTGACCTGAGGGAGATTGAATTCTAAGTAATAAGTAGGGTACTAAAAAGTTTTACTTCTGATAGGGACAGCTAATCATATTATTTTACTGGAAAATTTTGGGAGATCTTAGTGTATTCTGAAAAAACCCCAATAACCAGAAAAGCAGTTCTATCTCGTTTTCTGGGGAGATGATGTTCAAAGGGATCCCCACAGTCCCAAACCCAGGACACTCACTTATTCAATTTATAGTTCCTTGGAAGCAATGTTACATTTCAAATAGGCAAAATGAGGAAAGATTAGCAGAAGCAGGAACTAGAGGTAAGGAAGCTCCCATTGACCCCTACTGATGCTGGGTCTGTATTCCCTGAAAAGGCACAGATTTGCTGCAGTAAATTGTAGTTTGTGACTGCACAGAGGAAGGTGACTCACGTTACTTAGTGCAGTGCTGGTTTGGCAGTCTATTCTGCATTGGCATGTGGACTGTTTTGGGTGCTGCCCAATGACAGGATAAGGAGCAACAGCCACGAACTAAAATGCAAGGAGGTCCACCTCAACATGAGGAAGAATTTATTAACGTTGAGGGTGGCAGAGCACTGGAACAGGCTGCCCAGGGATGTCGCTCCCTCCTGGAGACATTCCTGTGTCACCTGGACACAGGACACATTCATGTGTCACCTGCTCCAGATGACCCTGCCTTGGCAGAGGGGTTGGACTGGATGATCTCCAGAGGCCCCTTCCAACCCTAATGATTCTGGGAACCTGTCATCAGCTTAACGATTAATGGAGAGATGTACTACATCCCTGAAGAAACTTCCTTAGTTATAGGGTGGCTTCAAACATTTCTCTGCTCCATGATTTCATGAAGTTTTGTACCAGTGACAAATCAGGGGAGGAAAAAAAAAAGGACTAGCAGTAATGTATTTGTAATCATGATCAGCTACCTTGATGACCCAAGCAGAGTTTTTCTACTCTTTCTCCTTTTCAGTGCTGTAGTCTTATTACCTTACATGATTTTTAAGAATTGTATCCTACATGAAATATGAGAGCCAAAAAAACCAACAAAACCATATGAAATTTACTTAAGATTACTAGCAGCAAGTACAGCAGTTAGTATTATGCTAATATATATCAGATGCTCCTGCCAAGCAGGTGAACTCTAATAGATTTGCTGAAATACTACTGAAATGGAAGCCTTCCATTACCTCAGCACACCTGTAATTCGAAGGAATGTTCTAAAGACTGATGAGGATTTGGTGTAATTATTTCTTAGGTTGTCGTGTTAAAGCTATCAAAATCAAGCTTATGCATAATCAAATATAGTGAGCCTTTTAATCTAATCTTAAATAAGATTTCCATTTTCTTCTCAGGATTTAGTGTTAGACCATCTGTAACTGTACTTACAGGAACAGTGTTTTTTAAGGCAGCTGTCTTTTCACATGATCTATCTGAAAATTACTAAAATAAATGTCATACTATATCCTTTTATTAAATTGTGTTTTGTTTTCACTTGAAATATCTGCAGATGTAATTTATTGATAAATATATTTCCTGTTTATTGAAGTTAAAGTGGTATGTCAAATATATTTTGAAGAATTTTATCTAAGAACAAAAAAATTAATATATTTTTAGGACAATACAAAGTATTTTTGTGTATTATTTATTTCTGATATGTAGATGCGAAATGGCTGATTACTGTAGCTTTTGCAGAATTTATTTTATGGGCCATGTACTAATAAGTGCTAATAGTATGTGATGAAAGCTGCTGGGCAATGTTAGAAGCGGGAGTATATTATGAATAATCTTGCTAAAAGTAGTGAAGAAATTAAAAATTAGTTAGAACTTGTTAGTTCACTATATAGAACTAACCTTTGAGAATGGAAAGCAGATGGAAGGTTTAAGGTAAATCTGTCTAATCCGAATTTGGAATACTTCTTTTCAGTGTCGTATATAAAAAAAGAAAATTATTCTTTGAAAAAAATGGATATAAGGGGTAATGTGAAAATGTCAGGTATGTTTAGTGCATTCTTTTCAGCAATGAGAAGCTGATTTGATCTGAACTTCAGCAATGCCCGTTGTATGCACTAGGTGGTGTTTCAGCCCTTCCTATGGAAAAGCACATCCCGATCCACTGCCACTAGCACCTGGGATTCTAGTTTTGAACTAGTACTTAACTCTGGAGAGGAGATTTCCCCTCATATTTTCCTTTACAAATTGTCAGTGTTCTCGTGTGGAGGTCTGACACGCACAAATTGCAACACTGATTTTTGTGTACAAAATGTGCTCATGACTGTTTTTCAGAGGGTGGTTAGGAGAGATGCAAATGTGTGTAGTAGATAGTGTGTCTACCCTGGAGTGCAGATTTCTGATGTAAGGGGTTAGTCCTTTTTTATTTCTGTTTAAGAAGGGAAAATTCTGTTTTCACCTTGCAGATTTGTCAAAATGCATTTATTGAGCATGCAGTCCACTCGTGTGGTCTTTGCTTCTCTGCAGTGCTGCTGTCACAGTCCCAGCAAACGCTCTGTCCTGGCAGGGACTTGGCAGGGACAGAGCTGCTCTGCATGTGTGTGAGCTGCTGAGCACTCTGACCCAGGCTCCTGGGGGCAGAAAGAGAAATCCTGTCCAGGAACATGCCACCTTCCCATCTGTGCTCTTATGACACTATCTTACAAGAGTGTCTGTCATTTAATTGAGAGGTCTGCACTACAAATTAGCAGTATTTTTTAAATTGCAAGAGTGCTTCTACATGCTGTGACAAGATGGGGAATGCAATTTTGCCCAGTAGTATTTGAGGGCTTGTAATTTTTGTGCTCTCTGAAAGCACAAACATTTTTGTCTGTGTGACAGTTCCCATTCTTCTCACTGTGTGTGATTATTTGAAGCTAAAATTGTTAGGGTTAACACTATGAAATCCTGCATGTTGAAGTTATATTGGAAATAAGGCTTTGTCTAAAGTGTGACCTGTAATTATCATTAAACGCTCCTAGAAAGCAGAAAAAAAATCTGTGAAATTCGTAAATCTATGCATGTGCCATGTTTTTTTTTTTTTTTTTTTTTTTTCAATCTGAAATACCCCAAATAAACTTCTCAGGAATCAGATTAGGTCAGGAGAATACTCTTCCTGATTCTACTTGTAGAGGAGGTTAGGATAGGAAATCATATTAATTTAGAGGGAACTCTTATTCTGTTGGGTACAAGACAATAATGCTGGTCATCCTGCAATGCATTGTCTAGGGACAAAATTATGACTGTCAGCCAAGGAAAGAGTTGCCCATGTGTTTTGACGGTAGCATCTAGTTTTTGTGATATTTTAACATCTACTAAAAGAAGTGAAAATACCAAATGAGAACTTCAGGGGATTTTATCTCATTCTCATTCAAGATGTTATATATTTGTATACTTACAGAATTGTTTCACATCTGGTCCTTTCATTCCTCTGACACATACATGGAAAGTTTAGAACTCCTTTCAGCTGTGTACAGACCTAGCAGAAATATTAAAGCCTTTTAATTTCTATTGATTAAAGAGGGCAAAAATATTTCTTGGGTTCTTGGGTTCTGAAATTTCACTTTGTTGCTTTCTCATGTACTTTCTAACTTAATTAGCAAAGGTAAAGGAGACCAGTTCTTAAATGTGTATTTGAATGATGTCCAGCCTGAAGCAGACACAGTTTTGACCTTTGAATGTCCTCTAAGGACATCTATTGTACCTCAGAGAGCAAGCTGCTACTCAGGGAGTCTCTTTTATTTTTTTCCCCTCAGTGCTTTGGTTGGTTGTTCTGTCTTGTTGGTATAAGCAGACATGAGTTCTCATAAATGATAAAAAAAGATAAGAAGGAAGTTTACTAGGATGGGGCACACCACCACCATTAAATGGGCAAGTGACACCTCCTTTTCCTGCCCCAGCCTGACAGCTTGTGATTGAGGCAGTTGATGACTTTAGTTTGAGCATGGACCTTGCATCCAAGAAACCTTCTATATGAAGCTGTCATTGAAAGATATTTTGTGAGACTTAACTAGAGAGCATGGCTCAAATTAACTACTAGATAACAGCCTTAAGAATGAAAGCAAGATAGAGATTGCAACTTCTGAAACCTTTTCTGGAAGACTGAGCTAGATGTATTGTGGTGGTAGAAACTACATCTTCCATATGATTCCATGGAGCTGCTGCATTTAAAAGAGTGATGAACATTGATGTAAGCTTTTGCATGTCCTATACTCTAAACCATTGGAAAAAAGGCAGCTTGCTGTAGGATTAGACTAGAGACATGATAACTAGATTGAAGGCTGAGCATAGACATTCAAGGAATATATAGTAAAACTGGTGCAATTTTGTCTGTGAACTCAGATAATATATAAAGGGAAGAGAAAGAAAAATAAAAGGAAGCTAAGGCTTAAGAAAAATGAAGATTAAGGAGTGAAGGATGAAACTTGCAGTGAATTAATACTATCTACAATCCAAATTTCACACTAACACAATAATCAGTTTGAATGGTCCAATGTGTTCATAACTGGTGTTTTGTATTTGATTCACTGCATTGATTTATTCTCATATAAAATAATAACTGAATGTTATTACAAAATTAACTTACAGATAGTTGGTGTTAATTTCCTGAACTGCCATGTGACTAAGGTGATCAGTTACAAAAGCTTTGCAAAGAAGTACCTTTATAGAATATTAAAAATATCTCATTACTACATGCAGGATCACAACTGGGAAGCTGTAATAATTTAGTAAGCATGTAGTGAAAGCTAAGTTGTGGGTGTGGAGAGAAACATCACCTTATAAATTGTGTTATTTTAGTCATAAAATGGCTTTAATTTAAAATTGCTCTGAAATTGAAGTCACTTCTTGAAGTCAGCATCTTCATGTAAGCATCAGATATAGACCACCATGGAAGTAAATCAACAGACCATTTTGGAGAATTATACAGTTACTTGTTTGCAACAGCAGATGATCTTTTCTAAAGTTCCTTATTCTTAGTGAGAGAATTAAAATGGATTAAAAGATTTTTAGTTAATTTTTTTCTATCATCCTCAAATTATAGTGCTAATTTTCAAAGCTTACATTTATTACCATTGGAACCTCAGTATTAGAACCTTTTCATTTATATTGCTATGTGTTGTTTTTCCTTGTATTACAAACAATGAAAAAAAAGACTGAAACTATTTTTGTTTGGTTTTTTCCCCCCAAAACTAGTTACTCCAAGGTTGTACAGACATATTTTATTGTATTATAGCTAAGATACTGTAATTTTAATAGAATTAAAACTGTAGTCTTTATTCCTTTGGAAATGGTAACAGCCATTTGATGTGTGCTTGCTGAAAACATTGTATTCAGTGTTTAGAAGCTAACGGATTTTACATTTAAATATGTCTGAACAGGTAATGTGGGTATGTAACTTGTGCCGAAAACAACAAGAAATCCTCACAAAATCAGGAGCCTGGTTCTATAACAGTGGATCACATGCACCGCAGCAGCCAGACCAAGAAGGAATTAGAGCTCTGAGGAATGAGGAAGCACCTCAAGAGAAAAAAGCAAAACTGCAGGAGCATCCACAGTACCAAGGATCACCAGGTGACATATCCACACAAGCTTTGGACAAAAACAGATCTCAAGGACTCACAAGACAAGACTCCATTAAGAATGGTTCAACAGTAAAGCATCAAGTAACAAGTGACACATCAGACAGGTAAGGAATTATTTAATGATTATCCTGATAAGATCTGATGAATTTATGCTACAAATTTGATTTTAGCTTTTAAAATTTTGTGTTATTTTTTTTCCTGTAGCCTATAAAATACATACTAGGTGTTTTGAAGCAGCACTGAGAAGTTTTTTGTTGGTTTCAGATGGTCATAGCCAGTGTGTGCTCTTCATTTCTTCTCACTGAAAAAATGTGGGACATGACAGTTGCAGTTTGACAGAGTTTGTCCATGTGCTTGCAACTTTGTCAAATTACAGTCATTGTTCTGTGCAGAATGTTACCATATTTCTTTTGTGGTCACTAACTCTATAGAAAATTCAAAATAGGACTCAAAAGGGCTGATTAACCAAAGACAGCATCTGTTCAGACTGCTGAATTAAAACATCTGGTTGTACTTGCAGTATATAGCATTGAGGATGGTGAAATCTTTCTGTAATGACCTGAGCCTTTTCATGGTTTCTCAGTTTCTTGCTGTTAGTTACTGTCATTAGTAGAAATATTTTTTCCTTCCTTTGTTTACTTTAGTGTTACTTGTGTTATTTGGAACTGTAACTATCAGTGCTAATGTAGTATGAGTCGGTTTAGCCAGAGAAGCAGGAATTTCCATCCCTTTTTCTTGATGTGATTGTACCAAAAGGTGCCAGAAAACTCTGAACCACAGTGGCCAGGTTTTATGGGAGCACAAAAATAAAAATGGTTTCATTGAATGAATTTAATTTTTTCATAAACAGCACTGGTATTGAACTTTAAATATGGTGGGAAGGGAAAGATTGCTCAGGTGTTTCCATGGAAATGATATCCTCATGTGTGTGTGAGAGACCTCCAGCTGCCTTGGAATTTGGCAGCCAGCACAGTATAATCTGGCAGCTTTTCTCTACTGCCCAGATATGACCTCATTACAGCATTTATTCTGAGAGCTTGAAACAAGTTAGATGTATATAGTATATTTTACATTTAGTATACTAAAATAGTTTTCCTTTTTCCTCACCTCATGTCTTCCACCTTATTTTATTTCCTGTTTTTGGTCTCACATGAGAATAAACTGAATGTAATTAATCAAACCTTTTTTGTTTAACTTATTTAGTCTATTGCTGTTTGCTCTGATTTTGGCTGTTGGGTTCAGCACTTAGTTGTCCTGAGTGCTCCTCAGTTACATGTGTAGTCTCTGAAAAACACAACTGGCACCCTAACCTGAAAATAGAGCACGGAGAGACAGATTGATTTTCTTGTGGTTAATTTTTTCCCCTCAATTTTGCCAGGAAATTGGTATAACAGATAATGTGATAATAAAAAAGTCTCAATCCCTTGTTAGAAGCAACAATTTAACTCTGAAAGTGTTTTTATATTGTATGCATGCAGAAATATGGAGGGAGAGATTCATAAATAAATATAAAATTGAGATATGCGATATGCATTTACCCTGAGTAGAGTTAAATGATAAACATGGACAGTATAGAGTAATATTTTCCAACAGAAAGAATGTAGGCTTTGTGCCTGAAATTGGAACTATTTTGCTGATATTGATCACTTCTACTCGATATATTATTTAAGTTCATATAGTTTTTTTCAGTCATTGCCTCTTCATGTTTTATTTGGATAATAATACTGATATTCCCTAATTAACATATACAAGTATGCTTATAATAGGATATATATTATATGCTACTGAAGAATAGAGGGTTTTCTGAATAATTTTATTCCCTAATGTTCCTCACATAGACTGTTTTTTTCTGGACCTAATGAAGAAATTTGTCTGTGATGTGCCTTCAAAGTCTTACTGGTCAAGTGGGCTTTTAGAGGAGAATATCGACAGCTCTGAGAAAGAATACCCCAGAATTCAGTGGTGGGGAGAGCCTTTAAGTGTGGATCTCTGTACTATGGTGCCATTGCTATTCTCATCAACAATACCAGAAAGGCTTATAATTTGTGTTGGTTTTGGCTGGGGCAGTGTTAATTTTATTCACAGTGGCTGGTATGGGGCTGTGTTTTGGATTTGTGCTGAACACAGGGTTGATCACATAGAGATGTTCTCATGATTGCTGAGCAGAGCCAAGGCCTTTTCTGCTTCTTGTATTGCAACCCTGGTGAGGAGGTTGGGGGTGCATGGGAGGTTGGGAAGAGACACAACCCCTGTCCTGAGATGAGACAGGTGACCCAAACGGACCAAAGGGATATTCCAGACCATGTGACATCATGCTCAGTAAATAAAGTGGGGTGAAGAAGGAGGAAGGAGGGACATTTTCTATTCTTAAACTAGGTATCTGCAGAAACTGAGCAACTGACTAGTATGTTAAACCATTTGTCTACATGAAGGAATTTCTTGAGAAAAACTTGGCCATTCAAAATGTCCAAAATAATAAGGAAATAGACAAAAAAGTCTCAAGTATTTAGAAATGGTTGTTGCTTGCCTTGCAACATGATAGTCATGGCAGTAAGTAGAAAGTGAGAACTATATTTTCTCTTATTTTTCATCCCAAGGACATTCGTTTTGACACAAAAAATAATTTAAAATGTTAAAAACAATAACCACTTATGAAAAGAAAGGTATTGCTAAGACTTCATACATTTAGGTTATGATTTTAATAGAAAGGTAAAATATTTTCTTTTTTGTCAAATGATTGTAGCTCTTTCTGTAGCTTCCATGGGGGTTGCAGCAATCATTGCTTAGAAGTTCTTTAAATCAAGTATCATATGTCTTATCTTGGTCATCTGGAGACATGTTGGTCACAGAGTAAAGGGCAACATTCACTCCTTTAATCTCAAGACCATCGATGTCCTTTCTGTCTCATTCCTTACTGTGTCTTTTCTGATTGTGCTTTTTTGGTTTTCCATCTTCGAGTAGTACTCACATATTTTTTTTCCTGTTTTCTTTACTAGTATTATTCTTCATTAAAATTTTAGTGTTTCAACCATTAGACTAGTATTCTGTTTCCTTGATGTAAGCAACAGTCCCATTTGCAATTGATAGATCCCAGCCTGTTTAGACAGATAGATGGATACCTGATTATAGATCTTCTCTGACTGGTCTGTAATTTGTTGCCTGAAGAAGCCAGGGAAGATTTTGGATTGCACATTCTGTAAGGACATGTTTCTTATATTGCATCCATTACAGAAAAAAGTAAATTAAAAAAAACATTCAGAAGTAAGTTGTACTTACCAAGAGCAGAAAAGTTTTTCATTACTTTTTATTGGTAGTTCATATAATGGAATCATAGCATACTTAGACTACAACCTTAAAATCATCTAGGTCCACCCCACCTGCCATGGGCAAGGACACCTTCCACTGGGCCACTGCTCAAAGCCCCATCCAGCCTGGCCTTGAACTTTTCCAGAGATGGGGCTATCCACAGCTTTTCTGGTCATCCTGTTCCTGTGCCTCACTACCCTCACAGTAAAGATTTTCTTCCTTCTATCTAGCATAGATCTACCCTCTTTCCGTTTAAATTCTTTACTGGCCTATGGTGCTTTTGCTGTTTTTTATACAGAAAACCTCTCTGTAAGACAGGGGCAGCAGGCACATGTGTACGATTCACTAAATGACCATGATGTATTTGACATTGTTTGGGGTGACACTAATGGAATTTGTCCCACGTGGAGGTTTTGAGCGAAGCACAGTTGAACTGTAATCAGATATAGTGGTTTTCAGATTTAACCTTGTGTGCAGGTTGTATGAATGGTGATACAGTGTAACACTAGCTTCCCTGAAAACTGCAAAATGATGTGAATCCAAGAAATGTGAAATATTATTTTAAGTAATCCACAGACTCAGAAGGTCTATTCTGAGGTCTGCTGAGCACAGATGGTAGATTTGTAGCTGCAGTTCTTTGACTTGCAGTTTCACATTAATTCTGGATTAGGCAAAGGGGTCAGATTTTATTTTATTTTCATCAAGATCTTTCATGCAGTTTTTTTTTCCCAAGATCTACACTACTCATCGTACAATATGTGTTTTATTTCCAGCAGGAAAATAATTTGAACAGACATATTCATTTTTTTTCAGTCATTCTGCAGCAGGCAATCAGCTTGTGAAATGATTGGTTTCTTCATTCCAAACCCTATGTTTATAATGTACTATTAAAATGTGTACAACATCCTAAAATTAAAATCTGAGGAACAAGGAACCTAGTGCTGATATGAAGCTCTTTTATTTGTGAATCTGTTTGCCTGAATTGTGAGATCTTGATGTGGTGTTGCCATACGAAGCTTTTAAAATAATTATTTTTCTTACTCTCGTTAGGATCCCTTGTAATACCATTTCAGTAATTTTCCACATATGAACTCAGTGTTTTAAACTTTAAATATTTAAATATTTTGTGACATTCCAGAAGTGTTGCTTCACAAACCTTTATTCTGTACATATACATAGCTCTCTAAAAGTAGTAAACAACTCATGCATCTTCCCAAAGCAAGGTTACGATGACACAGCTATTAATATATATCTGAAATGGTGTTATGTAGTTCAGATAGATGTGAATATTTCATGATTTAAAAAAATTATTATTATTTTCCCTAATCTGTATTTTATGAATCCAAAATGTTCTTCAAAATTTGAAAATAATTAATTTTACAATATATATTTTTCATGCATTATATTAGTGAAAGAAAAACTTCCTCAAGGATATTTTTCATGAGATTCAATGAAAAAAAAGAAAGTGAAAATATTGTGAGAATGTTCATTTTCATGTGTCATGAGTCCATTTATTCCTGCTACATCTATCAGAGGGTGAGCCTTGTCACAAAAAGAGAATTGGTTCTTGGTATAGGAAAAGATCATGATCTGTAAGCTCGTGATCTGAAGGAAGACTAATAAATAAAGCTGCCGGAACCCTTTTCAGATTAACTGTAAGGATATGAGATTAAATCATAAAAACCAGAACGAAAACAACAAATTGAGAGAGTGAGCAGCTGCAGAGTTGCACAACAGTGGTATTTATTTTCCAGGCCAGCAGACACAGTAAAGATATATCCTACTTCCCTCTTCCTTGTTTTCTCCTGTCAGAGACACATCTGTATTTGAGGGTTTATTTTCTATCAGCCCTCTTACTTCAGGGGACAAAAAAAAAAAAGATTCTTAGAATGGTTTCCACACACTATATAGGAGGCTTGGAGAATGCATTTTATTCTGAGTAAGGAATGCGAAGAAGAGGCTACTTGGGTCTGAAGATGCAGGATTTGTGCATGTATTCTTTATGAAATGTATACATGTGCTTCCCACATATAAAGGCTTTATTCCACTGTGTTACCAATGGCAGTAGCATTGAAAGTGGTTTCCTGTGTCCCTTTCCTTCCATTCTTGGGAGGAATGCCAGTGTGAGCTGGCAGTGTAGGATCTGTCTTTTGGGACTGTAGTTGGGGATGTCAGGGTGTGAACAGAGAGGAAATAAGAGACCAAAACAAGAGAAAAAAGGAGGAGAGAGGAAAAATCAGGCATAAGTGAGATGAGAAACATGAAAGAGCAGCACGAATTTAAAAATGAAAATGTGTGTCCATCTGTTTCATGTTTATATCTTTTTAAAATGAATCTTTAATTGCTGGATCATGAACAACTGACACTGAGAACAGCACTGATGGTAATTTATTGCATTTTAAAATATGACAATGTAACTAACATTAAAGTCAGTCAATTATATTTCCTTTGGAAAAGCTGAGAACTGCCTGTTTCTTGAGATTATCAATATTCTGCTGCCACACTTATGACATATCACTGATTTTGACTGTTTCTATTTCTGAGTACCTGAGTTGATAGATTTCTAGGCCAGATGTGTTAAAACCCCTTTACTTAGACTCATGCAGACTAAGCATATTTGAAAGCAAAGTATTTTACCTGATTCTCAAGTAAAATAGAGGTATTTTAACTTTTGTACCTATTTTTTTTACCTGCTGAAATATTTAAAGAGAGTGAGAAATATTAAAATAATCGTGTAGAGAGAGTATTTAAATTGTGTTGGTATTCAAGAGTCAGACCGATAAAGCTGTGTGTAGATTTGTTCATGCTCAGAGAACAGTTTCTCTAAACATTTTAGAATTCTTTATGTAAGGCATAAAAAATATGATTTTAAAAAATATTTTTAGTACCACAGTAGCAAAACCCCTGCAATTGTTGATAAGTATAATTATATTCTTTCACTTAATGAATAAATCTAATACTCCACACTAGAAATTTGCAGGTTGACTTTAAAATTGAATCAGTATTCTTTTCTATGCATGACTGCAAAAGCCTCACAGTGACTTTCCCTGTGCTAGAACAGTATGCAAAGGGCTTTAGTACCCTACAGTATTTTTAACATATTAACTAAAGATTTAAATTTTACAGAATTTGAGCTGCATCTAAATAAGATTTTATATTTGTCTTCCTACTCCCATTCCAGCATTTTTAACCTCTTTAGTATTCCTTAGAGCTGTAAAGTAAAACCAATGTCAAGCTGAAAACTAGTCTCAGTAGTTTTGCTTTTGTTTCTTGTACTTTCATTTCATTGTATGCTTTCTATGATTCTTGAGATAATAGTTTAGAACAAATAATTTTTTTTTTCTTCACAGAACTACTCTTTTAATTATTTAATTAATCTGTGCATAGGATTGAGGGTGTGGATCAGCATTTCATGGCTGTTTCAGCTTTAAGGTAGAAACCAAAGTTAATTTATCTGCAGTCTCAATCTCAAATTACATTAAAAATAATTTAAAAATAACTATGGCCAGAGGAAGCAAGAGAAATTTATGGGAAGAGAGCCAGAGAAAGCTCAGTATTTAATTATTGAGAAGTACCTTGGGCCCAAGAAAGTCAGAAATCCTTTGGTGCAGAAATTTTGAAGAAATAATTAGACACTTATGACAAGGATTAAGCTACACCCCCTCATGAAGGTGAGTAAGGATTTTGATATCATTTGTAATGCAAGGTCTCTGTAAGGAGTTCCTGAATGATATTTACATTGTCTGTTAACAGTTCAGACTACCTAGAGTGGGTACACTTGGTTTCTACCTGGCCTGATTAGGTTGCAATGGGTTGTAGCATATGCATTCTGTTCTAACTTCTGGAAAAGAGGTGGAATGTTTTCTCTCCATTATCTTTGCAGAACTGTCTGTTTTCCAAGAAATGAAACTCCTTGTACAATTCTTTGTCTCCTAATATTGGTTTTGTGGATCTGCTCACATGAACAGTGCCCACTCTGATGCAATGCTCAGGATGTGCAGCCACACTGTGACTTCAGTGGGGTTATTCTGAGCCGTGCATTGCTTCTCTTCCTCCCCTTTTATTTTCTCTAACTGATTATGGTACCTTTTTTGATTATTTTAGGGTGAGTCATTATCTAGCTGTAGACCCAATATTGAGTAGCATTGGGCTTCTGACCAAAGGCAGATACAATTTTGGATCCTTTTTTGGAAAAAGATAATCTGTTTGTAAAGGAGAGAAAGAGAAGAGGAAAATTCTAGAACTGTAGCGGAACTAACCTACCTTGTTCTTCTCAAACAATAGAATGTTTTAATTAAGGACATAACAAAAATATTTAATTCCAGCTTTAAGTGACAATGTTAACTCAACTGCCATAACTCCCCACAGTGAGCTAATCTCATGTAGATTTTAGGGAATTTCATTTACACAATTTGCAGTAGAAAGCCTTTTCAAAAATAATTCCATTACAACGTAATGTTTTTATTTTGCTTACTGTTACTGATTATTTTATTTCTCAGTTGACATTTGTTGCGTGCTGCTTATTGAAAGCTATCACTTACTATTTGATTTTTCTCAATCTTGAGCTCAGAGAAGTCTGGATATTCAGTGCTGATATTTGGTATCTTTGAAGGGCAGTTTGGCCTTCTGTTGCAGTGTTACATTTCTGTATAGCACAGCTATGTCTTTACCTGTGCTAAAAGACTGTTGATAACCTAAATCTGTAAGCACACACATCATCTGTAGTAGAATATTGAATGTTTTTATTAAGTAATGACTGCCGCTAACATTTATGACACTAAATGCAGTTTTACATTTAACTAAATGGATCCTGTAAAAAAGAAATATCAGATAAATTATAAATTATTTTTTAAAATTAATGAGACCAATACCTTTCTGGTTGAGCATGTCTTGAAGTGCAGTTTTCTTGACCTTGCATAAACTTGAATGTTAAATTCTAGTGTGTGCTCATAATCCTTACTTGTACTGTCCTCTGTTCTTTGGAGGCTAAATTCTCCTAAGAACTATAAATAACTGATTTTTTAAAATTTCGTATTATAAAAGAAATGGTGTGTAAGGGTAAATAAGATGCATCTGTGGAGTGTAGCTGACGGAAATTTCTAACATTTGGTAAAGAACTCTGTTAAGTCAAGTTTATTGTTTCTAGCAGCCAAGTAATTCTGGGATCTGCAGGAAGCAATTACATGAATGGCTTTTTGTTTTCATATTTTTTACCATAGCTATATAGACTGAAATAAAATAAAAAAGTGAGACTGCATAGTTGTTACTGGTGCAAATTCTTTGGCTTTTCCTTTGTGTCTCTAGAAGTCACAAATAATAAAGAAATCACTTCTGTAGTACAATTTAGTTGTCACTTATCATTTACCTGGTAAGATTAAAGATTTTAGTCACTGTCAATCTATTTTATTAAGTCAGATTTGAGGAAAAAATGTAACAAAAATGAATATAATAGGACCAGCGTGACCACGTTTTCATAAATCAATGTTACATTATTAAGCAGTACAATTTTCTTTCTTCCTTGTCTTTAGCATGATTATTCTGTTCCTTTTTCTGCCTGTTTTTCAAGACAAATCCTTTCATCCTTTTGCCTACTCTAGGATGTCCTTATAGAATTATTTATTTGGTTAGTTATTTCATTATCTCACTTATTTGTGTATCACTATCTCTTTTTTCACTAGTGTGAGAAACAAAACCCATCTCTGGCTAGATATTGAAAGTGCTTTCAAAGATACACCCATCATCTTTTTTCACCTAAAGACAGACGTTCTTTTCTTCTCTAAGCCACTTCTTTTACTTTCCCCCTGATGAAGTTCACTTATTTTCCTCACTTTACAACCAGTAATTCTGCAATCATTCCTAAGTGTCCTTTCAGTTTTGTGGTGAGCTAACTGGATACTTCTCTCCCAAGTTTTGAGAAATCTGAATTTTGTGCCTTTCAGAAAAAACAGAGCTCTCATCATTCTTTACTAACCAGAATGAAGACACCCACAGACTTTTTAAGGGAACAGTTGCAGCAACGTAGTGCAGTACAATGTCATCTCAAGTTAAGCAAGAAATGTAGGTGACCTGAAGTCAGTGACTCTTAAAGTGGAGTTTTAAAATCCAAGGTAATATCTGTACATGATATGCAGTGGGTTGTGTATAAATGCAACTTGTTCTGACTTCCTGCACTATGCAGCTCTGTGCCCTATAATCATGCCCTGGTGTTTTTAGAAAATGACATCAGCAAGTGCCTGGTTCTGCAGCACTGAGCGTTCTGAAAATGCTATTAGGGACCTCAGAAAGTGTATCATCTTCATAGAATATCCAGAGGTTAAGTTGCTCCAAACACAGTTTTCCAAATTTCTGGTCCACTGTTTTGTCAGCTGGTGTTATATGCTTGAATTGGCCCCTAGATGTAATTTATCTGCCTAAGCAAGTTTCTATTATGCAGCTTGTAATAGGACAGGAACTTTGCTGCAGAAACCCCATTTTCTTTGTAAAAAGAAAATGGCAAGGACAAGAGTTCTTATGGTAAGGTTGTGATAGAAAAAAAAAGCATTTTAGCAGCAAGAAGTTACATTTGTAATGGCTTTGTGAAAATGCTGGACTTTAAATGAGTTCTTGATGGTCACTTAAAGAAATTTTAAAAATACCTAGGAAGGTATTTTAAAACTCCTAGCAAGGCCAAGGAGATTAAAGCAAAAAAACTTCTGATTTTCTTTATAATGCCAAATAAATTGGTAAGCTGCAGGAGGACATTGCATTCTAATGTTCCAAATCAGTGCACAAATCCGATTTTTTTGGAAGAGGTAGATTAATTTTAATTGAATCTTTTTGACTCTGGCATGAAGTGCTGGGCTGACAAAAAATGACCTGCTTCAGTTGCATCTTTTTGCTGCAGTTAGAACTGTGAAAAATATTTAAGCTAGAAGAGGAATCACAATTAGTTCAACAATCTCAACACTCGAATATAAGCAATTTGACAACTCAAAGGTTAGTTCAGTAATTCCACCTCCTCATTAGGATGACATAATTGCATTTTTATTCCTAAAATGGACATGTAGTGATTAATCTTCCTGTACCATTTATTAACAGGGTCTATAAGAAAAAAAATATTATTGAAAGAAGCTAAATTTAACTTAGATATGCATTTCTTATAAAACAATGTATATTTTGGGTGCTTCTCTTGTCTCAAGTACATAAATGAAGACTAAAGAATTGAATTTCATTTACAAAATATATATCAATATTTGAAGCAAGAAATTTGATCTTCTGAATAAAGTAAAATTGAAGTAAAATATAATTTAATTTCTATTCAGCAGATTTTTTAATGAAGACATTTTTTCCAAAATTAGAATGTCAATTATAAAGACCCTGAGAACCAGAATAAGAAGCAAAAGAGGAAGATCTGTCACTTAAATAATGGAAAAGATAGGAATATTTTGTCAATGGGACTCAAACTCTTGAGCTTTGGATATTAAGTGCAGTACTAATAGTATCTCAACTTCTCCAAAAATTATTTTGGATAAATTGCATTGCAGTAATGACTGATGCACTAACATAGATCTGGATTATTTTCACCAACTTTATTTCTTTGCTCCTCCTTCAAGTAATTAAGACTATATATATGAATGTGTCTTTTTGGTAGATATTCCCAAAAGCTGTCAGTTGTTTTTGGGGTTAAACCTGGTGAAGCTAACCAAACCAGGAGATTTTGCTGAAGATAAGGATTTGAAATTTCACTCTCTATGTGGTATACAGATATTTCTTCCAGAAGCACTTTTTTTCTCTGTCTGAAAATGAGATTTATTTAAAAATTTATTCTATGATATGTCACAAAGTATCATGAAGCCTTACAGTTACAACAATCAATAATGAAATTAACCCTAACTCCCTTCCCAAGTGGCCAATGATGCCTTTATTCCACTAGAAAGGACTCCTGTATTAAATGGAAATATTTCCAAAGTAAAATATTTACACATTAATGCTTATAAAATCCAGGCTCCATGACACCGTCAAAGGAAATAAATTCCAGAAATGTGTGATCATCTGGAAAATTCTTCTGGTATTCCAATTAGCTGAATATAGGAGCAACCCAGGAGACCATAAATCTCATAATGACATGAAAGGAAGATAAATTAGTCTCTTTGAACTCATCCCAAGATATGGAAGGCTCAAATTTTTAACTCAAATTTTGAACAACAAAAATTAATAAACAACCCAGTGCATAGATGTGTTGTCATAGCTTCTGTTAAACTAAATGAAAAGACTGATTTCAATCTTACTGTCATTTGGACAATGATCTATCTTTTAGTTTGCACATATATTAGTCTCTGTTCCCATCACGGATCACACGGACACATCAACACAAGTTCGGACATTTAAGGACTAAATCAGTCACGTGAAAGTAGAGATACTGCAATAAATCTCAAGATAATTTCTAAGTGAAAAAACGTAATTTATAAAATTAATTAAACTCCCAAATTTATTGTGAATGAGTGCCAATTTCTGCAATGTATTACCACAATGGATTTCAAGAGCAATGTAGTTATTTTCTTTATGTAACAAGGAAGTTTATGATCAGCCTCCTCACCAAAAAAGTGCTTGTGTAAAGGATGTCATAACAGTGGTAACCGTGTCTTTCATGAAGAAAACACTACTACACTCTTTGAGTGCATATATTGGAATAATTTCTGTGTTGGGGGCATTTATGTAGTTGATAATCATTGTTGGACTGTCATAGGATTTATTCTTTGTTGACTGTTTGCTTAAATTTCTATAACTTGAAGAATAAGGGATATAAGTACAAACTGCCTGTGAGTCCTGAAGAAATTAACTTGCACTTTGAATACCTCATCCTGAAATGGAGAGGAAAGACAGGTGTCTGCAAACTGTTAGTGAGTATATTGTCAGGTTCTAGTTATTAGTATTTTACATTATTAATCATGCATAATACTTTGTTAGTAGTATTTTAAATCACCTCTTGTGTTTTTGAGTGGTGAAAAGTTATCACTTTTTATGAAAATGAAGAAATCTCTTTTGTAGCAGATGAAGTTTTCAGTGCGTTTCAAAAATCAATCAAATCTCTGTTCTAGGCCAGCAGTTCTCATCTAGTAGACACATCTCATTGGTGAACCATCCAGAACTGCAAATGAGGCATAAAGCAGGATTCATGTACTATAATGAGGTGCAAGGAAATATCAATTGATTGTTAGTCAGCTGAAGGTAAAATTGGTTGAAATATACTACTCTAAACTACATGTTCTACAATGTGCTCAATATTCTACTGACTATTGAGCCTTTTGTATATTTTTGTACTACACATCTCTACTTCTTCAACCAGTGGATGGAAAATTTGATGTTCCTGTTGGATAAAGGAGCTATTCCTTTAGTCAGGTAAATGAAGTCTCACTTAGATCTTTTCTAACTCTGATTCTTCCACCTTAATAGTGCTACTTTAATACTTTTAGAAATATTATTTATATATTATATACTACATGTATGGACATGGACAAATGTATGTATTTATACTAAAAGATTAGGATGCCTAGCCATTTAATTAAACTGTCAAAACTCTAAGAAAGCAGAGAACAGATTATGGGACTGTCATTTGACTCAGAGTTTCAAGAAATTTATTTTGTGGGGATGTATTTCTCCTGTAGGAAGCTGGCCAGCCCTACGGAAATGAAAAAAAAATTAGTAGCATTTATGAATTACTTTAGTACAAAATAAAATCATGCTCTTGCAGGTTGAAGAATAGATTTTTACATTTATTAGACAAATAGATTGATTTTCTTGTTTGCCAAATGTAATTTCTGCCTCAGTAGCTCTTTATATAAATTATGTCTTAGGTCAGGATAGTGGTTTAGAAATCCCTGGATTTTAAGGCTTCTTTTTTATGTGTGACATCTGCAATCAGATGAAACTTCATAGAAACTATGAAGATCCCTAAAATACCTGTCTTATATGTGGGGAAAATGCATGAGTTGGAAAAACGGAGAGAATGCACACCTCTGGATTTTTTTCAGATATGGTATGAGAATACAGCTAAAGGAGGAACTGAAAACTGTTCTCAGATCTAGCAATAGAAATGAAACCACAGATTTATATTCCTACCTTCTAAATAAAGTAATGAGACAAGCATAAGAGCACTTCATTAAATCTATTTTTGGGTGCTCATGCATTTTTTGGGTCACATGATTTTTTTCCTTCTATATGTTCTTTCTTTCCATTAATTACACAGGAAGAAAAAGGTGGCTAGCTTTCCAAACTGCACTTCTTAATCATCTACATTTAGGTGGGATGAATCTGGGTGTCTTTGTTGTTAAGGTCAAACAATCTAAATTCAACCTCTGAATTTGCCTAAAATCAGTAGCATCTTCATTTTTAAGATAAACTTCCTTAAGCAAGGGAACTGGCAAATGAGGTAGAACAAGGCAGTGGAATTTTATTTCAGACCAAGCAAGTTGTATATATTGTGTAATGTTCAGAAGGAAAAAAGATAAGAGAAATAATTAAAATTATACATTTTATGTAATTATTTGCAACTATTCTATGTCTTATCATATTTAAATAAAATTTCCCATATTGTCTTTCAGCTAATATATTAAAGAGATTTCCACAGAGAGGTTTGAGAAGCCATAATCTATACTGAGCTAAGGAAATTAAAATATAAGTCAAAGTTATTAATGTTAAAGATATCTTTAAAAAAATTATACTGGGAGGTATTTCCAGTTGTGAGGCATACTTACTTGTTCATTTCAACAATTAGTACTGTTGTGGTATAGTCTATCATAATGAATAACAAAAGGTTTTCAAATTATAATTTTCCTATATCCTTTGTCTAAACTATTTGTTTTTTTCCCCTGTCTTACGCATCCTCAAATGCTCAATTTGTGTGTGGTCAGTGCCAGTTTTTGTGTGTGTCCATACCAGCCCTAACAGTAGGATTTCCCAAGTGAACATATGGCACATGTCCTAGTATCTGCGTAAGGAACAAAGTTAGACTTACCATTGTGCTATCTGAGTTTTAAAAACTGTAGAATTATTTTACCAGTGAAAGTATTTATTTAAGTCATCTGACATGTAACTTTCACAAGTCCTTATTTTTTTCATTTCTTAATTTTGAATTTCATTAGAAAGAAACTGATAAAAAATATAAAATCTCAGCTTCCAAGTGTTTTATTTGTAGAATATATTCTTTCCTAAGTAGTAAGCACACAGGCAAAATATCATGTTTAACTTGCTTGCCACTTTTTAGGAAACTTTAAAGCCATCCTGATCAGTGGATCACGATTGTTTCTTCCATTTACTTAGACCATGATGAGATGCAGGGAAATGAGTTACTTTGTATTAAGGACAGTTGGCACTTTTCTACTTAGGAAGTCCAAAGCTGGTCTGGAATTCCCTGTCAAGACTCGGCTTTTTGGGCTGATGTACTTTGTATTCCTTAACTTCCTTGACAATCTATAGATGTCAAGGTTAGTTTTTTCTTTTATTAAAAAGTAGAGAGCTTATTACCTTTTTTCCCTGTGTGTTGAAGACATAAGTACTGAGAGTTTTTGGGGATGGGAATATCCAGATACCTGTAAAGGTGCTAAAGGTAAACTGACAGTTTATTTTATCCTCAATGTAAGTAGGTTAATGAGAGCATCCTCTTGATCATTTTGAGTATTGTTGTACTTGCTGGGCAAGTTCGTGACTGAGGAACCATGCACAGACTGCTTCCACTGGCACTAGAGCAGTTCCAATATTTGGAAACGTGCTAGAGGCACAGTGTTGAACTGCGCTTTTGGGCCTTAATCCAAAGACTGTTGGCATGGACTGTTATCCCTGATTTCACTGGAATTAGGCTACTTAAACACTTGATGCTACAAGGAATGTATTTCAACAGACTTTGGAACAGCAAAGTTCTAGTGTCCTACACAGCAAGTAAGACAAGGGCTTGGGGTGGACCACTGACATTATTCTTACCTGCAACCTCAATCCCATCACTTAATCTTAATATCCTAAAGTATTTAATAGAGGATATGCTTACAAGATTTGTAATAATTAACTGTTTTTTGGAGCTTATTCTAAGGGAAAATTATTATTATTTCATTGTTTGTTATTACTGCTCGTGGAACAGGAGATAAACTTTTGTGAGTCCTTTGTGCACAGGATGCCACTAACAGCAAGTGTGATGGAAAATGAAGAAGAGGGAGTTAAATATACCTGGGAGGCTGTTCCATGAGCTCCAGAATCAGTACAGCCTATAATGCTATCTCACATATTTCTATCCTAATTCTTCTGTGGTGTGGTGGAGGATCACAATAACTTAAGCCTTTATTCTTATCACTTTTGATAATTTTGTCAAAGTTCAGATGGTAGTGTTGTAGATATTTGCTGACCATACTCTGACTGTCTTTCTGATGTGAAAGTCAATGAGTTAATGGGTCTCAGTTCTACTCACTCTTTTTCTATGCATACTGACTTCTGTCTTTCTCCACCTGTGGTGATACAAATTTTCACAGAGATTGCTGGAATTTAACTATAAAAATACTAATGCCCTATGAAATTACCCAATCTCCTCAAGCATATTAGTCATGATGATAGATGGTACTATGGAGGACAAAAGGGATAAAACAGACTGTCTAGATTTCTAAGTCTCATCTATTGGCCTAAAAAGTGTAACTTGTACTAAAGGGAGAGTATAGATTAATTAAAGTGGCTACATGAGAGAAATATGAAGGAGGACACTGAAAATAATTAAATAAATAGAATGCCTCAAAAAAGAAATGTGAAGATACTGAAAGTAAAACACAAGGAAAAAAACCCCAATATTTTATGGTGTAAGATGAGGATGAATTTACTTTCTTTTACATTACTATGGTTTGGTAGTGGATATTTTCTGTAATGAAGTTTGGTCTCTTAGCTGGAATTTCAGTATCTTCCATTGTAGATCTGTGACCTGACTACCAAGGATTAAAATCAGTATCACTTTTCCATTCTTGGTTAATGTTTAACTCAGTGAATTAAATAGTTCTTTCAATATTTAATTATTTTACAGGAGAGAGAACAGTGTCAACAGCAAAGACTAATTCTCTTAGGAATAACCAGGGGGATGTTGATATGAACTTTGTGGGCATATTTTAGGAAGCCAGCAGAGAAACCTGGAACTCAGTTTTCCATGCTTCCTAACACTGTTCTAACTGCCCAACTAACTGTAATAAGAAGAATGGTGCATTTTGAATGACTGCTGAGGCGCCTGCAGAACGAGAAGATTCATTTTTATAATTCTTGGACAGAGACTGATGCTTTCCTGTAGCCTGGATTTAGGTACTTTTATTCTTTGGGGTTTGAGGCTTTATCAGTATCCCTTTCTTTATTACTTCCTATCGTAGGTATTCAGAATACTGGCTTCTATGAGTCCTGTTGATATGTGTTTAAATTTACAGTTGTAGATTTTGCATTAGTTGCTAAACTTCTCTTGTGATACTGAACCTTTGAACAATGATGTGATGAAATACAAATGGATGTGTGCTTTATCCCAAAAGAATGTCTGCTTGCATTTCATTTGCAGTAGTGAAGTGAAATGCCCATTCTTGAATGGAATTTCCAATAGTCCTTAAAATCATGTCCCACCTTGGAGCTTCAGTTTGCTGACCCAAAAGAAATAGTCTTATAAACAGTAATAATACAATTCTATCTAATGTCCAAGGCCACCGTTGTTAATTTACCTGTTTGAAAATAATTTGTTCAGAAGTTTTTTCTTTTCATAATGAATGTCAGTAAAAAATTTTTAATCATGAGTATTTAACGAAATGCTTTGATAAGGGTATATTGGAGAGTGATGGTGGTGTAATACAGGTATTTATGTACTATTCATTACAAAATTTTATGTAGTATCTAGATAGAAAAACCAGTAGACATTTGACTTTCTGCACATTTAAAAGATCCCTCTTTTATCCCCAAACTCCAAGTGACTCAGCTCTGCAATTTTCTTCAGCATTTCCATCAAACTGTACTTACATACTATCCAGTAGATTAGAATGGAACTGAACCCAAAATTGTTCTTGATAGTATCTTTTATCACAGCAAATCTTTGTCTTATAAGCTGTAATATATAGCTTTAATAAGTTTGTATGACTCTACCTTGTTTAAACTACAACATCCTGTGAAATCTTTTTTATATGCCTATAATAAGTGATGCATGTAAGTAATGTTTGAGATAACATATTTATACATACTGTCAACTTCTTTGTAGAATAGATTTACTTTTCTGAAATCTATAATCAATTCAAGGAAGTTTAATCTTATGTTTGAAATATAAATATTTTATGTAAATTTGAAAATGCTCATATTTGGAAGCTATCTAGATAATGTTTCTTCTTAAAAACTTGTATCTGGTGGACTTTTATTAAGATTCAGTTTGGCTACAAAGAGAAGTATCTGTATGGACCTCAGTGTAGTTTGGCTTAGTGGATCCAATTATGCTTTCTCAGGCTTTCCTTTTCATTTTGAAATAGGCTGTCAACCATGTCAGGTAGTTGTTCAGACTATCTAGTACTCGTTTTGCTCTTTCTCTGCAGTATCTCTAAAGTGCTTGGTCTTCATTTCCATGAAATCCTCGATAAAATTGGTAGGGAAATGAAATGTGTTATTATTAAACCGTAAATAGCAAGAGCATGTACATATATATTTTTGCAAGTATAAATACACCAAGTACCATAATAAAGATCACTGTCATTTATTTTAATGAGGCCCTCAAAGGATAGGAAATGCTAGAAACAGAAGTACTTAAGCAGTGCTTGACTTACCTGGTGCTTATCAAGTACACAATTAGGGGTGTTCCAAAAAAAGAAGCCTGTGCATATAGAACCTCGTTTTCTTCTGATATGGCTATTGGAGAGTATAGAGCGAGAGCCCTGAAGAACAGAAAAGGAGATCTCAAGTTAAAAACCAAATAGGTAGAAAACTAATCCCTGTCTTTTCCAATATTCTTATGTGAAGAGGGTATAATTTCCTGAACCTTAGAAATTACGCTAAATCACTGCCCTTCCCGAGAGGAATTTTTTAGTATAAGAAACAGTGACATTTGAAGATCTGTAACAGTATAGAAATAAGGTAAACACTACCTGTACTATTTTGATCTCGACCAATATCAATGTACAGAAAATAGATTTTATGTGTGGTTCTACTGGCTTCTTTTGACTGTGAGTTTCATTCTGGTTCTCAAAGGACGGGTACTTCATTGGGCAGAGCCTACTCTGCTCATGCTCCTTCACTCCATTCCCTTCATTCCCTTCAGCCTCTTCGTGTTAGGTCTCCTTGCTTCTTCAGTTCTTCTCAGATGCATGATGACATTTTGGGAAAGGTGAAAGTACCTAAAAAGAGATGTAGGAAGTCCACATTATAGGGTCAATACGCTACTCTAGGCCACATAATAAATACAGGAAACAATTTGTTATTGGCTAAAGGGTCTCTTGGAGTGTGTTAGAAAGGTCAGGAAAGAAAGGCAATTCTGTTTTATTCTGTTCCATTCATTTTTTTGAAATAAAAAAATAGTATTTTAAATCAACAGCATGTTAAATTTTGATGAAAATTCGAGATGTCCAAAAAAATGTATTTGCACAAACTCCATTTCATTATAGCTGAATTTTCTGCTAGCAGCAATTATGAAGTATTTGCCTTTAAAAATATTCTTTTATTTAAATTTTTTCCCTATGAAACATTTTACATGCATGAGTATCTGCAGAGTAGTCTTTATTCCTTACTTCAAAATAAAATTAAAAAATTAATTTAAAATATGTGTCTTTTGTTAGTAATTTTGGGACAATCTTAAACAAAAAAAAAAGATAAGAAAGAGGAAAAAAGAGTGTATGCCCTAACTTCCATTTTAAATGTCTGAGAATGAAGACATAGACGAAAGTCAAATGTTCAGAATGTTACAACAACAGGAGCATTTTGACTGTGATGCCCATTCATAAGGCACCAAAAAAAGGGTAATGTACTTGAAATATGTGATAAAATACTGGTCTTGTACCTACTCCATGGCCAACATTGCCTCTGAACTGTTAAGGGGTGCATATTACACTGATCAGAATGACTTGAACTTTTGGGACAAGATGACTCTGTTTCTTGGAGCAGATAAGAGATTTTGTTTTCTATTTTGATGGAATTAATCTAAAGGCATATTTTCTTGCATTCCAAATATGAATTCTCTGTAATATAGGTAAGGTGGTTACCAAGTATTACTTTTTCATTTTATTATTGCAAGATAGCTACGAATACCCATCAGTTCCTACTTCAGGATCTCAAGTGTTGCCAGCTTTGACAGATATAGAACCTATTACTTTAATCAAAAATTGTAGTATATTGCTCAAATACAAATGTTTCCATAATGCACAGTCCTCTATGGACAGAAAAACAGGTATTAAAAACGATTTTGGGTAGTTTGTAGGTTTTCACATGAGTTTTGCAAACAGATTTATTAGCAGATATTTTCATGATTTTTTAAAAAAAATATTTTACAGGGTGGTAGTGGGGAGTTGCATATACATCTTTTTTGTGGGGGCCAAGAGATGAATTTGTTCCCATTTCTTTTTTCTTTTAAAATCTGTGTTGTAGCTGCCATCCTTCTGGCCAAAGAAGCCTGGATGGTTTCTTACTTCTGAGCACATCAACACACTTGAATAAGCTGGAAAGATGCTTATTCCCACATCATCTGAGATTCAAATTGCTTTAAGTGGAAGAGCTTTAATAATGGACCTCATTTTATGTTGGTTTATTTGGAGATTTTGTAATTAGGGCTAAGATGTTAAAAGCTATAGATAGAAAAAGAGATAATATAAAGAAAATATTTTTAATTGCTATTTTTTGACAGTGATAAAATTTTCTGTACTGTTATGTAATGTCATCCTCTGGCAAAAGCATTGAAAGAAAAGACAAAATGCTTTTTAGTCAGGGATACTTATTTTCTGTACATTTCATGGTATTCACAGAGCATACTATACTGCAAAATCTCACTCTGTTCTGTTAGATGACTGATTCTGCTTCTTGCTCTTTGATATCTGATACTTATGTGTACCAGTACACAGGCTCCTAAAATAGTGGGTTTTCCTGGAAGTAGATGGGTATGGAGCACCCTAAGAAGTGATTTATTTTTCTCGGTTCTATCATGGCTGATTCAGTGCAATAAACTTTTAAAAGATACTGAAGGCGTTTCATTTTGAAATGCAGTGCTTATATATAATGCAGCCATTCCTTTTAGTAATTGTTCAAGTTTGCATGGTAAATCATTGCCTTGATGCTGCATGTACAGTCCCTGGCAGAGTGGTTATGTATAGAATGTATACTGTCTGCTTTAGTCGTGAATTGATACTACATTTAAATGTTTGCACTAAAATCCTGTTATCTCAGATACAGTATAGCTTTTCAGATATGAGACAAAAGATCTATTGTTACAGTCTCAGTGCCACATGTTGTTTATTATGTGCAGAATATTTTTAGAGTGGTCTTTCTGTCCTTTAGTATTGCCTTTAAATTAAAAAATTAAGAATTCTACATACATGGTTACGGATATTAGTCATTTTACAGGGGAGGGAAGGAGGAGGGGAAGATGCAGAAATCCTCCTCCTCCTCTTAGACAGTAGTAACAGTGTGAGGATGCCTTGTCCTCCTTTTTTTTACTTCTGAGATTTTATTGCTGGCAGCCAGATGTGCTGAAACTCCTGACGACAGCATCTATTCACTGCGTGTTTTTAATAGGCTTAGAGAAATATGAGTAGAGTACATGAAAGCAGCTCAGCTTCACACTTCAGCTGGGAATGCCCAAAAAGCTTACTGCTGTTTAGAATTCTTGCTACAGTCAGGAGAAAGCCGCTCGGGTACTAAATCTTCTACGACTGAATTAGAAGAATAATGACTGTACAATTAACTATCAGTCCCTGCTCATTTAGGCACAGTTTTTACAGAGATCAGGAGAAATATGGAACTTGATTGGCATATTTGTATTTGATGGTGTGTACAAAATAGATGACTTTTAAGACAGGTGGTGAAGAAAAATAGAAGGGAAAGAAAGGGAGAAAATGCAATTTGAAACACTGCGCCAGGTCTGCAATTCTGTTTTATCTCATTTTCATGGGGTTTTTTCATCCCCTCCAAATATTTTACAAAATGATCTTTTTGGACAAACGTTGAACAACACTAGGTAAGTAGAAATGAAATATTTTTGCTTTATCATTTCTATTTTTATGCTGATGGCAATCGATCTGCATGCTTTTCAGTGGGGTACTTTTATAACTGCACTACTAGATATTAACATTTTTATGGTAGCAGTGAGTCTGTTAGTGTTTTTATGTTTTATGTAAGGATTTACATGAGAACTCCATCTGCAGAAATAAAGCCAGCAAAGATAGAATAAAATATTTAAGATGGTTATGTATCTTTCAAGTACATTAGCTGCCATTAGAAGCTAGCATTATTAGCTGTAATCCTTAAAGCATATTAAATATTCATAAACAAATTTGTCAGAGAAAATGATTTCTGTGTGGATATGGCAGTGAAAAGATTAAATGCTCAGAGATGTGTCTGTTTAACCATACATAATTTATTGAAAGATGCAAATTAGTAGTCCTGCATACCTTTTGCAAAATAGAAAGCAGTTCCTTATTTTTAGAAGATTTAGATCCTGTGTGTGATGCTTTTCAGTGATGTTTTTAACTGGCCAAATTATAGCTGATTAGTGAGTGCTTTGCAGCAGGTCAGTCAGCTCTGTAGATTATCCTTTTGTGAACAGCTGTTGTTTTGTGGGAAATAGAAATGATAGGGTGAAGTTGTTTATTGGTGTGAGACAGTTTTTGAATTGGTTTCTTAGGATTTTTGGAGGGGTAAAATGAATTAATAATGCCACATTTCTGTGTCGTTATTCAGTAAACATAATATGGTACCAATGTTTAGAACTTTTTCATATGGCTATTAAATATTAAACATAAAAAATATGAATAACTTTATCTACAAGAGTGGAAGTGCAGGTCAGGAAAAAAAAGAATCCTGCCATTTTTTATAAAGATAGTGCACTGATGGAAACATTCTGGAAAAAGGGTGGAAGTAATAGGCAGAGACTATATCCAGCATTTTAATCTTCTTCTCTGTCTCTGTGGAAGAAATCTCTTTCAAATGGGGTATTATTTCTTAAATACAGGGACATTTGCACTTTATGCTTCAGAAAATTTCTATAATTTGGTTGTAAGGATTCTCTCCCTTACTGCTGATAATTCCTTTTAAAATATTTTCATATTTATTTAATGTTACTGTTCTCAAGTTTTGTTGTCTTGGTTATGAATTTCTAATTAAGTATGTAAAATTATGTAGGTAGCAATCATAATCAATATTATGAATTAAGGTATTTTTAGATATGCATGAAATCTGTAGTCAATGAGATTTTTCTTATATCCCTTTGGTATACTGTGGAATATTTGAAGCTCTACAAAATGGAGCAATAATTTATGTATTATCAGCTGTGATTGTAAAACTGTGCATATTTCCAAGTGCATAGTTTCAGGCCTGCAGCAACCAGCAAAGCCCTTAGCAACTGTTCTAATCAGCTACCATCCCAGTCCTGATTCCCTGGATCTGCTTTTGCAGATCAGAGTACATGCTTTTTGTAGATCAAGGTGCATGCTTTTTGCTATTTTTCTTTTTTTTTGCAAATACACGTGCATGGTGCTTTTCAGTGCTTAGTTTGCTTGTGAGACTTGGGCAAAAGCTGCATATAGTATCAAATAGAGTTATTTAATTCATTTGCTGTGATTTATATTAGGAGTATATTTATTCTAGAAGACTGGCAAACAGGAAAGGGTAGCTAGGAAATGGAGCCTATTATGGGCTGTTTTAGTTAGGATAAGAATATTTCTGTATTCATAAAGAGCAATGATGTGTTTTTATAAGTATCAATGCTTTTGGTCCCAAGAAAACAGTGTTCAATTTTTACACAATATGCAGCAGTAATTGTGAGAGACTAATTCATGCTTTCTCTGTCTTCTGATGTGAAAGTTAGGTGAAAGTATTTTAAGGCTTTTGAGTAAAGAGATTCCCTCTTCTGAATAACTATTTGTATTTTAAATCTGATCTTGATAAAAGATCTTTGAAGGAGTCATCTATTAATCACTACAAAATCTCACTAGCATTTATTTCAGAGGGTAGTCCTTTGATTGCCTTACTGATTTAAAAAAATCTGTTCTGTGTTTTTTTTATTAAATGAATGTAGTATATAACTTAGGTAGATTTTTCACTTAAAGCTTTACATGATAAATTTAAGGCACTTGCTAAAAACTAATTGTTCATGCATTAAAAGTTAATGCTTCAGAAACTGTGAGGTACCTCCAGCATGTAAGAGTCTGCTTTGATGAGGTATAATGTGGTCTATCTCTTTAGTCTTCAAAGTTATATATTTTTGTCTTTTGATGATCCTTTCTCTTTTGGATATGTTTTTTTCTGTTTTTACATCTAAAAGGTACAAGTCAGAGTCCAGAAAGATAATGGCTGACATGACACAGAGTGATTAACTGCTACTGCCACAAAGTGATAATGTGAAGAAAACAGGTTAATGCATACAAATTGTAGAGTAGATAATGAAGTGTAAAACAAAGTCATAGGAAGGGAGGTAGTATGCAGATAATTTTAATTGAATATACATTCTTCCTATGTTTCATATCATCTGTTCTTGGAGTTCTTGTTCTTCAGTTCTTCAGGAAGTTTAGATATGCTGAGATTTTGTTGAAGGAAGGATAGGGAACTTGGGCTTTGCTTTCTGAGGCTATGCTAAGCAGTGATAGGAACATACATTAAACTGTTTTTTATCATTTCCCATAAAATCTTTACATGAGTTGGGTTTTTATTTCCATAGTTTTGGCTTTGCAGTAGCTGATGTGAGAGGATCCAAATGATATTAAGCTCCTTGTGAGTTAGATTGATTTTAGCACTTAAATGGGCTTAGTTATCCCCTCCCAGCAGCTTCTAATGGAGGAATATTGCTGCTGAGTTCCCTTTTGCCAACTACAGGGCAGCACTTTCCTGTAAGATGCTATTGGGAGTGTAAAAGAGAGAGCTGATTTTGCTGGGCCTCCCTCCTGCTCCTACACAGTTCTGTCTGACACTACCAACTCCAGCCAGCTGAAGCAGTAAGAGCTATCATTTTACCTTGAAATTGTGCTTCACTTGTGTTGGGGATTGTGGTGCTATCTCCTGGGTAATAAGTTATTTTTTTAAATGAAAAATTATTAGAATTACCTCATGTTGGGAAACCATAAGAATTGTTTTGCATTTTGAGCATTTGGCAAATAGCTAGTATATGGAATAAATTTTTCATGTGTCCAGAAAAGAAATCAAGAAACCTTTTATGGAAAGACACTATGTGCCTACATTATATCCAAATTTTACAGCAACATCTAAAGGAGGTTTGCTTTTTTTGCAGTCTGAAATTTGTGTGATTACTTTCAGTGACATACTATTTGTTCAAATGACAAAAGACAATCAAATAAAGTTTTAAAATATATTTTAAACCTTTGCTAATTAAGTAAGCTGGATTTTAAGATTGCCATTTTTCATTTAGTGTTTAGTGTACAAATACTGTGCTGTTGGATGCTCTATTTGTAGCAACATGCTTCGAGAAGTCACAATTGCTTTGGGCAGTATTCAGATTAACACTGCATAATGGCGAGCATCTTTTGTGACTAAAATTGATACAAAGTGTACAGAGGAACTATCAATCCAATTTTGCTATGTCAGTTTATATTAGAAGCTTTTCTCAGAAAATAGAAGTGGTCAATTTGTCTAAACTTGGTTTCTCACATGACATATTGTTAGGATTTTTTTACTGTTCTGTGAAAGTGAGTTCACTGTCTAGGTTGGCCACACAGGGGCATAAGATAACTAATATACTGAGCCTAAAAGCAGTACAAAGTTTGTTCACCAAATTCTGTGTACAACAGAGACTCAGGAATTGTCTCATTTGAAATTAGACGTACCTAGTTTAAAAAAACAAATTGTATTTTCTTTCATTTACTTAAACTCCAGTGTTTTTGAAGAATCTTAAGAGTTTTCACTTTTGAAATCCCTTGGTAAGCATCTTTTACATAAACATACTGATTTTAAAGATTACTAAAATGCCAAAATAAATTAGCTAGTTGGCAAAACCAGACATTTACACTGAAAGTATCATTTTAGCAGAAACATGTTTTCTTTTCATTATTTAATTTTCTATTTTGTTTCCTCAATATATCTAGTAGCTATTTACCAAAGTTCCATTTTTAAATGAAGCCATCAAATGATGTCAAGAATTACTGTCACAGACAATTGTTATTTTTTTATGGTGTTAATAATCATTACTTTGACATTGAAGGAAAAAGAAAATTTTCTCCTCCTTATTGGGAAAAAAACTGTCAGAATATTTCTTAGAATAGATTTGAGGGTTTTTTCCTGACTATATTGGTTCAACATAGCAACAGGTTTGCTAATATTCTAAAAGAATGTTGCATTTTCAAATATTACTAGTCTAAGAGCCAAGAAGAAAACTACCAAAATGGTATTAGAACTGACAGTATATTGACCATGTTCTGTGATGAAATACTGCTGAATACTCTAATTGATACTGCCTCTCCTCCCTTTTCAAAACTACCTTGTCTATAGCTATCTTTAAAAATTTAGTTTGTTGGAATTTTCACATCTGCTCCTTTTTACCTCCATACTAGATTCATAGAATCCTGTTTTAAGTATATTCCTCAAATTTTTAGCTGATGTGCTTTCTCAAATAAAAATATAGTGTTGGTAAATACATTTATTTGTATTCTTACTGTGTAATTTTTCCTTAATGTATTAAAGACATAGCAAAGCTATTTCCTCCCCTTGTTCTTAACTGTATCTTGCCTCAGACACAATCAGAATCCCAAAATGAAGCTAATTCTAGTCCTAGATCTCTGTATCACTGTAGGAAAGTTGTCCATGTCAAATAATCCTCTGACTTATTTTCTTCCTTAAATTAGAGAAATAAGCCATATTCAGGTGAATCTCTATGTGCATATATATCTATATATATGTGAACTTCTCTAAACACAAAGGGAAAAAGGGAAGACTGGCAGCCGGGACAGCAAGTTGTATAGAAAAGGCAGAGAGAAACTCATACAGCTGTGTATTTGGTCTTTTCTGCACCTTTGCCAAATGTTCATCACAGATTACCTTTATGTCCTCTTTGAGCTGCAAGTATCTAACACCATTTATCCTTTGACCCTTGATTAGCTTCTTTGGGACAAAGTGGGACAAGTAGCATGATTTTTCTTGTCTTCTCATGTTTCTATTTCCTTTGGAGGAAGCAACTGACCATACTAACTTACCCCAAAGCTATTTCTTTCTCAGAGGAAGTTCTGTATTCCATCCCATCTTGGCGGTTGTTAGGTTTTGGGTTTGTTTTTAAGTCCCTATTTCTAGGAAAAGCCATCCCTGTAACATTCTGTTACAGATATTTTCAGAACGAAAAAATTAAGAGATTTCCTTACAGAATCATTTCTTTTCCCATCTCTTCCAGCTCTGGAGAGAGATACCTTCTGTTACTTCCACCTCAGTTGCTACAGATTTAATAAGGTGACATATGCTTCCTCCATGAATCTCACAGAGCTGTGAGATATTTGCAGCCATAACAGGTTTCTCTCTATTCTCATTGTGCATCAACTGCTGTTATCTGATGATGGCAATAAAATCCTAGCTGGCATATGATCCTAACCTCCCACCAGGAAGAAAAAAGAGGATGGATCAGAGGTGGATAATTTGTCTCAATTCAGCTAGTATGTTAAATTCAGAAATTTAAATAATCCTAAATTTAGAAATGATTAAATATGCTTTAAAACTTGATTTTTTTCCTCACCTGGGTGAGAGCAACAGAAATGTAAGGAATAATTGAGTTACCAAGTACAACTTTTTGAAGAGAACATGTAAAAATGTCTCTTTCTATTCTTGAATAATTCAGGTGATTCTTGTCACGTCTCAGAACAGCCCAATAAGATGTGGATATTATCTACTTTTTCTAGCAAAAGAAAAAGCAGAGATCATGATATTAAAAAGGACTATGATATTGAATAGTTGAAACATTTAAGAGATTTGTTCAATGACAAGGGCACAGTATTTTATGGAAACTGCATGTTCCAACATCCAGAAATCAAGGTTGCTAGTCTTGACCTTTGAGTAGATAATAGGTGTATTTGAGGACAGATTGAGCTGTGGTGACTACAGCAATAACTAGCCCCATGTATCCATTTTGTTCTTCTTCAGGGTGCTGTCACTCTGATAAAATTGGCATGAGTGCTAAGCAAACCTGCTCTATCCTGCCTCAGCTGGGAGTTAGTTTTTTGTATTGGTGTGCAGTAAATACCTCAATACCTCCGACTGTTTCCTGTAGCTGGTCAGACTCATATGCATTAATATTTAATTTTTCCCAACTGTGTGGTCAAAAGCTCCTAGTGAGAGTCTTCACCGGTCCTTCTTTTCTCATTACCAAGTGTATTCAAAAAATCACAAAATAAGCTGAGTTGGAAGGGATCCACAAGGATCATGAAATTCCAACTCCTGGCCCTGCACATTGCCGTCCCCAGGAGTCACACCATGTGCCCAAGAGCATTGTCCAAACCCTTCTTGAGCTCTGTCAGGCTGGTGCTGTGACACCTTCCCTGAGGAGCTGTTCCTGTGCCCAACCAGCCTCTGGGTGAAGAACCTTTTTATAATAAACAACCTAAACCTCCCCTGACATAGCTTCAGGCCATTCCCTCAGATCCTGTCACTGGGACCACAGAGCAGGGATCAGTGTCTGCCCCTCCTCTTCCCCTCATGAGGAAGTTGTAACTGCAATCAGGTCTGCCCTTAGTCTCAAGGCCCTTCACTATCTTTGTTACCCCCGCTTTGGATGTTAAGAGCTTAATCTTTCTTATATTGTAGGTCCAAAACTGCACACAATAATGGTTAACAGCACTCGTGTAGCCCTCACCTTCTTTGCACTCCTTTATCCTTTTAGCTTTTTTCTTTTTGGGTTAGTAATCACATGCACATTTATGGTCCAATCTGCCTACTAATGGCACTATCCCTTTACCAGGTCAAGAACAGTAATTATACTGCATTGTAGAAATAGGGGGCTTTGAAAAGCAAAACTTCCCATATCAGAAAAAAAGCTATGTCTTCTCTTTCTTCCTTGATTGAGTTTTGCTGCTGTTCCTGCCACAGTTATTTATTTATTGAAGCAGTGGAATGAAGACTACTTCTCTTGGTGTCGGGCATTTCTTCATTATTTCTTTCTGTTTTGTTCTTTTGGGTATAGTATGATTATAGGTAGAAAAAGACCTAAAAGGGAAAACAGGCTTTTTACAACCTCTAAAATCACATCTTAGAGATGGACAGAATAGCACAAATAACATTGGGATGTTTGGCTGTGTAGGTGTGGCTAAGCTGGGGAGAATGGAAGGGAGGAGTACTGCAGTTTCCCAGCTCCTTTTCTATCAGGTGTGGTGGGACTGCCCTACTAGTTGCTAACTATGAACCCATCATCCCTTTACGTTTCTCAGGAAGATACTCTTGATTTTGCACTATAAAGGCAGAATGAAGATTTACTCACAGAAAAGACTGTGCTTCAAAATGGTTCAAGAAAGATGGTATAGAGCCTCAAATGATTTACAGGGTTCTGAGAAAGCAATAAATGAATATAATATTGACCCCTGAAAACTGTGAAATCTGAGATGAGTTTTGGAGGTAATGGCATAGTTTTAACTTTACCCTGAGATAAAAGGTTTGAAGCAGAAGCTGGAGGTATTTCAAGTCCTTGGCTTCACTTCAGCATGTGCTTTGCAGTAGGGAAGCAAAGTCAGCCTTCTGAAAGCTGCTTTTTCGGATTCTGCTTTCTTGTTCTGAAACAGACAAGGAATAATTATGAGATAAAGAAATGAAATAAAAATGTTATGTATTGGAGAAATTTGTCCCAAGGTTCCCTAAGTTTGAAAGAGATTAGAGATTGAAATGCTAAAACATTAATTTTGTTTGTTTTATTATAAGAATTGAGTTGGATATATTGCAAGTCAGAGGGAATTTGCATGGTGTCTTTATTTATAAGAATGAAATATGTCTTGATTAATACACTTTATCCTTGCTGGAATATTTGAGTCATCTTTCTGATTAAGATATACTTCCAAATTCCCATCTTCTGGTATTGAAGACAATTTTTTATCATGAAACTTCATCAATATTTTGAATAAATAAATTTTAAGCCCTTGTCTCTTAGAAAGTAGTAGTCACATATATCATAATAGGAACAGTAATTTTAATTCTTAAAGGTATAAGTTGACGAGCAAGTAATCCAATTATAATTGCTTTAAGGTAGTTTTCATTATTAACCTATAAAATAGGACATAGTCAAAGAGAAATGCTCTAAACCAAAACGTTTAGTCTTTAACTGTGGTTTAACTACTGTGCATCCAATATAAGACCTTTTACATAATATATAAGTATTATGTACTTATATTTGTTTTAAATAAAACATAATTTCAATATTAAATAAATAGTAGAATAATGAAGTAAGAATAATTCTTGGAAATTTTTGTATTTTTTGCTCTATATAAGATGTTCAAAATATTTTTGAAGTGATTGAAGGAGATGAATAAAACATTATTGAAAGATGGAACCTCAGAATATCAGGAAGATTTTACACTACAATTATTGATTTATTATTTCTTATCCTAAAAAATGTTTTCAAGTATAGATATACAAACTTAATTAAAATAATATATAACGTTTTTCCTGAAACAGGATCTTAAAAATCTCTCCTCCCCCCTTACCCTCTCCTCTTCTACGTACTGATGTTTCTCTTTGCGCTTCTTGATTTTCCTAATATTATATTTTAGATTGTTGCTCCTGTGTCTTCAGATTGCACTCAGAACATTTTGTGTGCATTTTGTGTGGATTTGAGGACCCCAGGGGTTTTAGAGAAAGCTCAATTTTTATAGCTCTTCTGTATCACAGTGTCTCTAACACAGTTCAATCATTACTCAAATAACCTACAGTAAAATCTTCTAAGTGCCCTGTTTGCAAGAACTCTTCCAGTAAGACACAATTAATTTACCTGTCATACTTTGGAAGTTTTTGAAAAGTGTCAGGGAGGACATGAAAGATTTTAGAATGCAGGAAGGATTACAGTATAAAAAACGGAATAATTCAAATTATTTATGCCCACAAAACCTTGCTTGTGCTTAACATATATCTTTCATGTTATAGTTGCTCATTTGTAAGTCACAGCATAATCAGGATGTATATGGACTACTTGCAATTCTAATTCAAATTTCTCTTTTTTTAATAAAGCATGAGAAGAAAATATAGTCTTGTTCAGTCAAAGAATCTGGCAAGTACAGAGGTCTGAATTCTACACTTGCCACTGTCAACATCTCCTTTGTAGTGCCAGGAAAATAATGTGAACTGCACAGCTGGAGTTCCCAGGAATATATGTCTTATTTAATACCTCATGTGCATCTATGAATTTAAATTTATAAATATTTGCAGAAGTCTTATCATGGGTTTCTGAGCGTACAGAAATGAAAGTACAAATTAAATTTTCCCTTTTGTTTTGGAATTTAGGTACATCTCTAGACATTAGAACATGTGGCAGAGTAACTTAAGTACCTTAGAGATACACAAGGATTTTGTGCCTTGCCCTTCATTTGCACTCTTAGTCTTAGCAGTTGCAAATTATTTCATATTACTAACTAGTTTGTTTCCTTAGGTACAGCCAGCTACATGGCTGTTGTGTCCTCAGTACAATGAGAGTTTTTTCTTTAAATAGGTCTTTCAGAACTTTTTAATTCAAATATTGAACATTATTCATATACAAATAAAGCAAATGTATTCACAAATAAATTCTTAACATTTGTGGGGTTGTACAGTAAGCATGTTAAAATTGTAGAGTCATAGAACCCTTAGGTTGGAAAAGACCTTTAAGGTCATCAAATGCAACTGTTAACCAGGACTGCAAGTCCACCACTAAATCATGTCCCTAAAAGTTAATAATAATATGATATTTATTATATCACATGTAATATATGACACATATTAATATTATAAACATTGTAATGTAATATATAATGTCAAGTGTAATGGAGACACTAAAATTTGGGTAACCATACAAGATACTCAAGGACTATGCTCACAAGATTGCAGTAGTGTACAAAAGACCCTGTTCTGTTAAGCACAGAAAAAACATTCTTTTTAATTACTAATTAATAATGATTTATTTGTTATTTATTCTGCATGCAATTTTTTGTGGCCTCATGACAGCATACTCGTGAGAAAACTGCAAATCTACATTTTTGTGGATTTTATTATTACTTCCATGCAGCTAATGTGAATGGAATTTTACTGGATTTTGGTCTTTTGATGTAATCTACTATGGGTAAGTCTGTATCTTGGAGTTCATGGCTGAATATAGAAATAAACCCACTTCCTACTTACCTTTAGTTGGGAAAGTTTTAGAATAATCACTGGTGTCTAAATTCTGTCTAAAAAATCGCTTTCTTTGATGGAAATTATGCAAAATGCATTCGTTGTATTTCATTTTCGTCACATATGGGTGATATCTGAACTGCACTTCTGGCATATATAAAAAGATCTATTGTGTATATTCACCTTGGTTGGAGCAAGTGGATGTCGAAACCAGAGTGTAGATCAGATTGAGAAATAATCTCAAATCTACTGCTCCTTCAGCTGAGGTGAGATGAGCTAACTGAAGGAAGAAAGAAAAATGTTTCTTTTAATATGCCTTTGGCAGGACATCAGCTTTACTTGAATTCTGGGAGTTTCATTATAACAATTCCAAATTTACAGTGATGTAGTATGGATATGATATGGTTTTGTCTCCAGAAGGTAATGTTAACTCAAATGCAAATGTGTAGTAAAAAGTAGGCTGAAATGTAAGGAGTGCAACAGGGTGGAGATAAGATAGGAAACAGAGTTTATTGTATAGACCTTTTCACTGAGTTGCAGTTCTTTCTGACTCTTGCCTGTGTATTATTTTCTTCTCCTGGTTCGGTGAAAAAATGCTGCGAAATAATAGAATATCTCATTAAATCCTATGTCATGTATCCCTCATGCAATGCAAAACTTAATCTGTGGCAATAGAATGGAATATTTCCTTATCTCCATGCACCTAAAAATGACGTTATAGAAACTAATTTCTTTCCTTATTAGTTTATAAGGGGCTGAATCTGAGTTTATTATATAAAAGCACCTAATTAAACGTCCAATGTCTTTTTTTGCTCATAACACTACCTAAAACCAAATCACCTACCTTTGTTTAAAGTTTTAATGTGATTTTGCACTAATGACCATTGGTGGTTTTTTTTACTTTCCAGAAGAGAATGCACTGCTTTAAGTTATATAACCAAAACCAAGAGAAGGTAACATGTTCTTAGCCTAATTGATTAGTTTCAGAATTTTTAGCAGCATGATACCGGATTAGTCTATGTACTGAGCAGATCTAGAAAGAAAAGTTTATTTTTTTCTATTTTTATTTTATTTTCTATTATTTGGATGGGTTTTTTCTTTAATTACTTCATATAGTGTTATTTTAGAGCATGTTTTAGCAAAGACTGAACTAGATATACTAAATAAATAAATGCTACAATCATTAATCTGAATGCACTTTATATTGATTGCAAATTGACTAAGGCCAGCATGAATCTGATTTTATGTTCATATACCCATATACATCTGCAGAAAAATAAGGAACATAATAAGGACTTTGCACATAGACCAAGACTCTGCCTGTACTTAAAACTTATTGTGAAGTCAAATTTAGAAGCATTACTAAACTGGACAAAGGGGGTTCTGAGAGCTGCTGTGATGGAGAATAATGTCAGTATCACAGCAGAAGTCTGTGCAGTGAAAGCATAGCCTCCATTTCACATGATTAAATTTTCTGTCTGTGATACACTGTGTGCTGGTTAGCTGTAATTTCTGCTGCAGGGCGGCTGCATTTTATTTGTGATATATAATCATGTATAATAAGGCAGTTTGAATATTTAACCAGGGATGATACCCCATTTATGCAGGTATCCATATATAATCATATATCAAGTATGGTTCCATAGGTAATGTAATTTTTTTTTCCCTTTGAAGGAGAATATTTAACTTTGTTGCTTATACAAAGGAAAACAATCTCATTATTCCGAACATTGTTCCTCACATTCTCTCAGGAATGTATCTGAGTATCTTGAAATATCATCTTTAATCCTGTAAAATAATAATTTAGATATGTATAAACTGGGTCTCTTTTAAATTTTTTTTTATTTTTTTTTTATTTTTTTGGTACCCTGTACAAACAGTACAAGGAATAAGGTATTTGGATAACTTGTATTGTAATTCTGTGATCTGCTAACTAAAAACAGACTGCAGCTGGCTAATGCTGCTTTCCCTGAATTATTAAGTATCATCATTAGTCAATGAAGATTTTTTTTTCATTCTGGTGGTTAATTTTATTTTATTTTATATTCAGAAATAATCTATTTGTTAAAAGAGGATTCAAGATCTATTGTTATAGAATGATAGAATGGCTTGGATTGGAAGGTACCTTAAAGATCATCCAGTTCCAACTCCCCTGCCATAGGCGGGGACACGTTCCACTAGACCAGGTTGCTCAATGCCTCATCAAACCTGTCCTAAATATTGTCCTCAGAAAGTATAATGCTACAAAGTAGGTGTAGGTTTGTCACAAAATCAGTATCTCTCCCAAGTAATCTTATATTCTTCTGTAAACTGTCTTTCTACATGTTGATGAAAATTTTGGCTTCTACAAAACTTGATGGAAAAAGGAACTTTATATTTGAACTCTTAAAGACGAACATATGTTTATTGTATATCACTCAGGAACTGAGCTTGAGATAATATGGTAAATATTTTAGAAACAACAGTGAACTTTAGATAAACATCATTTGTAACATGGCAGCTTAATATTTTCCACATAAAGTCCACAGATGCCTGTTGGGGCTGACCATGACTGGTGGGTTATCAACTAAATAAAAAGATTTGAAGGCTATCTTAGATTTTACATAGTATTTCTAATCGTTGAATATAAGGAGTAACATGCTGTTCTACACTTCTCTGAGACCCTGATATTTGGACCACTGTGCATAATTCTGGACATGATTTTTTTAGCAAATCTGGATTTCAGAAAAAGCATATGGTAAAAAATTTCAGAAGAGAATAGTGAAGAGAGATGGAAATGTATCCATGTTGATTTAGCTAGCATTTAAAAGAGACAGATTAGCAGCAATTATATGTAGTGATTATTTGAATCACAAGAAGAAAGAAGATTTATTTGGGAGATTTTAAAAGAAGACATGAAATGTGTAAAGAATGTAAGGCTTCAACTGAATGCCCATGTAAATTTCTTAACCTACCACAATATAGAATTCATCCCATAGGAAATGGTATAAGCCTTAAATTAGATTGAGTAAATTCTAGAAAATGTGCTGTGGGGAAAGATCTTTCATTGTCATGGAAACAAACTAGATGATCTAATAAACGTTTTCAATCTCTAGCTGTGTTCTATTTCTGCCGTTCACTTTCAGGTGAATTTAGAAAATGGAAGAATTTTTGATTATTTTCACTGTCTGACATTACAGTATTGTATACAACAGCTGAGATTTAAGTGCCATCTCAGGAAGTTTATTTCATTAAAATCAACAAGGAATTATTATTTATAAAACATAATGCCTAATTAAAACACATGGACTAAATCTCATTAATAATAGAGCAAATACTGCTACTATTATTCCTGGTTTTTTCTGCATCATGTGAGTGTCGCTTCTATTATATTTGTCTAATTGTGCTGTCTCTCAGTCCAATGCAAGGCAAGTCAAAGGACTGAAAATAAATTTAGTTACTTATTTATCCTTCATCTAAATTATCTCTTTTACAAGACAGACCTTGTTTTCAAAAAAATATGTGTACCATGTTTGTATGTTACATTTTACACAAGATTTTATAAAGTAAAGTATTTGCTTGGAGGACTCTCTAAAGAATAATATTGCAGATGAAATATATGTTTCTTTCCATAAGGTTAAAATTTAATTTGCCCTAGCACCAATCTAACACTCTTTCTTCCAAAGAGGCACCTGTCACCTGATCATACCAATAGTTAAGACATCATCAACAGTTGTGTTTGCTCAAATTCCAATTATATAGTCATATTCACACAGCTTAATTCAGAAATCAAATATCTATATAAAGAAGTAGTAAAAAAATCCAGGGACAGAATGTAGAGATTCTGAAGGCATCCTTAATGCTTGCTACACTTATGTGCAGTTTCTAAATTTTCAGCAGAAAGGTTTTACACTTTGCATTGCTAAAATAATTTGCAGTTATATAAACTTTATGAGTCAGACAATGTATTTACCAACACATGAAATGGAGCTTATATTAAAAGTTCAAAATGTAGAAGGAATATTTCAGAAGTTAACACTGTGCTTGAGAAGCTGGTATCAGGTACCAAGAAGGAAATGAGGCTTTTGTCTCATCTGCCTTCACACGCTGCTTGGAAGCACCATGGGCCTCCAGTGAAACCAATGGAGACATCAATATTTTAGGGCAGAACCATGTGACATATTCTAGGCAGCTACATTAATTTAAGTGTAGGGGAGACCTGAAGAAGTGAGGCAGTAGTAGCTTCATTGTTTTGGGGAGCTCATTTACAGAGGGATGTGAGTGCAAGGGATGCAATTACTATTCCTTGAAAATTTCCTTGATGATAGATCCCCACTTCATGCTCTTGCCATCTAGCATTTTACATGCTGAAGATAGTTAACCGGTTAATGGCAATTATAATGAAACTCAGAGTATTCTGAGAAATGGAGTGTGACACAAATATTAATTATCTCATATGAATATGACCATTAGATGCACCCAGAGTTTGAATCAGTTGCCTAAATGAAGTCAGTGTATCCTTCTTATAGGGGTTTGAATGGTTACTTTGGTGTTGTAATGCGTGGAAATATTTAATGCTAATATAAAATCTAAAGAAAACCGAAATTGCTAAAGAATAAACATTTGTTTATAGCATTAATAATTTCTTTATTTTTCATTAGGCAAAGCAGCTCCTTTTACTTAGATTGTAAGATTCATACAGAGAAAAGAAATCATGTCTCAAATAGTGTGATAGAGAAATGCTATCCTTTTCCTTAGTTGTTGATATGTAGTGTCTATTAAAAACCCCCTTATTTTTTCCTCTAGCTACTATGGCTGTTGATAAGAGAAAAGGTGCTGCTTAGAGAATAAACATTAAAATTTTAATATGTAAAAGTTAAATGAAATACGCAATATAAGAATAATTAAATTAATACTACTACAGCCTGAGTCTGTGAAAATTAAAATGCTGACTGAGGCTACTTAAATATATCTATTGAAATACAGAAAAAAAATCTTTGAATGCTCTTTTAAGGAGGGGTCCAAGCCTGCAGCATCTTTTGTTTATCCTTGTATGCTTTGAGAGCAGTGGAATATTTCAGAAGGTAATTTTTTCAAATGATTCACTGCAAACACAATTTAATGTGGTTTGCCAACAATGAGCTCTATACTAGAATACTTGCCATAGAAGCAGATGATTTTCAATTAAACTACATATCAGAGTAGTAACTCTCAGAGTTATTTTTTCAAACATCTTCACTGTTTAAGATCATTCAACTTCCTGCACTTTACAGAAGTTGATTTCTAAACTGAAAACTTCAAATATAATCTTGCACAAAAAATTCTCAGAAAATATTTCAGACTTATAAAACATCATAATATTCCCAATGAGGGTACATTTTAAAATAGTCTATTTCAGCTTATTTGAATTTCTCTTAAATCTGTTCTACATCCATGATAGCCTAAGGATAATTACAGTGCTGCCTACCTTTGCTTTCCTTATGGCTGTCAACAGCAGCTGGTGCAACCAAAGTCTGAAATGAAAAAGAATCAGCAGTAAATATAGTCACATTTTCTAGAATATTAATTTAGTCTCTGTGCACCAAAAGAAAAATAACAATAATATGAATTAATTAAAAGTAATAAGCAATGCTTTTCAGATATTTATTTGTCTGAGATGCTTGCATTGAATCTGATTGTGTTTAAAGAACAGCCACGGGAGAAAAATGTAATATAAGTGTTTAAAATTAAACTTATAATTGTCTGTTTATTTATTTTTTAACTTCATTTTATCTCCTGTGCTACAGTTTCCAGAAATTTCTCTTTCGTTTTCTTTTTTTATGAAGTAGAGGCCACATAAAATTTAATTGAATAGCTCTCAAACACTGTACAGAGACAATCCCAGCTAATTCACTCAAACGAAAAGCATGCTTCACCAAATGCTTCAGAACACATATCCAACTGCACAGTCAGACTGTCTGGTTCCAGATAAGTTTTCTGTTCAGTCATCCAGAGATCCAATGTTAGACTGTAAATTGTTCTAAAAGTCTATCAAGGATATTTTTCAGAATATGTATACATACGCAGTACACAGATTTACAATAGATTTAATAATTAACAACAATTTGTGAGTATCCTAGAGAAGAATTACTCTTTTTTATATTTGGTGCACATTTTGAAAAATAAATGTGTTCATCTTGTGAATCAAACAGGTCATAGAAATCTGTGGATAAGTACGTAGGTAGTTGATAGATCACAGACACCTACATTTTTATGACTCAATTTGCATAATTCTTACAGTTCTGAGAAATTCCTGCCAGTTCTGCAATGGCTTGTCACCTAACAAGCATGTAGTACTGTCTGAGGCTCCTGAGGCACAGGACACTCAGAGCCCTGAAGCCAGCACAAGGCACTCTGGCCACGGGCACCCACATGGAGCCCCATAACAGCTTAGTTAGAGAGTGCACAGCTGCAGCCTGGCATCTTTGGTTCCCCTTTAGTGAAAGCATAAGGCCATCCTAGCAGGTGACCACAAAGGCTCAGAGTTGAGAGATACTAAGCAAAGCACCAAGGAGGTGGGGGATGCTCCAGGCAATGGAAGCAGGAGATGAGGGAATGAGAGTACATACCAAAAATGCCAAAACCGGCAAAGAATTTTCTCTGCTGGTAATAATGGCCTGCTTCACTAGGGCCAGGGACTGGTCAAATGTTGGAGCAGGGGCCTATATTTGTTGACTTAGGTATCCTATATACTGCTTAGAAACTGCTTTAGATTCCTAAATCTTCTAATTTGCTATATAAGAATGGTTAATGATTAACTTTGCATTTTCCTTTCCACTTCATGAACTACTTAGGAAGCAATTGTCATTGTTTTCATACCTAAGTTCTTGCAAGGAAGGAAGATTATCTTGTTTACTTGTCTTTGACTCTGCAACATTAGTGTAGTCTGACCCTCTTTTCTGATTTTAAGACATGGTTTATTAGAAGGTGGGACAAACAGTTCCATATATTTTTCTCCCCTCTGTGTAATGGATATTTATGCACATATGTAATAAAATCTGGCAGGAGCACATTTAAAAATATATAATTATCTCTTAGAGGAAGAACAAGTAAATGTTTCTGTTTCAGTTCATTTCCTGTAAAGCTTACAAAATTTCAAGCAACAAAATATGTATTGAAAGCAGGCTGTTGATGTAGATAGATCTCATCAAATTGGAGAAAATAAAGGAATCTTTATAGGTTAATAGCAAGTGTGTAATGAATAATTTATTGGTTTTTTTTTTTTTTATTTTACTTTGATATATTGGTTTTTTTGGTTTTACTTTGATATACTGTTTTATGTACTCCCTCTTACATAAAATTATTGAGATTTTGATAACTGTAATAAATCAACTATTGATATGGACTGCATAAAATTTACTTGCTAAGCCCATTAAGCAATATGTTGTAGATATGTTCTTGTGGGAAGATACAATAATACATAATATGCCAGGTTTCTACTAATGGACAGTTTGAAAGAAGATGTGGGATAAAAAATTATCATACCAAGATAAGTATTGTCCAACTTTTTGAGAAAATGGGTGAAGTTTTTTATCTTAAAAATATCAGCAGGTCACATACATAAATTGTGAATAATTTAGTCTAATCATTATTTCTCCCTCCTTTCTAATCATTCTTTCTCCCTCTCTTCTACTCAAAGGAATCCTAAACTACCAGTGGAATCTCCTTCTATGAATTCTTAAAGATTTTATCAGGGAAGTTTAAAAATACTTACTTGACTTTAATTTACAACATCAGTAATTTCTGTGTAATCAGCAGCTTTTTTCCTAGTTTTCAGGTTTAGATGATAGTGTGATAAGTTAAGATTCTAGCTAGAAATACTGAAAAGTTACTTTCCTTCTGTTTTCTTCCATTTAGTGGGTTAGCATCCAAGGCTGGGGAGGTATGGACGAAGGAGTATTGGTCAGAATTCTTTGTATGAGATTGGCCATGATAGCCTGATGAACAGATTTGTTGTCAGAAGCATTATGATAGAGACAGGACTGATTCAAATACTCTGATTTAAATGAAACTGTTTATCTAAAATGCATTCTCAGACTTTAATAAAACATATTAATAACACTGATGAAGGGATTGAGTGCACCCTCAGCAAGTTGGCTGATGACATCAAGGTGATGCTGATTGGCACACATGAAGTACAGGATCCAGCCAGAGGGACCTGGAAAAGCTCAAGAAGTGGGCTATGGAAATGTCATGAGGTTTAACAAGATCAAGTGCTGGTGTAGCACCTGGATCAGGGCAACCCTTGGTATCAATCCAGGCTGGGGATGAAAAGACTGAGAGCAGCCCTGCCCAGAAGGACTTGGGGGTGCTGCTGGAGGTGAGGCTGGACATGACCCAGCCATGTGCACTCCCAGCCCAGAAAGCCAAACGTGTCCTGGGCTGCATCCAGAGCAGGGTGGGCAGCAGGGGAGGGAGGGGATTCTGCCCCTCTGCTCTGGTGAGACCCACCTGCAGTGCTGCATCCAGCTCTGGGGTCCCAGCACAGGAAGGACATGGACCTGTTGGAACAAGTCCACAGGAGGGACACCAAATTTATTAGAGGGATGGAACACATCTCCTAGGAGATTAGGTTAAGAGAGTTGGGATTGTTCAGTCTGGAAAAGAGAAGGCTTCAGGATAATCTAATTGAGGCCATTCAGCAGCTGAAGGAAATCTACAAGAAAGATGGATAGACACTTTTTAAGAGGGCATGTAGTGACAGGGCAAGAGGGAATGGCTTCAAACTAAAAGAGAGCAGGTTTAGATTAGATATTAGGAAAAAATTCTTTAATGTGAGGGTGGTGAGGCACTGGAATGCATTGTCTAGAGAGGTTTTTGATGCCTCATCCCTGGAAGTGTTCAAGGCTAGGTTGGATGGAGCTCTGAAAAAACCTGATCTAGTGAAATATGTCCCTGCTTACGGCAGGGGCATTGGAACTAGATGATGTTTAATGTCACCTCCAATCCAAACAATTCTATGAGTCTGTCTTTTTGATGCAGTAGTGTTTGAGATTTTCCTAAGGAGTAGAGGAGGAGTATGTGCTGTTATTATCAATTATGTATTAACCATTTGTCCAGAGATTACAGATGACAAGGTAAGCACTGGCAACAACAAAGCTGTATCATGCAAATATATCTTTTCATTTAAAAGAAACTCTGTTCTCTATTTACGCTATTAGAAGAATAATTTCTAGGTTAGAAAGAAACTAGATATTGATGTTTGGTCTAAACTGCTTTGGGAACATGTAATTGTAAACATAAATTAAATGAAAAATGTCCATGAAACTATTTTAAATAAAAGTATTTTAATAATAATACAATAATTTTAATGGTCCAGTGTAAAAAATTATTTTACTATTGCTTTGTCATCCATAAATAGATAATTAATTACTTAATAAATCAGTAGATTATTATTGTATAAATTGGCTGAGCACTACTGTATTCACTGCAGTCTTGCACATTACTGTGGTTCTAAGATGCTCAAATCCTGGCAGAAATAATCACTTACAAGTTGTGGAGGAGAGTAATAAAGTAGATCATCTTCCAGCACAATATAGTGTGGAAGTGATTAAATGATATCCAGCTGGCCGCCAAGCAGTGCAGTCAAGATAGTCAATGTGATGGATTTGATGAAGGGGAGCAAAAGAGGCAGGGCTCAGAGTCAGACTCTTTCCCATGGTTTTGGCATAGGAAGAAGCCTCTCTGTGGATATCATAAGTGAAGTGCAAAAAATCTGTCACCTTCTCAGCATGTGACTTATTATCATCATTATGGTTATTGTGCTAAGTTATCATGGTTACCGTAATTAAATCTTACATGTGAAAAAAGAGTCCTGCTCAAGCAGGACTGGAGGTTTGGAGCAAGAACATGAGTATCTGAAAAATTGAATGGATTACTAACATTTCAGGAACTGCTCATATGGAATGTTGCAATTCCAAAGTTCACTCATGATCGGGATAAAATTCAAGGAAAATTAGTAGGGTTGAATACCAATTAAGGAATAATAAGAGTTTCAAATGGGTGAGTTTTACAATGGGTAATGGCTTGACGAGTCAGTACCTTTTCTTTGGTGGTGACTTACGGCTTGTGTTTCATGACTTAGTTATTAATTTAGACAAAATTATGTTTTTCAGAAAGGTATGAATATAAATCAACTATGAGCAGATTCACCCATGTGGGAGATAAGTGTGAAAAATATTAGTAAGGTCATTACCCTTAGCAAGTTTTAGATTCGGTTCTTCATAGGGATTTTCCCTCTTGTGAAGAGCTTAAGAAAGCTCTACAGCAGAGTTCAAAGCCTGGAAAACCTGCCTTAAACTTTAAAAGGCTAAAGATGCAGCATATTTAAAGAAGGTGAAATATTCACTCGGCAATAGTTGATAAGTGTCTGCTCCTTGAAAAGTTTTCTTAAGTGCAACAAAATCCCTTAGCTGCAAGGAAAGTAATATCTCTGACTAGAATAAGGAGGCAGTTTTGTTCTAGGGTTCGGAGATTTGACATCAAAATACTCTAAACCACAACTGAATATTTTTTAGAATATTATTTTTTAACTCAAATGCCATTTATGGTCTTGATGTAAGAAATCTTCTAGTCTTTGTAATCTGAGAGAGCACAGAAGTTGATAAGAATAATTCCTTTACAATGTAATTTATCTAATAACTAAAGACCAAGTGGAGGATAGAAACCTACAAAAATCTGTATCCTCAGAGATTTGAGACAAAGGAAGATAAGGAAGGCTGTAGTAAATGTAAGGGAGTAAGTGTCTGGGTGGAGATAAAACTATGCTATATAGGAGCCGTGTAAACATTCATAGCAGTAATGCAGTCTGCTTATGGACACACAGTAGTTCAAAGCTGGAAATATATCAGGCAGCATGGTCATCTTATAGATCTTTTTCCCCCCAGATATTTCTTGTGAACATAACCTTCTTTGGTTTTTAACTTCATCTGTATAGAAGAAGAGTATCAACAATAACATGAAAAACAACAACATTAATTGAGCATAAACTGGTGAATATTATTTCAGTTTTAAAGCAAAATTTTTGAATTTAATAAATTATTTTGAATTTAAAAATATATCTTGATAATAAAATATTATACACAATGATGTTATTTAATTTTTTCTCCTTAGACATTTGCTTTGAATGACATTCATTTTTCCCCAGTGAAACAGACTACTGGATTTCAGAAAATTTTGCCCTTCTTTTGACATCCTTAGTAATGCATTTTGTAGCTGCCAGCAGTCAAGAACATACATTTTAACTCAAACAAATTTTCCGTAGCAGACATTTCAAGTAATATTATCATTAATTTTGCTTTAAAACAAGCCTTAAGACATCACTATTTTACCTGAAATTATTATTCTATATCATATTACTTAAATATATACTACTGTATGTTTTTATGTTACTGAATGTTACTACTCTATTTTATTTATTACATGCCTTATGTATAAATTTATTAGTAGATATGGTTTCTGTGCATTTTAAGAAGCTTTTTAAGTGGTGTGTATTGCTGTTTCCAGTAGCCCCCATCAAAGTATTTATGGTGATTCTCATCAATTTCTTTGCCCTTGTTCATTTCATAAATGTTGAAGCACAATGGACTCATGCTTTTATATTGTTTAGAAAATATTAATATTTCAAGCAACAGCTTTCACTACAATCCATCACAGCCTTTCCAAATAATTTCAATTCTAACAGGGTTATTGTTATCATTTGGTTTCCATTTCCATGCACTAGATCATGCTACTATTTTTCTTAAATCAAGGAAGTTTGTTTCTCTTTTGATAAACTAAATGCACTGCATTGATGAAGTCTTTATTGAGAGACATATTCCCATGGTTGAACTATGCCTATCTGTGCTTCCTAGAGTTCAATCATTAGATGTGGACCTGATTTGCAAAGGCAGTTGCAATATAAATTTAGTAAAATAATACAACTTCTGTAATCAATTAAATTTCCTCAGTACTTAGTTATAAATTCAAGGATTGTATCAGTCCCTCTGCTCTTTCTTGAAAATTGATCACATCTCAGTTTGGAGTCTTCCATTCTAATGTTATGACTTGCCTGTTTTATCTTGCTGTTAAGAGTTGCATTTTTAGCTCTTCTGCAATGTGATTTTTGAAGTTATCCTCCCTTTAGTCATTCATTTAGTGTCATCCTGACAAGTCCATGCCTATTTGGGAGATATGTAAATGTCAATGTGTAAATAACTATTGGCACAACTCCCCCAGTGCTTCAGGGTCTAGGAAATCACAGTTAACACATCACCTTGCTCATTGTGCCGCCCAGTTGAAGCTACTGTGTGCAAACTTATAAACTCTGTATCATTAAAAAATATAAGTTAGTCATTACTAACATTAGACTGATGTTGGTACTGATGGAATGGGAAATACTGTGATCATACCACCTAATATTACCTAATAATACTTGCTGATGTTTCTGTCTGCCAGCTGAAAAAATTTCTATTTCATAACAAGACTCATATAATTCTTACAATTCCTTTGCTCTTAATATACTTGCAGAAATATTTCATGCCTTTCTAATCTCACCTGACAAGGGATTTTCCTTTTATATTTTTGGCTCCATTACTAGGTTTTTGATAACTTCTAGTTTTATGTTAATTATTCTCATATTTCCCTCTTTTCTGTGTGTTATATTTGTGTAACTGCTTTCATTTACCATTGAAGTAAAGGACAGGTGCTAAAATGTTCTTAACAGTAATAGATCAGAATTTCCACTTTTCAGTTCACGTTTTTTTCCATCATTAGATTTCGCTCCCGATTTGAAATAATTTTCAGCTTTGGAGTACAGATAAGTTTAAACTCAATTGTGTTACAGACTAGACTTGACTGTCAATCATATAACATATACAAAGTAATTATAATTATTTGTACCTAGGATGTTACTCAGATTTAGTCCCTGTTCTTTATCATCCTCTCAGGATGATATCTGTCTTGTGTCAATGAAATATTTTTTTTCTCACTACTGACATCTTTCTAAAAAGTTCTGGGGACATTTTGGCATTGATAACCTAAAATATCCAATATGTGGCATATTTGCTTATTCTAATGTTTCCCCATTATTGAAAAGGTTTTATTTCATTGCTCTATAGGTTATAGTCTATAGTCTTAATGAATTTGTCATTTACTCAGCTAGAGTGACTGGATGCTTTGTGGACAGAATGAAGCTCAACAACCATATGTACAACTGACTGGTGCCCTGTCACATGACACAAAGTATGTGCGTGATGATGTTCATGTGTGGCTGGGGAATTATAGCAAGTTTGTACTCTGTCTTTTGTTTTTGTATGTTAAAACATTTAACATATTTCAGTGGCATAATTTCACTTAAAGTTTTTCAGAGAATGTAAAACAGGTAAAGGAATTAAAGGAAAATAATTTAGAAAAGTGAACTATCTGACCTCCATTCATTGACATGCTTTGTATGAAGAAATGAGCCTTTTTTGAGATGGTGCATTTATTCTTTAAATCCGCACCTAGACAAATGCTCAGTTCCAAAATGTGATCAATAATGTCTTCAAAATTAGTCATTAGTTCTTAGTGTTCTGCAATCATCTGTGAACCTATAAAGGGGTTATGTTGCAGTGTCATTAATTCTAATATATTTCATTACCAGTGGCAGAGGCCCATCAGGCAATAATTATATCTTGTAACTTGACTTTAGAAGGCAGCATGGCATCCAGTAGTGTATCTATTTCTCACTGATTTTTTTAAAAAAGCTTTCATTATATTTTATCAGCAGAGATCAAGAGTATGTGAATAAATATAGTTCCATTTTTTGGCAGCTTACTTCACTGATATCTTGAACAAGTTTAGAAGCTTTCCAAATACCTTGCCTATACATATCTACTAGTGAGAAAACCAGCCCTTTATCTGAAATGAAATTCACTGGATCAAAATGCAAAGGCAAGCAGCATTTTTTTTCTCCAAAACACGGTTCCTTTGCACAATTATTACTTAAAGCTGCCTTCTTATAGCCATAATAGTATCTGGCAGATATTTTGCAAGACTGAAGTTCATAGTGTTTTACTACTTGCCACAGGACGTATAAACAAAATGTCCCTTAGGTCACTTTCCTACTTCCCTAGTATTTGCACACTTTCAAGTCAAACAGCCTATTTTTCTTTCTGTCCTTTTCCTTTAGGCTCCTGTCTACTCAGAAAAAAAGCCAACAAAGCAACAATCCACCAACCTTTGCTTGCCCCTAATGTGAAAAAGAATCCTTTTTGAGAGAGGGGGAGGAGAGAGAGAAAGACCTTTGAAAACTAAAATGGAATGTGTGTACCCTATGGGGAAAAGTGCAAAGGTGATTCCATTTAAAGTTTTCCAAATCAATGAGATCATGTAATGAAACTTACTACAACACTTACATTCTTATTGTATAAAGAGCTCAGACAAGCAGGACTATGGTCACATTTATTTGAGACCCATTCAATATTGCAGCCTATGAAACAATTCTTTGTAGCCTGATTCACCCATTTACTAAATACATTTACTCTGAGTCAGTGGTACAGTCTTTGTTTGGATGAGAACCCTTTGGCTCTTCTCAGTTGGGTTGTACTGTTAATTAGTGTCTTACCTTTAGAAATGTAGAAAGGACATCATATATCTCCAAATACAACATAGGGTGAAAGGTACCATAGTTGAGTCCAATCACTTGCATTGCTGTTTAGGATGCAAAGTGATACTTTGGAAAGGTTCACTAAATACTGCGTGCTACACAGCACTGTGGGTTGCTTTTTTCTATTTGTTTGTCTTCTCTTTTTAAACTTAAAAAAAATGAGACACGTTGTGTGAGATTTCAAGGAAAGGGAAAGAGCTTTTCCAGTATCATATATTTTTGAAAGCACTCATAGATAAGATCACTGAATGACCTTAAAAATGGACAATACTTTAGAGAAAGAATAAATAAGTCCCTGGCAATCTGACATACCTAAAATTCATTCTTGACCCAAATTACATTTATTAGGCTATCCATGAAAGGATAAAAAAGATGCAACAGTAAGACAGCTGAGATTTTTTTCATACCATCTGGAGCATGCTTGTCCTCCTCTCAAAAATCTGTTGCTAGATAGAGCCAAATTCTTACACATCAGTGAAAACTAAAGTCTAGCAAAACTAAAATCAAATTATGCTTCTTGGAAACAAGAATGAGATCACTGAAAGCCATGAAGTGCAAGACTATTAATTAAGATGGTGGAACAGGCAGGATCCAAGCCTTGTTTTTCAACATTTTCTTATGAATGTTAAACAGACTTCTATGTGCCTAAAACTCAGGCTCGTATTTGTATCTCTTGATCAGATGATACCTTATTTAAAAGTACAGTTTCTGTCATAAAACAATGCAGATTTCATGCCTCTATTACTCTATTTAGAACACAATCACAGCAAAATAATTCTTAGATTATTAAGTTATGTTTCAGTTTTTAGTCTTAGTTTATTCATGACTGATTTGTATTTCAGCATTATCCTGTTGCTAAAGTCACTCTTTTCTCTCGATATTTACAACACTTGCGCAACCAAGTTTTATGACTAAGACAAGCAAGACTAAAGTTTAAAGATTCAGTTCAGGTTGGTTGTAAAATCAGAGATTTGGATTCTTTTCTTCTGTTCCCAAGAATGGAGTCATAAATCTTCATTTTGATATCTTTAGGATTCAGTGTCCTTGTAACTGAAAGAAGTATTTAAACTTATTTTAAAAATCATGTGTTTGCTTTTTAAATGAGAGAGCTGAGATCCCTTATTTTTTTCTTTTTTTTTTTTTTCCCTGCTAAATATATAGATCATCTAAGTAATATTCAACTTGCATAAATATTTTAAGAAGCAATGAGTCCATCATTAATAGAGGATAAAACATGATCAACTACACAGAACTCACCATCTGATACTTTAGAGACAAAAAATTTGTTAGTTATGTTGGAAAGCAAACACCTTTGGAGAAAATAGAAAAACTGTTTTGGCTGTATAGTTCCCATTATAACTGTGCACCTACTCTAATGCTATAGGACTGTGATGTATAATGATAATGTAAAAGTCTGGTTCCTTGTGCCTGTTAAAGCACCGCTTTTATATTTTCCCATACTTTGACCTTTTCATGAAGTAAGTGAGGCCGTATGGATCAGAGATTTCTGTACTTCAGTATCTTGTCTCTGACAGTGATGAGCAACAGATGTTTAGGGAAAAGTATGAACAGCAGTGAAAGTGTAGAACAGCTTAGCTGCCAAAAAATTCAGGGACTTTGTGAGGCATTGTTATACTTGGATGGTGTCTGGTAGATGTATTCTCACATTTTTAAACAAATTACTTATTCCATTTAGTGTTTTAGCATCCACAGATTACTACCACAACATGTGAGTTACAACCTTTTGGAAATAAAATTGTTTCCTTTTTGCTGGCTTTGAAATCTGTAATTTGACAGTTTCATCTGGTATTTTCAGTTTTATAAGCTGTGTTTTCTGTTTATCTTTTCCTTTTTATACATGATTTTACTGAAATCTTCTTCCATCAGCCTACAGTTTCCTTTCAACATTTAAAAGCATTATTTCTATGCTTTTCACCACTATTGACCACTAAGATGATATTTCAGAAAAATGACCAGAATGTTTCAGGCTTTTGAGTAGATAATAGCTTATTTATGGTTTTCTATAAGTTAAATATGCTTAGGTTTATTTTTTTGCTTTTTAACATTTAGTATTATAAACCAGGTTATTATCCAAACATTACTGTAGGGTCATTGTATAGCAATGTGTAATCTGATCACATGCTACATTTTTATTAAAGTATGTTGAGATTAATATTATGTGAATTAAATATCCTGATGATGCTGAATGAGACCAGTTGGTAACAGCTCAGTTGAAATAGAGGAGTGAAATGGGATGACTCCTAGAAAAATACCATCTATAATGCAATGAATATGATGAAATACAGCTTTAAAAATGCAAGTGACTATCTTATGCAGGAACATAAGAAAGTGTTTTGCCTAAGTTTGAATATGTGAGTCATCAATTAGCCTGCTGAGAGTACAGTTTAGATGACAAATTGTCTTTGACAGCTGAAGAATTTTCGATCTGTTCTCATTTGTCCCATATCCTATCTCACACATTCCCAGCTGAAAAGACACAATTTACCATCCCTTTGGACAGATGTGCTGCAAGTGCTCATTCACAGCTCCTTCAGGTTAGGTGGTGCATCCTTGAGCAGCATGCTGGAACACTTCCTATGGAATTTTAGATAATAAATAAACAAACAGTGGTTTAGTCAAAGTGAAACCATAGATATGGAGGACCCTGTACTTTCTGTGCTCTCACTACGGGCTCTTCTGCACCATAGCTTTCTGTCCCATTATTTGTTATTTATACTGGATCATGGTAAAGAGAATATCTGTAAATAAAAATCAGAGAAAACATGTGTTAGTCTCCTTATACATTACTGGACTTCTATTTATTTCTGTGCAATTACACTATAAACAGAATTTGTTTTACATCACTCTTCCTGATACACCTTAACTCCATAGTAGTGCTTAGAGATAATTTTTTAGTTATGCAGTTGAACATTATACTTTTCTTTTTTCCTTTAAAAAAGGTTTGGATTAGAGATACTTTACTAGTTGTTCAGATTTCTATTTTCAACTTCAATGCCCTTAAACACCTATACCAACTGTCTTTGAAGGCTGTGTAATTAGCTCCCATAGGCAACTTGAGCTTTTGTTTGAAGCTTCATTTAGGAGAAAAATCCCATGAGAACCACTGTATTTTTTTTTAAATTTCATTTTCCAGTCTGAGTTAAGAACTGCTATACATATAATGCTTACACAGCTAAAATAGGCATCTCTTACCTTCTCTTGTTACTTGTCTTTTTTTTTTTCCTTTGACTAATGACAGTCTCCTCATAGTTATAGCTCTTAAGTAAAGGTGTCAAAATGGTCCTTGATTGCTGAAGTATTATTTTTGGGAAGTAAATTTTTAAATTAAATCCAACTGTAAATTAATTAGTTCATCATGTTTTCTGCTTGGTCAGGTATTCTTGTAGCCTCTGGTTTGAATGAGCTATTCCTACATAGGAAAAGATAGCTTTAGAAGAAAAGTATCATTATATCTCTTTTTTCTTCTACTTTTTGGTTGCACAGTAATTTTTTTTTTTTTTACTTGGCAAGTCCCACTATAAAGGACAAAAGATATTAAGCATATTTTATGAAGATATTTTACTTTCCTCACATTATTTTTGAATACTGAATAGTTGAATAGGCTTTGTGTGTGGGGCTCAAGTATGGTAAAATTCATCTAACAGAATATAGAATGTAGTAAAGCATAATATTGCATACAGTATAATATTCCATTACCAAAATGGTGGAGGTTATTCCATAATGGTGTAAAAAGAGGAATTTTAATCAAGTTTTTAGTGTTTCAGGTTTTTTTTTTTTCTGTAAATTGCTTTAAAGTGAATTAATACAGTAACTTGAATGAACAAAATGTAAATGCTAAGATTTTAGCTGAAGCTGATGTTATTTTGAGATGAATAGCTGACTAAGGTTTCAGTGAACTGTGAAAGCACAATTGAGAATGCCAAGAATGATCAGAATGCAAAATATTTCAGATTCTATTATACTGCAACTACAAGATTTTCTTTATTTGGGGTGCCTGGATTACTTGTTCAGCTAATCTGGATGTACTGTATTTAAATTAGACTGTACATTACTAAAACATCCTTTTGTCTCTAAATAAAATTGAATTGCATTACCAGAATGTTCATGTAACATATTTGAAATTTACCATTGAATCATGTACTTGTTCCCAGTAAATGACTTGAGGACCACTGTACAGGCTGCAAGGGCTATCAGCCTTCATTTGTCTTTCAGAAATAATTTGCTCTTAAAGTATCCTTATTCCTTTTTTAGTGTTATTATAAAAGCCTTTAGTTTCCAGCAGTTTTATTTAATTTTGACACAACGTCCACTTTTTATTTTTTTTCTTTTTATGATGGGCTCTAAATATATATTATTCTATCTTCCACTAGCTAGCTTTTTATGATGAAGGTTAAAAATTACAGTTCTCTGTTTTGATCTTAGCATTAAAAATGAACTGCTATGGAGATTTAATTTTCATTTTTGCTTTAGATTCCCATAAAAATGTGAATTACCTTTGAGATAATATTTTTTTTCTGTGAAGGTCTATGAGCAAATAATATTTGGATATATTTTGATTGAGGATGAGGAAAGGAATGTTTATCTAAACTGTTTCACATCTTTCTGAATATTTGCACTTCTAATCCTTATACATGCTGGGTTTAAAATTGACTGCTTACATAACTTCCCATTTTATCTTTCAAAATCTAAAAAAAAATTTAAATTTGGATTCAGAGATCTTTGTAAGAATGCAAGCTTCAAGGTAGTCCTTTCAGAACTAGAGTAGTACCATAATTTCCCAGTGTGAGAGTGTGTTGAAACTGGGGAAGAAGAAGGTGCTGCAGTTTGAAGGGTGAAAAGTAAGTAGAAGAGTTTAAAAAATAACTTTAAGAATTTAGAAAAGTAAAAGAGTAAAGAGTTTAAGATTTTAAAAATTTAAAGACCATTATTAAAATGATTTGATATGGTGTACATTAGATGATACAAAATTTATTTTTCCATGGTATCATACACAAAAAGTTTGCAAATTATTTTAATTTTTTTCCTTAGCAAATTTTCAAGGTATTTTCTCTTAATAAATAGCTTGAATAAAGAGAAAAAAGGTCATTGATGATGCTTATTAAGGAGAAGATACAGAAAATTAGACTTTTGGTACAGCTGTAATAATCTCAGCGAATATATTTGCTATAATCTCAGCAAATAACAGTTAGAGGTGACAATACAAAAATGGTTCCTTAATAACCATGTGTGATTTTCAAGTGTGCACTTAAGCATTGCATGTTTAGGGGACATGCTTTTCTTGTCTCACCAGCTGAGAATCTCTTAGTCAAGAAATGTAAGAGTTCAGATCTCACAGTAAAACAAGACAGACTATTGAAATGGAGTTAACTCACAATAGAACCTCTTCTCCTCCCCTGCACAGTGTAACTGTGTGTATTTTACATAGCTCTGCATTTTGACCTTACAAACATGAGCCAGTTGGTCTGTCAGCTCACATTAATGCTTAAACTCAGTAAAATATCTTAATGAAGGCATCCAAGTTCAGATCCTGTTAGGGAATGAGGTTTTCAAGACTGAGTGCAAAAGTTCCCTACTCAAGTCAGTTAGTACTGAACAGTGGCTAAATGTCTCTTGGAAAAGTAATGAATATATATTTCACTAGCACTTACTTAAGAAAATTGTTATACTCACCAGCATTTAAAGAGAGCTTTTGTGAATTGGCTGGAACTGTTCTGTTGCATTGGCTATTGTATTTGGGATAATAATATAGTACTTCAATAAACTATTTTAAAACACAGTGGCAGGAAAATGGCACATTATCTAAAACCATTGACTATTAAAGTTTATTTCTTTGTTTTTCTTTGACAAGTCAGTCTAACACAACAGACTGCAGGAATGTCTTCTCTCCTTAATGAAAATTTAGAATTTCCTGTAAAATTTGATGCAATAGCCTTCGCTTAATTTTATCTAAACTGGTATCAATAAATTGTCACAGTAATATGGCTTGATTCATGAGGCATTGATAGACCTTAGGAATATGTATTTTTCCAGTATTCCAGGCAATGTGGGCTCCTGACCCAGAAAGCCAGTCCTGTTCTGGCCTGCTTCACAAGAAGTGTGGTTGAGGGAGATGCTCCAGCTCTTCTGATCTGCTCTCATGAGAGCCCAGCTGGAGTCCTGGGTGCAGCTCTGGGGGTCTCAGCAGAAGAAACACATGAACCTTTTCCAGAGGAGAGCCAGAACGACAATCAGTGCTCTGCACAGTTCGCATTAAAAAAAAAAAAAAAAAACAACACAAAGAGAAGGCTCCAGTTAGAATTTCTAGCATTTTCCACTACTTAAAGGGGGACTGCAAGAAAGATGGAGAAGGTGTAGTACAGAAAGTGTAGTAATAATGAGAGGCAATGGTTTTAAACAAAAAAAAAAGGGTAGATTAAGGTAAAACAAAAGAAAAAGAAAAATTATGGGGAGGGTGCTGAGGCCCTGGCACAGGTTGTCCCGAGAATTTTGGATGCTCCATCCCTGGATGTGTTCAAGGCCAGGCTGAATAGGACTTTGAGCAGCCTGGTCTAGTGGAAGATGTCTATGACCCTATGATTCAGTTTCTATGTTATTTAAAGGTCTGTAATCTATATTGAATACTAAATTTAACTAAGTAAAATGGAATTGATCTTATATTTGTAGGCAGAGCCTGGCGATACTCATAATTCAGGGTTAGAAACTGAAAAATTGATTGAATAATTTTATTAAATATAGACTCAAAAATCAGAACCTTCCAGGAACACTATTGATTAATTAATCAATACTCCATTTCTTCTCAGCTTACAAAACACCTTTGGGCTTAGGGTCTTTTCCTGGTAAAAAAATTATGAAATTTGATTAAAATATATAAAAAGATATTTGTCTGTTCAGAAATCATGAACTCTTGTTAACATGAACTGAAAAGATATTTTAAATTTACAAACTTTTGCTCAAGGTACATCAATCCTATAACAACTGTTTTATTAGTCCTTTGTTTTTTCCTGACATATAAATCATTCCATTAGGCTACTTATTAAAATAAATTCAAAGCTCTCTGGGTTATTTTTCAAAAGTTCTTTGATACTGTTTTGGAAAATAAACCAAAACGAGCTGAGCTATTATCAATGAAAAAGGCCTTCAGATCCTGCTTTAAACCTGGTGAGGTCTCAGACAATTCTCTTTTTGTCTGAAAATTGACATTGGACATTTGGAGGGCAATGTTGTCATCCTGGCTGTCAGTTATTCAGGGAGAGAAAAGAACATTCATGCCAGATGGTCTCATCCTTTTTATCAGCTATGTAATGGTGATAGACAGCATGTGAGTTGGGCAGCAAGAAGAGAAACAAGACAGAGGCAAAAATATAATGTCAAATACATACTTTAAATGTTTTTTCTTGTAGAACAATGGAATAGATACCAATGCAGGGCAGGTATCCTTTTAATCTCAAAAAGCAATATACATGTTAATTCTGGTCTTTACAACATACAAAGGGACAACACTAGGATAATAGTGATGCAAAAATACACTAAATTTTCCTCAACTTTAATTCTTATTCTACAGGAGATTTTAAGGTTTTCTAAGACTCTAATTCAGCTTGAAAGATTTCAGAGAAATATCAAAGAATGAAAAAGAGAAGGCTCCAGGGAGACCTGATCATGGCATCTAATATATAAATGGACTTAAAGGTGGAGAAAGACGTTTTTTCAGGGCCTGCAGTAACAAGACAAGAGGCAATGGTTTTAAACCTAAATAGCATAGACTGGACAAAAGGAAAAAAAATTATGAAGGTGAATAGGCACTGAAACAGGTTGCCCAGAAAAGCTGTGGGTGTCCCATCTCTGGAAGTGTTTAAGGCCAGGCTGGATGGGGCTCTGAGCCCAGTGGAAGGTGTCCCTGCTCATGGCAGGGATGTTAGAACTAGAAGATCTTTAGGATCTCTTCTTACCCAAACATTTCTATGTTTCTATGAAATGCTCCACGTTCTAGCAGTAAATGAGCTGCTTATGCAATTTTTGTTTCTCAGTAAAAACACCATCAAAAGGAGACCAAGACGCACAGGGGTTCTATTAAACAAATTGTTTTCATGTTGGTTAATTTCATGTCATGACAAGTTGTATAATCATTGGCAGAGTATTAAAAGTAGACTCTTAAACAACATCCAGATCAGGTATGACTACATCTAGTATTACTTGTTTAGTTTTAGATCAATATGCCATTCATCTCCATTCATGATGCAGAAGCTGCATTACACATACCCCACCTACACAGTCCAAAAGCTAAGGACAGGAATTTTTTTTCCCTCGTACTCTGATCCTAATAAAACTTGCTTTTCTTATAAACTTATTTTATAGCTTAGAGAATGGCTTTTATATTTCTGTGTTTCCTGATTTTTTACATGATTGGTCTGCCTTTGTCCTTTGTTTGTTGAGGATTTGAGGACTTTTTTTTTTTTTTGGTTAGAAACCATAGTGCTCTTCTTGTCTTCTGGTTGGATTAATCTCTTTTGATTTTATAAGTCTACAGTGTAGAAGTCTCTATCTTAGTTGTCTAGTCTTCCTTTAGACTAAAAGGAGATAAATAAGCAGATAAATAAGTTCTAGGGAAAAATTAATCTCTTTCCACGAAAGAGATGAAATTTAGATTCTGTAAGTGCCATTTCTTTCTCTTTAGTAGTTTAAAGGATTGACTGATGACTTAAGGAGCTCGCTCTGGACTGCCTAAACTACAAGTTTTTTCCAACAAGGTGAAATCACCTAGGCCCATGAGTCTGTGGTTTGTTTGTTCCCTTTGTTTTATGAAAATTTTCATTCTTTTTAATGCAAAAAAGGCACTGGTTCTATTGAAAACAACATTGCTAAAATTTTTAGGCTGCTTTTCCTCTAGATTTACAATTGAGTCTTTGGCATGATGATTTCTAATTTGGACATCTTAACATGTAAAGTTCAGTATCAGGCAAAAGTTCCAATTTAATTTAGAAGTTTTGAATACTGCCTATGTAGATGAATGATCCTTTCCTTTCCTTTCCTTTCCTTTCCTTTCCTTTCCTTTCCTTTCCTTTCCTTTCCTTTCCTTTCCTTTCCTTTCCTTTCCTTTCCNCCTTTCCTTTCCTATCCTTTCCTATCCTTTCCTATCCTTTCCTTTTCACAAAAATTGTCCATAAGAGGTGTAGATACAAGTTCTTAGCCATGACAATTGGGGTAGCTCATTCAGACTTTACACAGAGCAGTATGATGCAACAGGTCCATAAATGTTAACTTTAGCTTGAAGGTTGTTTCCCTTGGCTCTCTTTATAGTCAGTGGAAGGGGTCTTGAGGGGATCATTCAGAGAACCTAAACTAAACTTAGTTTTCTGTTCTGTATTGCCCATTAGAATCTTCTACCTCCCTCTCCACTGACTGTAGTGGGAAGCTGGGAGAGCAGATTCTCAGGTCTGACTTAAAATGTTTGAATATCCCCATGTGAATACACAGAGGACTGTAATGCTCTGGAAGCAGTTATGGGTCATTGTACACCCATTAAGGTACACGGTGGAAATTAAGGTTCTTGTCCCGTATTGTATAGAGGGAGTTAACCACAGGCTATTTTCTTTGCATCTTTAAAAGCAGTATCACACTAGCATGCCTGATGGAGTAAAATCTGTCAATGCCAGGGTGAAATATACTAGATTTAATTTTTATTTAACATACGGAATGATAGGGGTTTGAGTGCATGTGTTATTTAGTTTTCTAGTTCTGATTTTTCCTACAAATGCTGAGTTTCAGATAGGAGTTTTCAGATACACGTACACACACTCATTATGTGTGTGACAGATCAGATTTTATTGCTCTTGAACACAGCAAAAATGTATTTATTTAATTAAATTAATTTTATCTTGATATTATCTTTTTCTTTATGTAGTCTTGATGATATTAGCCATATTATTTATTAATTTTTCACAGATAAAGATGATTTATTAAAATACCATTATAGGTATCTCAAAGTAAAAGAAAAAATATAATCCCTATGTATTTCTGATGTCTTTTGGTAGTAAAATAGAAATAAAGTTATTTTAAACTGATAGGGATAATAGGGTTAATGCAACATAAGGCTCAATGAGCAAAATGGTCCAGAAGATCACTCTTTCTTTGTTAGTAGTACTGAAATTTAAAACACCTCTGACAGCAAGTTTTGTGTTCAAATTTACTTTTGTAGTGAATTTGAGAGGAAAGATTTTGTTTGTGACTAAGCCTTTAATCAGATTTATGATCATGGGGGTTTATGAAACCCTGAGTTATAAGCTTTCAATTATGCTTCCCTGTAGTTAATTTTAAACAACCTTACAGAAGCATATTCAACATTTCCCCCTTCTTAATTATTTTGCTTTGGGAAGGCACTCTGTCTAGAATCAAACACTGTGAATCATTGGGTGCTTTGGTATGTTGGGGGCAGGGGTTTTTTGTTAGTTTGGCACTTTTAGTTTTGTTTGTTTGTTTTTTACTATTTTAGTGAATTATTTTAAAGGAATATGAACATGCTGGAACTTGAGTCTTTACTTTCTGAACTGGATTGTAGGTTTTCTTAAAACACTTCTCTCTGGGGTTAATATGGACCTTTGCAGGATAGTATTCCTTTATAAAGGCTTATAGGTATGCTGCTCGTTTTGGCAGAATTCTATGAGTCATTTTTAGATGGACTTGGAGTATCTAGATTCTGCATATCAGGTTACTGTTTGTGAGTCAGCAAAAAGGGGTTGCTGATGACCTGTCATTTGCCAAAGAAAGCGGATGTCAATACTTGTGGTTCCCGGAGGCATCCAGTGCCTGTGGAGGGATGGTGCTTCCTCCCTGCTCACCACTGAGGTTCTCCCAGCTGGATTCTGCCGTGGCCTCAGCTGCAGGACCACACATCACCCTCAATCCTCGTAGGGAGTAGGGTGTGATCAGTCAGGTACAGCCCCAACAAATATTGATGGCCTTAAGATTAAGTGTTGAGTGCCTGAGGTGTCTGTGCATCAAAGCGATACATCTCACACAGCTCCAATTATTGTAAGGTAAGTATTCTCTTTTGTTTTTTTTCCTCTTCCCATAATTATTCCTACAAACACGCAAACTGATTTTAAGTCTCTATGTGTGCTTTAAAGGGCTTATCTGAGAAACTGATGACTGCAAAAGCTATCTGTAAAAAAAATCTTTTGAATAGGTTCCTTTTAGCCTTTACTTTTAAAAATAAACTACTAAAAAGTCTGCCGCTTCCTGTGAAATTTTTATGTATCTCCCTGATCTGCAGTGACTAAACGATGAGTAGATAAATGAAATACCTATTGCATACACAGGTGGAAGAACTAAGTAGGCTTTCAAATATCCAGAGCTGTTACATAATATCTGGTGATTCACAGAAAAGTAAAGATAATAGTTTTCCTATTATCAATCTCCTCTTGAGGTTTTAAATTCTGTGATCATCTTATATTTTTTTTGGTAATATAATGCTTCTAAATAAGTGACCCAGTACCTTAATTATTGTAACTATTTCTTCTCTTTTAGTGTCTGCACTTTGGAAAAAAGAAAAAAGCAGACTGCTCATGTATTATTGTATATTTTCTTCTGATGATTTTATTTTCACTGGTTGTCTCTGAGAATTCTGCTGAAAATTTCTGTGTTTGTACAGGGCACTGAATTCTCTCAGAAAGCCACCTCTGGTTAGATTGGTCTGCTGTTTCTTCACCAGTTAATTACATTTCGTAAATTTCTGCCAGTGTAAACTGAGACACAACAGTTTTATGGTTTCTTCAGTAGACTGCATTGAATATTTTGAATTGGTTAGCTATGTCCTATTATTAGAAGAGTCTGTAAAGGAACATGTCTTTGTGATGCTAGTGTGCAGTTACATTTTGTATATTCAGTGACCCAGTATTTTGTACCATTTCATATGAGCCATAAGGGAAAATGAACAAAGACTAAATGCATGAGTCATTATTTGCTGAAAGGATCTTGCATTCGCATTTTTATTGTGCCCCTCAGAGTGAACATGTATGTTTTTTGTTTTGCAGGGATTGAAGGTTTTTTCCTAGTGAATATCAGAATAAATATGCAGTTCTCTCCTTTTGCTGTTCTTTCAACCAGAAAGTACAATGCAGCCCCAGCATGTACTGTCCAGTATGAAAAGTATGGAGTTTTAGAGAATATTGACTAAATATTATAGTGATTTTAAAATTTTTTCTCTGTCTGGAGAAAATCCTAACCCATTAAAGGTTCAAAAAATACATACACTACTAGAATAGAAAACCACCTTGAAACTAAGATAGTTGCTTTATATAATTATCTCATTGTATAATTAATATTGGGGAAAGATAGGTAAAAGTAGTTAAATACTTAATGCCAGAGGGATGGAAATTTTAATAAAATATTAATGCGTTTATTATAAGAAAAATTTGTTTCTGAATACTATAAAAATAATTTACATGCATTTTGGTATATTCTCTATTCTAAGCTGATAATAAAAAGTGGTCCAACCTCATTGTCTTGGAAGCAAGGGATGCTATGGATTTTAAAAAGCTGTGATGTGTAGAAACCTCAAATTAAAGAATTCACTGAAGTATGTTTTTCAAGAGGAAAATGCATGTAAAAATTTCCAAAGCTTTCTTACTCCGAGGAGCACACTTCAGGGACATATTGAACTTTGATAATTGAGAAATTTCCATATAAATGTCTTTGGGAAAATGACAAATGTAGGTGCAGTACTCCAAAGTAGATAAGGGAGCATTTCTCCCTCTCGCATTTTTGATCCAGCAGTCATTTTATGTCCTGCATAATGTCCCCATTAGATCCTGAGAAGAAAAAAAGCTGCAGTTTTAACTACAACAGCATAACATGTTTAAATTTTGCCATCATTTGTTTCAACAATGTTTTACAAGTGCAGGTAAATTGGTTTCTATTTCAGAAGTAATGTAATCTGGGATTTAGGACAAAAAGATTTTAATTCTAAAGACATTTACTTGCCATGTCTGGTTTTATGTTCACTATGAAAACAAAAATATCTGTTTTACTGATCAGAATGTGGTAAAATAGCAGTATTATGATTATGATAAAAGTATAAATCTTAATCTATATAAAGTAGTCTATAGAGTTCATAAACATGCACTTATTGAATGTTTTTGATGTTAGATGTTTAAGCCCTGAAAACTGGTTTGCAGTGAAACTGTCTGATAGAATTGTCAACACTCTACTGGTTAAAAGATTTGAAACTTTATTAAACTTATGGCATGATTGCCCATTGTCTCAGCAAACTTTCATCTTGCTGACAGATCTCTGTATGTCTTTTAAAAATTGACAATATCTGTTGGTTGTGCTTGGAATTACAATTAAAGTTATGTCTGCTTGGACAACTTTAGCTTTCTAAAAATCAGGCTTCCCACCAATACTTACTTTTAGCCACCTTTTGAAATAAAGGCTGAGGTTATCCATATAGAGATTTTTTTTCCCCTGACATTCTGATTTTCATCAGAAAAATCTAACCTAGTATGAGATGGTTTTTTTTATGAATTATTTTTCCAGATTTAGAGGGTCTGGATTTCTTTAGGGGGTGCCACATTATTGTTGATAGTTGACCACACACAACAAATGTCAGATTATGATCTGACAATATTTATAGCAAAGATGCTTTGTTATACATGCATAATTTTGAATTTCTACTAATGCTTTTATTTTTTGTCTTAATTTTATCAAAACAACAGGAAGGAGCAAATGAAAAGTTTTAGTAAAGTCAACTACAATAAACAATCCAACGATACATGGAATAATTATTTCCTGTTGTCAGTTCTCCTGTAAAAATCACATCTTAAATATGGTTGAAATATCTTGAATTCTCAGGATATGACTGAGTAAATGGGCTTGATTTCATAACTTACATTTTAAATAGGCTTTGAAACTTACTGGCTGCTGATAGTTATCCTGACTGGATAACTTTTGTATTATTAACCACCACTACATTATGTGTGACAAGAACATCAGCTTTCAAGGAATAGGTGACTAATTCTTCAAAGATGAGACAATGCATGTTCTGCAGTCACAGAAAATTGCTAGTGATACTAGAGTAGTTTTTACTCTTTCATATAATAAAGTCTTAAAAAAATTTTGTTACAACAGTAGTCTGGATAGAAGAAAAATTTTTGTTTCAAACACTCATTAATTAGTAAATTTTCTATACTGAATATTTACAAAGAATGTTCAGAGTTATTAATGTTTTTCTATATTGCAATTTACTTTGAGAGAAAAAATGAAGAATAGTCAGGACTTACTATTTTAAGAAAAGTTTATTTTAAACAGTTTCTCACATAGATTGCTGACGTTCAGAGTGCTATTTGGCTGGGTTTTATGGACAAGCTATAAAGAGGTTTTAAATCCCCTACAGCAGCATTTATACTGAGATAAAAGTAATAGGAGGAAAAGAGTTTTTCTGCTGAAGATTATCTGTCTTAAAGTAATGGTTTTGGGAAAAGTCATGATATATGGACTGAGATGTTAGGCATTTTTGAGAATCTCAGACTACTTGCTGTAATAAATTTGTTGATATCAGAACCACTAAATAGGCCTCCAAAAGTAATGAAGAAAAGGTCATTTACATTAGGTGCAGATTATGCTGCACATGCTCTTTGGCTTCTTTTCCTATTTATTTTTCTACAGTTTTCTCTTTGAAGTTGTGGAGACGTATTCTTCCCTCTTTCTTCTGTGTCTCCATTTCTTCTTGTGCTAAAGGCATTGAGGAGTTATCTGTGGTCACATTCTGACAGTGCAGTAGCTTTATTGTGAAGATTGAGTTGTATATCCTTCTTATACTTTGCATTTTCCATCTAAATTCCAAATAAAGATTTTATATTTGCCATGGACTTACTTCTTTTTGTTCCGTTACTAAAGTAACAAATTCAGAAGAATGAAGTGTTACTTCTAATCAGAGTATGTATGTTTTGGTGTTATATGTATCTTGGTTTCCATACAAGAAGAATATGGGCAATGAGCATTGAAACTTCCTCATGCAGTTGCAGCATTGGAGGCTTTGCTTAAGTGTTGTGATTTCACTTGAACTGTGTTCATGGTTAGGCACTACTCTGCACAATATTGCATAAGAATGGTGAAGATAGCATATTAAATAATTGTATCTGTAAAAGTAATTGTTAGAAATTGGAGAGTAATTGCACCATTATTCCTCAGTGTACTACTTATTCTAAGAAAGTCACACAGGTCACCTCAAACCAATAATTCTGTGAGTTTTCTAATTTAAATTGCAGTTTCCAATCTTTCTATTTGCATATTATCCACTTCTTATATCAGTGTGTTTCAATTTTATCCCCCATGATGATCTTGAATCATTGCTTGGAAAAACCTGTGTAGTCCTGTTCATATGGAGAAATACCATTCAACCCGATGCCTGGTGTTTGTTGCCTACCCCAGAATGGGATGCCATAAAAGATGACTCAGAAAGATAGTATGATTTGTCAGAAAAAGGGTCTGAAGATAAATGCTTTAAAAATATACTTTATTGGAAGGCCTGATTTGCAGATTCTCTGATGGAAGAGATCTGATTCACAGCACTGCATCTGAAAGCTAGATGCTTCTTCTTAAAAAATGGTGTAAAATTATAGAGGTCTTGGATCCCTCTTGTTGGTAATGTTGCGGCTTAATCGAGGTCACAAGATACTTTTGATGGTGAAGAAGAGGAATAAGTGTGGATTCAGGAAGACTTACTAAAAACGTATCTATATAAGGTGGATTTCTTTTTATTTTCTCTTTTGCCACCTGGTATTATGTGCCTCAGTACTCCAGACAACTATTGGACATAAAAAGAATTGGAAAGTTTATAAAATGCATGAGCAGAAAACAAGTTTTGCAATAAAATGTGTGCGGGTTGTGTTGCTGGAAGAAACCTATGTTTGGGTCTTGGACACCAAAACAAATAAACTCCTGTGTTAGAATATTTGGAGTATTTATGTCTTGGTGTGCTACATGAAACTAGTATAATTACTGTTAGACAGCAGGTAGCTTGACAGCAGAGTGGATCAGGAAAGGAAATCAAGTCTGAGTTGGAGCTCCCTTTAATAGTCGACGAGCTTAAGAAAGAAGTCCAGAGGATTAATTGTCGCTTGATCTTTGGTTGTAGTATATATTAAAAACCCCCTCTTAAGCTGGTGCTTGAGCTTGGTCATGGAGTCAGGCTACAACGCAGCTTTTTCACATGTCCTCATCAAAATCACTTGTTGTTATTCATTTCTGAAGGCTTTCCATGTGAGCATTTTTGTAGGGGTTCCTAGTGCTGATATACTTATCCCAACTTTACTCATGCAGTTCCTGTTTTTTATGAGATAATTGCCACAGAGAAATTTTCATGCACCTGCAAGCTTGCCATAAACAATGAAATATGGAGAGTTGTACTCCTTCTTGTTAAACTCTATCAAGGAGTTTTACCGAAAATAGAGTTTGTGATTATATATCATAATGCCCTATGTGATCTTGAATTCTTAATCTTGGCCACCCCCATATTTTTTTAAAGACAAAGTGTGTGGTTGTTTCTGTGTTTGTGTGTGGTTTAATTGTTTTGGTTTTTTTTCTTTTTTAAGGTGAGGAATAAATTATTATTTTCTTGTTGCTAGTCTAAGGCTGATTAGAACATAAATTTCTCAGTTGACTCCCTCCTTTCCTTTGAGTTCATAGACAAGAAGGTGCCATTGGCAAGAAATGCTGTCCCATTCCAGACCAGAAGATTCTTTGGGGCAATATCCATTCCAAGAAGGAAGAATAAGGGACAAATCATTCCTAATCGTATAAAGCCTAACAAAATTATATTTGAAAACTTGGGAGTGGGAATGACAAGGAACATTTGGAAGCACAACTATTTCTGAGCATGTGCTTGGGCAACTAAATAAAAAACAGTATCATGATTTGTTCCTGCATGGGTGCTTAGCCTGTACTTACACTGAGCAAATTATAGCTCCTGTAGAATGTACAACACCCCTTCTTGTTTCTAATAAGCATTGTTATGAAAGATGAAATGACAGAAAATTAGATTAGAAATATCCTGGTTTGCATTTTATTTTGTGTCCATCTTTCCTAGCACTGGGGTTTTTTTGTTTGATTTATGTAGGCAGTATTTGTAAAGCTGAAATCTCAATTTACAGTTTTGTTTTTTTTTTTTTCAAATTGCTATTAATCACAATTTCATTATCTTTTTGAGTACAATTTCCTTAGATTAAGAGTTTACCTTGATGAGACTCTTTGCCCAATGTACCAACTAATGATCAATACTGATTGCAAGACCTACACCTTCCATAAAAATTTTTAATGCAAGGATTTTAGTCCTTTAGTCATTTAGAAATGCATATGCTTATATTTGTTTGTGGCTCCCCTGTATTTTTAAGATAATTGCAGTTCCCAGTCCAGGTTCTTGCAGTGTGTATAAGCTCCCTATAAGATAGTCCCTCTGTTTACATATAATTTGCATAAAATGCCAATCATCTCATTGTCTCTATTAAAATCTTTCATAATTTTATTTTATATGATGATCTATTGTGATCCATTTATGTGATGAATAGATCCATTATCTTTGATAATCTGAAACGAAATCTTCAAGTCCAGGTTCTTGTACAAGTTAAAGACTCTTGTAAATCCAGAATTTTTGAGCAAAAAATTACCATGTGCAGTCAGCAAGACAACGTGGCCATTCTTATGTTAGGTTGACCTGACCTGAAAATGTTGAGAAAGAGAGAAAACAGAATTTTGCATTAAATTGAATTGAGATGGATTATACAATTGCCAACCTTTGCCAGCCTTGCAAAGTCCTCAAGTATTTTGCTGGACCAGCCTTTGTCTGTGAGTCTCAATCTTTGATAATCCTTGACAAAGATTGTACATAACGTCTGGCAAAATGTTGAATCTCTTGGTTATAAACAAGCTTTTCATGTTAAATTTCTGTCTTGCAGAAATGTGTGTTATTCCTAATGACTTTAGAAGTTTGACTTTTTTTCTCATATTTCAGTTAAAAAAATTTCCACTTGCCATTACCTTAATGTTGAAGCAGAGTAAGTGAATCTACCTTGGCACTTGTCTCGGGAGGTCTCTGGGTATGTTGCACTGGGAGGAGCTATCCTATCCCAACTGATGCTGGTGCAATGTAACTTTGTTGTGTCTTATTAATGGCCTAGTGGAACAGACATCACAAGGCACAAAAGCAAGTGCAGAATAAACAATCAGCAAGGCAAGGCACTCTTACATCATAAAGCATAAATAAAATGCTTCCCTTCTCTAAGCTTAAATGAATGAGGAAGAGAAAATAAAACATAATGTCCCTTTATTTTTGAAATGAAATTTATGTTTTAATATTGCATTTTTATGACATGGAATACCTTTCAAAGTCATAGGTAAAGTTTCTACTTTCAGTTAAACCAATTAAATACCTCTTAGAGTTTTTGTAAAGTGAAATTTTTACTCATATGCCAAATATTTTGATAATATTGGGCAAATGCTAGCTAGAAAATGCTTCTGTATCATTAATGTCAGCTTTTAGCTTTCACTTTCTTGATCAGCAACAGCACCTGACTTCTCTATTTACAGACAATTTCTAATGTGTTATTGAAAATATTGAAACTAGTCAAAAACAGCAAATAAGGGCCAAAGAAATGATGTCCACAGCCTCTAACCCAGTAATACCTTTTAGTCCACTTTTCAGAAAACTTGACCTTAGAAAACCTTTTCTTTTCTATGAAGTATTGATGATGACAACTTGCTTAAGAGTTTTCCTGTATTTTAAGTGTTTTTTTATCTGCTGCAAGAATTTTCTAACATGGTTATAATTATCAATTTCCTTTTCTTCTCTGCCTCTCCCTCCACCCTTTACCCCAAATTTCTTTGTATTTAGGCATCAAACTCAAAATTCCAACCGAGTAGCGTTGGTTTTTCTCACCTTGTTACAGGACGTGCAGCAGAAGGGAAATGGCAGCTAGTGGAAAATGTAATAGTTCTTCAGTTTGTGCTTTTAATAGCATATCATCCATATAAATCAAAATAATCTAATCTATTGTTTTGGGAAATATCTCCCTAATAATGAGGTTAAATGAGCTTGGTGCCACCGTAAGACCAAATACAAGGAATTTAATTTGATATTTTTTCCTTCTCAACAAAGTTTGATCCCTATCTGGCATTAATCTCATTTCTATAAAAGCATCCAGGAGGAAGGAAATCAAACTACTTGATCGTGGTTACTCTTCTCTCATTATTATATATGAATCTATTAATATTGTAGCTACTTTGTGTTAGTTCACGTCAATATGCATTTCAAAATTACTACATACCATGAAATACTCTTTGCTAATTGCAAAATCAGATCTGTCCAACTATCCTTTTTGACCATTTAAATTACAGAAACTAAATTACTGAAACTTGATTGCATTTTCTGCTCTGTCAACTCAAGCATCTTGAATAATTTTTATTGTCTCTTGCCTGGCTCCCCAGCCTGATATCCAGTTGATCTCATACTTGAAAAGTGCTTCAGTGAGCAAACATTTAACCTTTTTTTGTTTGGGTCAACCATGAAAGTAAAGTTTAAATTAAAACATACTGCTCATCTCCAGAATATGACAATAACAGTACTGAGAGTGATGAAATCGTCATTAATCTCAAAGAAGATTTCATGAGTTCACAAAATGTTTTTAAATCATTACTTTTTTTCTTGGTCCATTACTTTTATCTTGTTCCTTTCTGTGTTGCCTTAGCTGATTGTTCACACTCTGCATAAGACTGAGTTGCTGAGTATGTTCTGCAACTTTTGTAATGGATTTGTGTTATTGAAGGTGCTGAGAACCTGTATAATTTGTATAAACCTCTCAGTGTTTGTCAGCTCTTTGCCTTTTGAGTCTATTTGGTATTGACAGGCCCTCTGGTTATTCTCATACGTTTTGTAGAAATTCTGTAATTGATGGAAAAAGTGACCAGTGTTATGTCAAAAATCTAATACATAGCCTAAAATTCAGTTAGAATTTCTCATTTGACTTTTTAGAATCCCTCTGAAAGCAAGTTTATTGGGTAAAGCAGATAATGTTGGTGACAGGAACTGTAAAGCATTAGTTAGTTGGAATGTTTATAAATGCATGAAGTTACAAAATAAGTATTCATTTATCCTGTGGAATATAAAAAGCTGGCATCTTATTTTAGAAGTAAAAGCGGAGTAACTAAGTCTACCTTCATTGCAGTAGAATGTAGAATACATGTATGGACTTGTTTATGTTACAATATGAAGTTTATTTTAGTTGTTTCATTTTAAATTGCCTTAGATTTCCACACAACTCTCTTGGAAGAAACATAACTATATATTTTAGTGAATTTTTTTCATAGCTATTTGGTTTCTAGTAGTTCTGTAAGGACTATTCAATGTTGTTTTGCTTCCTGCTAGAAGTGGTTGCTATTTCCCTCTATGTGGTCTGTACTGTTGTCATCTTAACTGGGCGCTACCTTTCCGTATAGAAGCTGCGAAGCTGCCACGTTACCCTTTTCACTTCCAAGTGTTCACTTCTACACACTTTCTGGAGTACTTAGTTCTCATCCATATGGATTTTTTAAAACATTCATTAACATATTTTCTTCTTTAGAAGGCTTCATATTGTGCCTCTTTTAGGGAAGGCTTACTCTAGAGCAGACATCTCTAACAGGTCATAAAAGGGGAGGAATATCCAGAGCCGGTCTCAGCGCTGCAGAAAAACAAAGTAATGCTGGCAGAAATACCTACATCAGGAATCTGAACTGAATATCTAAGGATGGCTTTTTGACCTATTGCTGTTTCAGAAACCAGACTGTTATTATCCGTGTGAGGTTGTTACTGCATGGTAGCGGGGTGGAAAATTTTTCAGATAGAGTCTCTGAAAACCTAGCAGCACAGACATGGTTTCCATCCTAGCCTCTATTCCTTTTTAGGGCTTGCAGATATTCAGGGTGAAAGTGGCAGATATAAAAGAAGAGCGGTACGATGACCATGGCTTAGCAACATAAAACACTTTAATAACAATGAAAGTAAATGTGGGATGAGGCCTAAAAATCCAAATACAACAACCAAGGGGACAAGGTCTCTTCAGGAGCCGGTGGTCAAAGACAAGGATGAAGGGAGGTCCAGGGTATAAATATGGGGTAAGAGAGGGGGTGGAATTGAGGTAGGGTCCAATGGGTATAGGGGAAAGAAATGCAGGGGTGGGGTAAGGGAAAGCAGGGTCCAGTGGGGTAGGTTGGATGGAACATTGCACCAACTGAGGGCCAATGGGGAATACAAGGTAGGGAGAACATTCTGGAATTGGGAGTGATGATAATTGACTAGTAAATGAGGTATTAGCATGGGCAATCCCATAACTCTTTGGAACTTTTAACTGGAGTCACCACAATTTAAACAAATGCTTCCCAAGGTTTAGGGTTGGGATACAACCCTTCTTCAGTCATTGTTGCCTGACCTGGAATACTAGTCAGGCTGACTCCCACAAACCTCCTGCCTGAGGGGCTTGGAACTGAAGGAGCTCTGTCTAGGTAGCCATAATTATTTTATCCTGAACATTTTGGCATGTAACAGCTGTGGGTTGTGAGTCCATGGCTTAAACTACTGTGGAGAAAGTTCTTTTGCTTAAAAAGCACTGTAAAATAATGCCCTACCAATATATAATATAGTTGCTATAGTTTTCTCAGAAATACAACTTATTTTTCTCTAAAATGGTGGTCTGCTTCTATGCTGCTTTAAAATACAGACATTTAATCCCATCTCGCCAGTACGTTGAGAGTGACAGTTGAACCGGAAATCTTAAGTTTTATGTACCATGTTAATTTCCAAGAGCTATTGAATGCACCTGTCTCATTCCATAGTGGTCCACCTGATGTTCCCTAGAAGGAGCACATTTACCCTGACAGCTTGGTCTCAGAGAAGCTGGTGCAGACAGCCCATCATTCGGTGATGAGCCATCACTGATCTAATTCACTAGATTTGATAATGGGCCTTTACCTCCCATTACTGAGGAAACTGGACATTTTCACAGCGATTATTTTATACTTGCTCTTTTATGGAGGCATCAAAACAGCTCAGTATGATCTATTTAATCTCTTCCAGACTGAAATATGAATCACAGAGATATTTTAAAATTGAAGTTCATTGTATGATATCACATTTATATTGCAAATGTGGACACAATGAAGAGAGAGAGAAAAAACAGAATATATACTGACTCAAGTTCATTAGTAAAGTGAGAGTTTTTATAAATTCAACAGGCCAAAGCAGCCTCCAGATGTTATTAGGAAAAACAATTCTCAAATGACAGTTCATGTCACCAATATTTTCTTAGTTTGGTCATTATTGATACAGCTTTATTTTTTTATGTGATGGTGGTAATACCCACATAATAATGGAGTGTGTCTTTGAACATCAAACTTAAATATTTCCTCTGAAGGGCCAGGATACTTTCAGCTGCTGGTAAAAGCACCTACTGATCAATCCCTGTGGTAAGAAACTGAAACACTGAATAAAGATTAGACTCAAATTAGATGAAATGATGTATAGATGAAGTATATTATGATATATTCTCTGTGATGGCTTATCAAATAAACTTGGATGTCAGAGTGCCTTTCCTAGGAATCTGAACTCGCTATTATTGACATGGAGAAAATCTAGGTTTCTGCAAAGTCTTTACTTTTCCCATGTCATTCTACTTTATCATGGCTTAAATATATTGCAGACAGATTTGGTTGGTGCTTTATATTAAACATAATGTATTTGAAATCTAGTTTGCATAGGTAGAAAACTGTAGAAAAATCTCTATATAGTTTAAGGCAAATGAAGATAAAAAATAGCTTTCTATAATTTTTCCATTTTCAACATATTTTGAATGTGAGTTTTGATGACTGTTTCTGAAAATAATTAGTCCATTAATTGTCACTTTTTTGGTAACCTATGTAAGAAAAAATATTTTCAGTTTTATAATATGGGCAGCACATCAGACTGAAATAGATGCCACAACAATTTAACCTAATGGTTGAAAATTATGCCAAAATTTAACATCTTACAAATTAAAAGTGTAGATATTGCATAACTTCATTGGAGACCTAGAATATGAAGAAAATGCTGGAACTAGTATCGCAAAACATGAAATACTGGACCTGCACAATTTTAAAAATAGTTTAAATGAAACGTCCTGACCAGCATGTACATTTGTAGGCAATAGTACTGTAGCAAGGCACTAATCAGCTAAGTACCATAATCCTCCTTATAGGGTAAATTCTTACTTGACCTCCAGCTATATACAGCACATGGTAACAGCATTAAACTATAACACTCCTCTCATGCTCTCAATAGCTTCCCATTGGGTCAGCTCTCTGACTTGAATTGCTGTTGTTTCAGATACAAAACTTTATTTTTTTCCTAGATGCCTTATATTTTATAAGTGCATTTTGGTAGAAGGGAAGGGTTTGTAAAATACATATCTAAAAAACTGTGTCTCGAAATTGAGACCGTTTCTATGATTTCACTGAACCCAGAGGATTAAATGAAAGCGCTAGCGAGAACAGAAATTGATGTATTCTCATGAACCCGAGGCTTCCTACTTCCCAGATGTGCAGTGGCTGATCAAAAGGTAAAGGAGGGAAGAAAGATGCAGAATGTGTTGTGTGAAAACAATGTCTAATGTTCAGCATTTCTTGTTCTTCTGGGGGATGATTAGGGAGATTTTTTTTACTTTTAGTAAAAAACTCAATGGAAGTGCTGAAAAGCTTTTTCTTGTGCTTCAGATATATGTGAATAATATCTTTAACAAAATCTTTTGCTTCCTTATAATTTAGTTTCTTAAATAGTATTCTATTTTCTGTGATAAAAATAATTCTTTAAACATTGTATTTCTTTTAATAAAAATAGATATATGTAGAATTTTGAAATGTTCTTTTATTTGTTATTATTTGTACTTTTTAGTAATAGTTCAGTATTATATTTACTCATTCTTATGTTAGTGTTTCTGTGACCTACTATTCTTTTAACACCATGTGTTTTAAACTCATTTGAATCCTGCTGTTAGACAGCTGTTAATTGATTCCACCCTTCTGCAAATGATTTCTGTAGTGTCAATACTGACGCAGATAACAAGAATGCCTATTCTTACCAATTATTCTTGAAAACAATCTAATCAATTTGCTATTCAGTATTGTTGTCTTTTTTTGAGACAAAACTTTTGCTGAAAGAAAAGGTGCAATATTGCTTATTTATCTATTAAGTGGAAATAATTAGCAAAATATTAATTTTGAGAATGTTCAGAAGTAGAAATAAAGAAAAAACTTAGCGTGTTTAGCCTATTTATAAGAGGTAAGCATTCATCCATATATCTGAATGAACACTCAGAGTAAAATATAGTTGCTTTATTTCTGAGTTTGCAGTTCTCTAAAACCATAAACCATATTATATAATTTAAGGGCTACTGAATACTTGGGCAAAATAAAGGAAGACAAAAAGATTTCTGCTGTTATTTCAGGTTTCCTATCTGTGATGTTCTTGATTTAAGGAAAAAAAAAAAGTGAAAGAAACGTATTACCTAAATATTTGTAGATTAGCAATTGATACTTAAAATCACCTCTTTTGTTCAGCAGTTTTTTCCATGTTGTAACTCTTTTCTCATACAAATTGGCCCTGCTGCAATGCTGCATTTTTTGCTGAATTACTTGTATAGAATAAAAACACTTTGTTTCATATGTCTATGCAATCATGTCAAGTTCAAAGTGAAATTGTTATCAGTGGTGACTTTAATTATATTAACATTTTGTTACTACAGATTTCCTTTCATTCTATTGATTTAAGCCTGCAGTCAGTGAATTCATATTTTCAGATAAAATCTAATAGAGATCAACATCTGCTCTACCAGTCTCATGTTTCAGTAAACTTACTAATGATCATTGTAAACTTAATTCATATTCTTTGAAGATATTTAGCTGGAATGTATTCTAATGGTTCAAAGTATGGTTTCTATAACATAAAATTGCAAGTCATGGCTGAAATGAAGGATGAAATACTGTCTCACGTGAACTTTACCTAGTGGATTCCTTAGATATGTGAGTGTTAGACGTACTTCAGAACAATTTTTAAAAAAACATGTTGGTCAAATGCAATAAACACCTTTCCTATTTATCAAAGTAGGATGTTTAATTAACTTGTGAATTGTGCACTGGTTGCTCGCATTCTTCATCTTTTTTTGAGGAGGTGAGAAACTAAGGAGAGGGGAACTGACAAATCATAAATTTAATCTAGTATAAAACTAGACAGCATAGAGGAACTGTAAAGTGAGATCTTGGTGAAAACTGGAAGTGCTTAGAATTCAAAAAAATCCCTCTTTTTTCAATAAGGGAGCCATAGCTGCTTTGAAGAATGTGCAAAATGAATTCTCCTGTACAGTATGACTCAGCAAAAGCAGAACTCTTCATTCAGAGTTAAAGCATTGCCAGCTAGCCTCTTAAAACCACTGCCAAAAAATTTTGCAGATTTTTCAGTATGACAAAGGAAGTCTGTGGAAATGCTTTCTTAAATGAGAGAGTAGAGCCCTCCCTGTGAAAGGCAGCAGACCTTAAAGTTGCACAGCAAGTTTTCTGGGCTCATTGCCCTCATGGGGCTTTGGGTACAAGGTCCAGAGTGTGCTCAGCTCAGTTCAGCTCCTGGCAGCCTGGGAGCTTTTGGCAGGGTGCTTTATCTGCTCCCTGTCACCGTTGTTTTAAAAGTGCCTTGAATGTTTGTTGAATGCAACACATAGAAATACAAAGTTTCAAATAGAAGAGCTATTCTTGAATGATCACTCAGGGACCAGCAGACGGAGTTTCCTTGACAGAAACCATACAGTAAAGGAGAGATGAAGCTGTGTTCATTGTATTTGATGAGGTCTCTAACAAGAAGCCATGTATCTTGCATGGCTTTTGTGACAAAGTTCTGGTGGAAAATGTGAATTTTTACCTTCTCTGAATTATTCTTTCATGTATTGAAAGGATCATATTTTGAGTTAAGCAAAATTACAATATGTGCAGGAGAGATATTTTCAGTTTTAATTTTCCATTGATAATTTATAGGAAAAAGAGAACAAAATTTTAAAGTATTATTTAGTAAATTATAATTAGGTCTTACAAGTAGATGGCCAATACTCAATTTTCAAGTAGCTGATGGCTCAGGCCCACTGAGACCATTATTTAATTGACCCAAAGCTTCTGATAAATAATACTCTTCAAGTAAATGCAAGTTGATTCAGGTATGAATGATATTTTCATGGGAGTCTTCTCCAGTTCAAATGTGTATTCTGTTAGTCTGAGAAAAAGATTATTAGCAAGAGGGTCTGACATCTAGTTTTGACAGTGATATAATACTTTACATATTACAATGTTTTTTTAAGGTCTCTGACTTCTGAAATGTGATGGATACCTAATTTTTAAAATTTCCTTTTCTATAGCACATTTGGGCCAATTTCCTAAAAACCTAAATCAAAGCAGAAGAGTGTTTTCTCTTTAAGGAAGAATACAAATGAATGTCAAAGACTTTCAAGATATTTATCTCCATTATGGAAATCACAGCCATCAAAGCTGAATAGCTGTCTTATATTCTTCTATGTTATATTTTAAGCACTTCATTCTATTGTAATCTGGGGGAGATGAATAATTTAACTTTATGAGCAGGACTACAGATTAAAGTCAAGTTACTTGCTTTTCCATAATATTAGTGATATCTGTAATGCACTACAAATAAGGTTTTAATCAGTGTAGGTTAATGGGTTGTGTATTGAAAGACCAAATGTCACGTATTGGTAAATTGCAATAAAAAATATACAGTAATAAGTAGGAAAAAATATGTTTCATATTCTGTATCCAAAAAAACCCCATTTATAGAATGTGCCTGACAAAAAGATATTTGCAGGTTCTAGAGTTTTTAAACCATATTAGAGATTTTATTTTGTGATTATTTCAAACAAGTAGCAATCACAATGGCCTGGAGGGTTTTTCAGAAAAGGTGTGAGAGCCTTTTCAAAAAAGGTGGTAATCCTTCTGACAAGAGATATATAGTGTTTAGTTCAGCTGGCAGCTGGAGGGTGCATATCACACCCTTAAAGAAAGTTCACTTAGCTGTGAAAGTTCCAGGGAAGTCCTGGAAAGGCAGGAGTGTCCCTGGTGTGGTGTATCCAGCTGGAGGTACTTGATGAAAGGGTTTTATTAAGGTCTCTTTAAGGTAGTTAATGGTGAGAAATGGATTAGACAGGCGCTCATGAAGGTGAGTGAGAATTAGCTAGTGATCTAAAAATAGCAGCAAATTTTTAATAGTAGGGACAGGCCATAAGTTTTCATCAGTACTAGTTCCCTCCTACTGTGATTTCATAACTCGGATTTAAAATGTATAGCATTTATTGTACAACTCTGTATATAGCAGGTATTTTTAAAATTAAAAAGTAGTTGAATGGTAAGATGGGGCTAATTGTGCTGTGATGATCAGTAAAACGAATGACAGACTTTAATACTAAGGGTCTGGTGACTGCAGGGCAGGATGAGCCCTCTCCTGACAGAATGTTTCTGGCTGATCAGGTGTACAGATACAGTTACTTTATTTCTGATGAACAGGACTACAACTTCTGGCTAGTTCAGTAACTTCAGTAGTGAAATTAGATGACTTCAACAGGAATGAAATTAATTAGAAAGGGAGTTGGATATTGTCAGTCAGTATAGGCCAGGAATTAAATTAGTCACTTTTTTCTATCAGGTTGCTATCACTGAAGAAAAGCACTATATTTTTAGGTGGGTCCTTTTTCTTGCATATGCCCTAGTAGTTGCCACATGCAGGGCAGCTGTGCAAAGCTTTTTCCTTCATGAAAGGTTGGAGTAGATAGAGGACCCAGCTGCTCTTCACATTACTGTCAGCCATAGATGGTTTCCTATATTTATGTCTTAAAGGAGGAAGGAAAATGACAGTTTGTAGTAAATGTAGCACGCAATGTTAGAAAATGTTTGTGCAAGTGGTATAAAAATATAACACTAAATCAACACATCCTCCTCTCATTAACATAGTTCATGCTAGAAAAAATAGGTATATTTTTTAGTAAGCCATGTTCCAGTTCATCTGATGATGTATTTCCTAAATAGAAATACATTTTCCTCAGCAACAAGTCTACAATAATGTTTTTACTTATACAGAAATCCATCTTTTTTATCCCTCTCATCCTTCCCCTCATGACATCATAGTTGTAATGTCGTCAGAATACGGTTGCATCCCTATGAGGACACTGTGACATGGAGTGAAATATTAATTTATTCATTAATGTGTTAATACACATTAATGTTATTAATGTGTATATACACATATACACACATTTTGTGTATGTTTATATAATCTTCTGTTTGTAGCTAAACCAGTTCTTACTGTTGTGTTGTTTGTACTGCTGTAGATACAAGTACACAGATGTTTAGTAATGAAGCATGTGTACATGTGAGATTTGTCAAATCAGAATCTGTGTGGCTTTGTATGTTACACCATTCTTCCTGGAGTTGATCTATAAACCATGTGTACTAGAGTGTTTAATGCTTTGGAGGATCAAATTAATGCAAAAAATGTGGCTCTGAAGACACATGACCTATAGCTTATATAGACTGTGTATACACAGTGTGAGTATTAACAGTATAGTATGTGTACGGTTCCTGTGCACATGTATTTGTCTCAATCTTGCAATGAGATTCACATGAATGAATGCCTGTATGTGATGAGTGCAGATTTCTCCTATATGGGGGACACAACTGGGGAGGAGAAGTTATGCACACTTTTTCTATAGGCATGACAGAAATTTTCAGGGATTGGGTAATTTTATTTTGGAACAACTTATTTTGGGATGTGGCATGATTTTCATCATTGGAAGTATTTAAGTGAAAAATATTTATCTTCCTTAAAGCATTTCTGCATCTAATCTCTGCTGTCTTAATGAAGCTTCTATGTCTTTGCAAACTGTCTGAATTTGGGTAGTTCTGTTGTTCTAATTGTGCCTTCCCGTTGGCCATTCTGGTTTTAGCCTTATGAAACTCGGTTCATATCACATTCAAGTTGAGTCCCCAGTAACAGAATTTGTAGAGATTTTATGAAACTTACAGAGGTTATAATTTCTGCTGGTACTAATGCCGCTGTAAGAAGACAGGACATTTTAGCTTCACTGTAAGCAAATAGTCATCTGCATGATGCTTATAGAACTTGTCATGCTTCACATGAAGTTTCATTTTCACAAGATTGAATTAGTTTTCCCATTTGTAGATGCCGTTGCAAAGCTAAAGTACTTTACTACTTACAAGGCAATACTGGGTCCAAATCTTTCAAGCACAGTTTAATAATTCTGTATGGTACCTCAGACAGTACAGGACACCAGTTTGCCAGTTACCCCACATGCTACACACACTGCACTGACAGTTGTTTTCCCTTGCTGAGCAGATACTGCATTTCCTTTCTGTCTGTGTAAAGAATATTTTGTCTCCTATCAGATAGACAGAGCCCTTCATACTTCCCTGGGCACCAAGGAGAACCTCTTTCTCCTCCACTAAGCTGAAGTGTTTCCTTTCTTCTTCTTGGACAACTGTGACAACAGGGCTTTGCATTTGCTTGCCTTTTTTCCTATCCTTCTGAACACTAGGCAAGATCTCCTGGTTGCTGCCTGCAAGGCTGCCCTTCAGAATCAGTGGTCATTCTGTGAATGTAGAAACATTTTAAAAGGGATCTTAATTATAAGGGCAGAATTAATATAAGAAGGAAGGACCAACAAAAAAAATAGCTTCTCATTTGTATCTTTATTAGTTAGAGTTGATCTTCACTATCCCAGAGAAGGCCCACCTCACAGTCTCTTTAATCTGGGATCTTTGCTCCAGTTTCCTTCAGGTGACTTCTTCAGGTTCATGTAGTGTGGAAAGCCAAGCATGAATCAGGATGTGTCTGGAAAGTAGCATTTTAAACGTTTATTATGTAAGAATTGATGAAGGCAAGATTTGAAGATCCAGTTTGTTTTTTTCCTATGTAACTGATCCCTTCTAATCACGTAGCAAGCAATGTTGTGTCAAACAGAAAACATAACAATCATTATATGTTCCAGACACACCCTTTATGAAAATATTACATATAAAGAAATCACATGTTTCAATCTATCACTTGTCAGTGTCAGGAAAGAATATTTGTTAATTCTTTTTCCACCTTCCTCTGAAGCCTCAGTAGTTGTCTATAGCTAGATGGTGTCAATGACATCAAAGAGTCAATGCTTTATGTGGCACAGGAACTCCATTCTGGTATTTGTCTTGCTCAAATGCTTGGACTAATACTGATACCATCCCTATAGAGATGGAAGGATTCTTTGCTAGAGTCAGGCAACACTATTGAAATTCTTTCCCTTCACAGCACAAAAAAGTGGTTTGTTTTCTGAGTTCAGGACTTCTGAGTTCATCTGATTTAGATAAGTGCTGCCATTGAATCTTAGTCTGTTTCCTGCCCTTGGCACAAATTACAGTTTTATGGGAATTGAAATGCGTGTTTTTGAGCAATAAAAGCTGCTAAAAGAGTAAACTAACTGAATGATCCTTCTAGCCCTAATTTCTGTGGTGATTATAAAAAGCTATGAAATAGAAGTATATGGTCAAGTTATATTGTTGGAAAATAATTACAAAGGATTATAAAATTTTGGTACTTGTAAAGCAGTCATGACTACAAAGTAGCCTAAGTATTTTTATTATATATTTTATAAAGTCATATTAGCATTTTTCCTTCAAAGCTGTTTTTTATTCAAACTGCGCACCATAAGCAAATTTATAGCATGACGTGCTTTGTTCAATTTAGTACAAAAAATATGAGAGCACATTCACAAAGAAATGCAATGAACGGATATTTTTTTCCATCAGCTGGCCATTTTATCTCTTAACTAGCATTAACTGTATATTTCTGCTACATAAAATATTGATAGAATTCTCTTTCTGCTTTCTTGCCATGATTACTTAGGAAAAGAAGCCCTTCAATATCAAGAGAACAGAGCAGAAGATACGACCAAAGGGACGAGAGAGACGAATACTCACAGTATGCTACATCAGACAGTGCGATGCCCAGGTCACCATCAGATTATTCAGATAGGCGGTCACAGCGTGGGCCTCAGTTATACGAAGAACCTGAACTGGGTGATTATAGAGATTCCAACAGAAGGAGCCGCAGGCGTTCCAAGGAGTATCCGGTAGAAGAAGAAGATGCACAAAGCAGGGAAGAATATGAAAGGCAAAGGAGGGAAGAGGAATACCAGGCACGATACCGAAGTGATCCTAATTTGGCTCGTTACCCAGTCAAGCCACAGCCATATGAGGAGCAAATGCGTATCCATGCCGAAGTGTCCCGAGCACGCCATGAACGGAGACACAGCGATGTCTCATTGGCAAATACAGAGTTGGAAGATTCTCGGATGTCCATGCTCAGGATGGAACGGCCATCAAGACAAAGATCAGTGTCTGAGCGCAGGGCTGCCATGGAAAATCAACGTTCATACTCTATGGAAAGAACTCGAGAGGCTCAGGGACCAAGTCCCAATCGTCAGAGGACCACAAATCATAGCCCTCCTACACCTAGGAGGAGTCCAATTCCTCTGGAAAGACCTGATATGAGGCGCTCTGATTCTTTAAGGAAACAGCACCATTTGGATCCCAGTTCTGCTGTCCGGAAAACAAAACGTGAAAAGATGGAGACCATGTTACGGAATGATTCACTCAGCTCAGACCAGTCTGAATCCGTCAGACCTCCACCCCCAAAGCCCCATAAAACGAAAAAAGGAGGTAAAATGCGCCAGGTTTCATTAAGTAGTTCAGAAGAAGAATTGGCATCCACTCCAGAATATACAAGTTGTGATGATGTAGAGATTGAAAGTGAAAGTGTTAGTGAAAAAGGTAAGATTTCTAAGATTTTGATTGTTTCAATGTATAGATTTGATTTGGTTTCCATTACTTTGGATTTTATTTTAGCTATTTAAATTGATTGCAATCACACATCTACAGCCCTTCATAGATGATTCAACTTTGTTGTGATGGGAATTGGGATTCTTTTTTTCTGATTCTATGTTTAATTTGCATAAATTTAATGATTTAAGTGGAAAACAACATCACAGATCCTATAAGTATTTGGATAAGTTAGAGGAAAAAAATATGCCTACTGAAAAACCTGTCAATGAAATCTGCAAAGTATCTAAAGCTGGGCTGTCATATAAGGCCGTGGTTTCATGTCCATTAATACTAGATTTGCGTGCTCTTGGATCACAGTGAGTGCATATTTGATCTGGATCAAGTGTGGGCGCATGACCGCATTTTTGTTGAATTAACGAGCACATGATACAGACTGTATGCCAGTTTCATGCTGTCTGCTGCAGGTTAAAGAATGTCTGATCTACAAAAAAACCTGTACGTATAAAGTTAACCTGTTGGTTTTGAGACAAATTTAAAGTGACTGATGTGGTTTAAACCAATGGAGGTTTCTTTTTCTTATGGTTCTATGATGATTTTTGGTTTTAGTGCGTTTTAAGAGTTACTCCAATGTCAAAAAGAAAACTAAGATTTATTGAAATTACTTCCGAGCCTATAAAAAGATAATTTCTATTCTAAATATGAAATTATTTGGGACCATGAGTTTAAACTCAATAAAATGAATATTATTAGTTTGCTTACATTCTTGTATGTTGTTTTAAGTTTTTTTGAGTTATTATACTACTACCACTGAACCTTTATTACTTCTCCTGAATGCTCATCTGCTGTTGTGGATTTGGAATAGAAAATTTAACACTATTTATTATTCTTATTAATATTGCTATCAAATTCGTTTTGAATCAAGTAATTAACTTGAGTAAGTGAAATAACTCTGAATTTTCATATGTCAATATCCACAACCATGGTCTGATAAATAAGGAGCAAGATAGTGTAGAATGGAAGGAAATTTCACCAAGTCAAAGTAGGCAATTGCATTGTACTTATGTGAAACGACTGTGCTGAAACCTTGACCTCCTTAGTCTTCCTGAATAGTAGAAGAAACTTATACCAACTTTATGGTGTTCATGATTTTGTTCTTAGAAGCAACCTTGAGGAAAATTGAACCAATCAATACATGGGAAGTAGTAACAAAACGTTTATTTTATGCAATTCAGTGTAGGAAATGTAGTATACAAAATAATATACAAACAATATATTTTTTTGTACACATCACACACAAAGCATATACATTTAGAATTATAGAAGCATAGAATCATTTAGATTTTAAAAGATCTGCAAGATTATTGGTTACCACTGATTTAGCACTTCCATGGCTTCTAACACCTCAATAACCTTTATGTCTGCTGCTGCATGACTCTCTATCCCCTACCTCCATGGACACAGCAGAATGAAGGATCCCACTAGCACAATGTTTCTCATACACTGGAATGCTGCTGCCTAGTTTATCTCTAACAAGTCTGGTTTCATGCCTTTCGCCTTCAGACCTAGTTTAAACCTCTCCATGAGCCCTGCTAATGCCTGAGAAAAAAATCTTTTCCCCTTTTGAGACAGGTGACCCCCACTTGTCATCAGCAGGCCTGGTGTCATGTAAGCTGTAAACATTATCAAAAACCTGCAAAATTCTGCTGGTGACACCAGGCCCAGAGTCAAGTATTGATCTGCTGGATCTCCCTCTCTTCCCTCCTCATTTCCTGCAACTGGGAGAATAGAGAAGCCCACTTGTACTCCTGATTCCTTAACCCGTCATCCTAAAGCCCTGATGTCTCTCTTTGATTGCCCTTGGACTTCTTATTGCCAATTTGATGCCTACCTGAAAAATCCATAACGGCTGAGGGCTTTTCTAGGACAGGAGCCTTTCCCTTCACAGCTTAGTCTCAGGCATGCACCAGACTTTGTCAAGAAATGGGTCTTGGTCTACATATCTAGCCTTCTGCTCCCTTCAGATAGGAGTTTAAAACATGCTGTACAATTCTAGATTCTCTGTCATAATAATGATCTTACAAAACTTGTAGCTTAACTAATTCCGCATTTTGAGTGTCAAAGAAAACATTCTTATTGATAACAATAGTTAATAATAATAATAATAATAATGACAATATCATGTCTGTCCTGATTTCTGAGGTAGTGAATGAAGTTAGATATTTGTTATATAAATTAATTTTAAAAGCTTGCAAAGATTTTGCAGGAAAAATAATGCTCCATACTATGCTTTGTTAATCTCGATTGAGTTAGTGTAAGCACTTTGTCATGACATACGAAGTGTAACTGTGTCAGTGTGGCCTAGTGGTGGCCTGCAGCTGGAACCAATGTGGAGAATAGTCTTGTTTTTTCATAAGGGAGGGGAACTGACTGAACTGGGGAAAGATGTGACTGCTCCTGTGTCTGCTCCTAGCCCGTGCTGGGGGTCCTGGGCTGGGAGGAAGTGACCATGGAAACCATTCCAGCAGTTACACCTGTACCTGGAACCAGAACCAGCTGGGGCCAGTCTCAGCAGCCCTGGTCACATATTCGAATAATATCCTCAGACCCTCCTACTTGTCCCCCGCTCTTTAACCACTGGAGTGGATGTTTTTGCAAAGAGGGACTGGGTATCCCTGAGCAAGACACATGGACCTGGGAGCATTGACATGAAGGGCTGAGGTGGTATTTGGTGGGATGAGATGTGCTAAGACCATGGTCGGGAGCTGACACTGTGACAGCCAAGTTCATTCTTTACAAGCTCAGGAAACAATGCATGAGAACAATGTTAAATGGACATAGCTGAGATTAAAAATGTGTTTACCTAAAACTTAGGTTGTGCCAGAATTAGACATATTTTCCAGAGTGAATTTTGTGCAGGTCTTCACAGACATTAAAACTCTGTTTGCTGACATAACTGAACACCAATTTAACAGATGGCCTCTGCCTTTTTCTGTGAACAGGATGAACAATTCTTTCTTATTGTGTCTGAAATTTACAATACTTTTTCCACAAAATGTAAGAGACTCTTCTTCACTCTTGCTGTGAATACCAGGCTTCTGTAACTGCAAAGATGTCTCCATTTACTAGACTTACTGACCCTCCTGACGTCAAAGTAGCAGACAGTTCAAAGCTATATCTCCATGACAGGACCTCCTGCCTGTCTTAGGAAATACACTTTGAAGAGGAAAAAAAAAGTTGCCTATATGTTTCAGACCAAAATATTAGGTATATTGCTATTTTCCCTAACAATGAAAGATCAAAATTGCTTAAAATGTTAGAGAAAAAAAATTCTTGAAAGGCCAATGTTTTTTATGAAATCGTAAGTTTTAAGTGGCTGTAAAATAGATCCTTCATCACTAAACCTTGGGATTATAATGACATATTTATAAATGCTCTAGACTGTTCAAATCACCAATAATTTCTCAAAACCATCTCCATTTACACGGTGCAGTTTGAAAGCTCCGAGAGATGTGGCTTATAAAAAGAGAACAGTTGTGATGGTATTGTAGTAGACTGAACACTTCATGTGTTCATGTGTTGGACTTATAGAGGTCCAAATAAAGCTGTATTTAGTGGTGGGCAAGTTAGGCCAACCTTTCAACATTGCTTGTCCAATTTTAAGTGTCTTCCATTGTGAGGGACAGTTAGAGTATTTTTAACCTGCATGTTAGATGTTTCTGTTCAATTCTAAGGAATAGGCCTTAGGGGAGGTTTGAAAGGGCCCCCATAATTTGCTATCCAGCACGAAGCAGATGTGAAGCCATGTGCTACTGGCTAATTCCATGTGTCCAAAGGTTTTACAGGTAAATTTAGAAAATCAGACAGTATCACTACCCATGTATTCCTTATGGCAATACTGTCACACCTACAGTCTGTCAAAGGACCAATCTGAAGACACTCAGGAAAGCTTGGGATTCCTGGGGTTGTGGTACCCCCACTCAGAACACAGGCACCAAAGAGGTGACCTGCACTGAAGCGTCTGCCCCTTCCGCAAACACTTGAGGGTCTTAGAAGCCCTTTAAAAATATCTCAGACTAGGGATTCAGCAAGAGACAGTCTCTACATGGAAGAATAGAATTCATTCAAGGAAATCTAGGTGCATGATGGTTCTAAATATTGCCCTAATTTGTTCTAAACATAAAGTAGGACATAGTAGATTCTCCAATGACGGTAAACAGTTCAGGCATACACACATACCATGCTCCCAACCACTTTTCAAAGCACCCTGTGAGAGGTATCTGTTTGCACAAATGGTGACTGACATCTAATGTGGGTGGAATCTGTGGTGGGAAAGCCAAATGTGTTTGTGTTTTGTCAGTTCTTAAATTTAGTGTTTGCTTTCACTCTTATTTTATTAAAACATGATAGCTAGTTAGTTTTTATTATCAAAGAAACTCATATGCATAGAAAGAATCCTTTAGGTTGGAAGAAATCTTTGGGATAAAGTCTGACTTTTAATTTAAGAAGGGCAAGTTCACCACTAAACCAGTGTCACATCCATGCCTTTTAAATACCTCCAGGAATAGTGAATCAACTAATTCCCTGGGAAACCTGTTCCTGTTCCAGTGTTTGACAACCCTTTTGGTGAAGAATTTTTTCCTTATATCCAATCTAAATTTCCTCTGTAACGCCATAAGACCCTTTCCCTCTCCTTCTGTTGCTTGTTACTTTGGAGAGGAGTCCCACACTCACATGGGACAGCTCCTCTCAGGTACTTGTAGAGGGAGATAAGGTCCCCTTCTTTTCTCCAGGCTGAGCACCCCCAGCTCTCTCAGCCACTCCTCATAGGAGCTGTGCTCCAGACCCTTCTCCAGCTTTGTCACCCTTCTCTGGACTGGCTCCAGCACCTCAATGTCTGTCTTGTAGTGAGGAGCCAAGAACCAAACCCAGTATTTAAAGTGCAGCCTCACCAATGCTGAGTACAGGAGGATGCTCACTGCTCTGGTCCTGCTGGCCACACTATTGCTGATTCCAGCCAGGATGTGACTAGCCCTCTTAGTCACCTAGGCATGCTGCCAGCTCATATTCAGCCAGCTGTTCACCAACACCCCCAACAAAACCTGTGGATAGATTCAAGAAATCCTAAAATATTAAACATCCCTGTGTTGTTCATTGAAAGCTGTAGAGTGCAGGCTGTGTGAGCAGCAATATGTGCTTGCAGGACCAGGTAGAAATATGCTGGTTTTTTGTCACTAAGCACACTGAAAATATAAATATATAACCTTGCATGGTGATTTACAAGCATATGAAGAACTGCCCTTTTTCATGATAAAAGTTTATATATCCTCACGTCTGGAGCAGCCTCCAGGACCTACTTGTTTATTGCAGTTTTGAAACCAATCTAGTAGATATCTAGTTTAGTTTTTGATGGAGAATTATGTCTATTTGAAAACAGTATGCTTGTCACAAGTTAGAAAAAGTATGGTAGCTCATGGTGCGAGGAGCAGAAAGCACATTTCCTGAGTTCTACTGCAAAAACAGTGCATGTCTTACATGAGCAGAGATGCCAAGCAAGTGGGATTCCGTCACAGAGCTCTCACTTTTAAATTCAGAGAGATAAGGGACCTGATTTCAATCCTGCTTGTGCCAGTTTCATACATCTTCAACAACTTTGGCTTCAAAGTTACACTGAGCTAAATTAGATCAGAACGAGGTCATTGTTTCTAAAATTTGTTTCATTCAGGTTAGAGAGTTCCTGGAAATCTTAACTTCTCTGGAACAAATTATACTAGAAGGCAAAATATCAGGACTGAGCTGCAGCAGTTGAAGAAAAAGACTTTGAATTTTCACACAGTTTCAGTATAGAAATATCTTACAATTCAAAATACAAATTTTAAATTATGCAAAGAAGAATAATTGATTATTGAAAATGTTGAAATGTTTGACATTTTATTTAAACAGATTTCAGTGAGTGACAAAATTTCTATATTTCACTTAATATTGCAGTTTAGGAGATTGTGTTTTGCTTTTGTAATTAAATAGTTTTTCTTTTTATAGACACCTCTACCTCCTATGTAAGGTAAAAGTAACTAAAATATATAAAGAGCTTGACTAGAAATTCAGAACTCTATTATTCAATTTTTTAAGCTTGCTGCTATGAACTGCCTCTATTTTAAGTGCAAATACAAGAAATATTGAGAGATAAGAAATATTACTTTTCTCTGTTTATTTTTAAGTAACAAAAAAGTCACTGCTTTGAAAATACTCCTTACAACATTGACTAAGAAGTACCTATTTGAAAATATTAGTATTGCCTATGATATTTTATTAAAAGTATAGAAATCTGGGAAATTATTTATCTGAGAAAAATATTCTTCACAGAACTAGAATGTTTAAAGTTACAGAAATTTCTAGTTGTAGAGAATTTTTAAAAAAAGTTTTGCCAAACCTCCAACTTACACACTTCCATGTTCCTTAGAAGATATGAAAAGGGTGTGATCTTTTGCAGCATTTAGAAGACTCTACTGTAAAATATTTTGTTTGCAGTAATTTAAAATATTAGCACAAGACAATACCGTCCCTCATAAAAAAGCCCTGCCTTTTCCCTATTCTTGGCTGCATATTCACATCCTTATTATTGCTCCTGCTGGCAGAAGTGTTCAGGTACACACTGCATCAAGCCTGGAAACTTTTGTGCAGTAGCTCTAACTAGGCAAAAAGATGGCAAATATTAACATCAGGAGCTTCCTTATAAAATGATGATTTTCCTCTAAGATATTAAAATACATGCTGAAAAGATGGTGTGTAACTGATTATGCCTTCTCAGAATCTGAGGATAGACAGGGATTTCCTGAAGTCAGGAAGAAGAAATATTTTCATATAGTAATCAGAGCATACAGAATATTTTAGCATAGGTAAATGAACATGAATAATTTCATAGCACTTCAAACAAAAACGTCTAATATTCAATTTTATTGATTAAAACCTTGCCTAAATTGCAATCTGAACCTTCTGGAAACAAATGTACAGGAATAATTAAAACTGTAATTCTTTAATCATGTTTCCTTTTACTCGGTGACTTTGCTGGAACTATTGCTATAGCAGAAATGTTGTCAGGGCAAAAGATTAATAATCTGAGACGATACAACAAAAGAACTATGAGTTATTACTAAAGTATTTTAGTGCATTTGTTGTACTTTTCTATGGTTTCAGGTGAGATTAATTTTATTATTAATAAAATAACATGATTATTAATATTTTTTTCTTATGGAACATTTTTATCATTAGAAGCTAACTTTAGTTTACCTTTTTAACACTAACTGCAAGATGTAGTTTCCCCTGGAATTTGTGAAAATTTTCTATTCTAAAGGTAAATATTCTTAATTTAAACTGTAGACAGCCAAATTATATGACTGACCACTATTAAAAGTATCATAAAAACATTTTTTGCTTTCTCTGCACCCTATTTCAATCTTTTCCAAATTTAAATACAAAACAAAAGAAACTTGAGTTATCATTCTAAGATAATTTTTCCCTAACCTTTACCATCTTGGCAGGTGAAATATCTGCTAAATAAAATCAATAAATATCCATTAACTTTTTAATGAAAGGAAATTTTTGTACAAACATGGCGGGAAAGGGTGTCACCCTATGAAATGCAAGACTTCCAGTGTAGGTAATTCTTATCTTATTCAACCTGCTCCACTTATTTCAAGCAACTATTTCAGTTTAACAAAGTTAGAAATTTTTACTTGCTAACCAAATCTTGCATCAGGGCTATGTGCTAATAGTTAATACAGGTTTGGCACAGATAAGGTGAAATGAAGACCTGCTGGATACTGTGCAAAACATTTCAGTTCTTTAGAGTGCCATGATAGAATAAAGAACCATCATGGAGTTTTTATTTTGAAGTTTTCTGAATATTTATGTAAATATTGTGATTTTTTATTGTTTTTCACAGAGGAGTCCCAGCAAACAGAAATAATGACAACACACACCAAAGAAAAAAAAAAAAGGACATGTAATATCTCCAGAATGCATTAAGTGTGTGTGTGTTTTTCAATTTATAATTTACTTCATACTTTGATGAAATCAAAACACTTAAACCTATCTATCATGGATTAGACTCAGTGTCATTTTAGATGATATTAGTGGTATATTTTAGATTATGTTTCCTATGGTATATTTAAATTAATTTTGCAGATAATTTTGTTACTTTAGTTAACTATCAGAAACTAAATGGGCCACTGTCAAATAAATGTACTTAATTAATTAAAAATATTTTTTCGTTGGGAGTATTTTAGCAATTGTATGGTTTTGTTTTGTTTTGTTTTTACATTTTCTGTAAAAACATGTCTTTCTTGTTCTGTTTTTATGTGTATTTCTTTAAGTATAGGATAATCAGTATGGGAGATATAGAGAAACCAAAGTGAAGGGGAAATAAGCAGAATGGGCTGTACATATGTCATTCATGTGAAAACTGTAGCTAAGATGCCCTTTCCTTTAACTCTATTGTCCCAAGCTCCCCAAAATTTGCCATTTAAGACCTGGAGTTATTCACAGAAACTGCTTGAGAATAAACTTAATATTGTTGAGGGTGAGACCTGGAAGCATATGCTTGTCAGAGGAAAGCATCTTCCCATATTTTCATGATTCTCACTCCATCCAAGTCTTATCCACTGTAATTCACAGTGTGGGCACCAGGAAGAAATATTTGATATGAATAGTTTGGGCAAAGTGGCACCAATTTCTGTGTCCTTCTCTGTCTGGCTGTAATTTCAGCTGCAGCTGGTCAGGAGGTGCTGTATAACAGTGAAGCTGGTCCTGTGATGAAAGCACTGGCACAAGTGTGACGGGTGAGACAGACACTTTGGGCAGTCACAGTGGCAGTCCTACAGAAACCCTTCCCAGTCAGAGCCATCAGCAGGTGCTGAATGATGTGTGCCTCAAAAATCAGGCCATCTGCCTAGGAATCTGATTATTGATTTAGGAATGCAATTTCACCCTATTTCTAGCTAATTTGAAAATTCTAGCTAACTTTTCCCAATAATAATCCCTTGAAAGTATATTTAAAACCCTATAAATGTGTTTTAAAGTTTTTGCTGTCTCTTATTAATATAATTTCTCCTGTGATGGTCCACTGATGTTGCAATCCTTATTTTAGGGGCAAAGTAGAAAAAATGTAATATAATGATAATGACGTTTATGGTAATTTTAGAAAATATTAAATAAAATTCTTTGAAGAGGATTGGGTCATTGCAGTCTATCAGATTAGTGCTCAGTGATTTTGTTATAAAATTGCATTGAGAAATTTATTTTGTCTTGGAATATAAAGTACCTACATCTCTCTTAAGACTGAAGCTTTATGCTAACATATACAATAATACTTTTACCTTTTCTACTGAAGTAGCCCTATTTTTCATGGAAAGGTTAAATAATATTGCACAAAGAAAACAAGAATGTTTAGCCCCCATTGCTTTTTCTTGGTTATAAATCATAACTTTTTTTTGCCATAAAGTATGTGCCTTTGAAATGTGAAAGGATTAAAAAAAAAAATCTAATTTACTTTGGAAAATATTTCACATAAAATATATCATGCTTTTCTGCTAAAATAGACATCTTATAATATTCAGCTGTATTGAGGACAAAGCAGGTCTGCAGACTTTTGGTCCTAACTAGTAGATGAACCTGGTTGGGCATTGTCACTTCTTTACAGAACCATTACAGAGTAAAAGAGAAAGGGGAAAATGGAGAAATATCTCTCAGAAGATATAGAGAAATATCTCTCAGAAATTTCACTGAGGTTCTCCCAACAAGATTGCCATTACTTACACTGCAGTCCGGTCCCCTTTGTATAACCCATCAAAGTCTTTACATTATTCAGTGCTTCTTCTTCCCTTTACTGAATTTTCAATTTTTCTCTTACATAGTTTTTTTTTACCCTTCCATCTTTTTTGAAGCCATGTAGTTTAGTCAATGATTTGTTTGATCATGCTGTAGCACTTAACAGGCTTTCAGACTTGAAGATACTTTTAAAAGAGTTTATTTCAGTTAATGTTTAACTTGCTAAACTATTCAAAGTGCTGTGGAAGTCAGGTACATCTGATTTCTCCATTTCACCTCACTGATTAAGTAAATTGTTTCCAAGGAACGTTTGAGTAGCATTTATAAGCATGGAGAAGTAGATTGTGAAATAAGTGTGGGGTATTGGAGCTTTTGGTTTATGTCTCATCTGTTTCAATAGAAAAGTGAATTTAATAGCCTGTATTCATGCAGCACTATATTCTGTGTCAAGATATTCTTCTGAAATGTGTAAATGCAGATGAACTGAATGAATATGTACGTAAAAATACCTGTGTCACACACTGAGGTTTAGACCAGATTGAAGGCATCAATTCTTATGAAAATGTGCTCAGATCAATGATATTCTAGAGAGACATTCTAAAGGAAATAGTTCCAGTGTTTATGCTTTCTGCCTTTATGAACATTTAGAGTATGAATATCTTTTAGGTTCCTAGTTATATAATCTGTTTACTTGGAAAATATAAATATATGGTCATTAGTTATATAATCTAAATAGAACCAAATAAAAGTTTTCATCACAGACCTCCATGACTATTTACTGTTTCACCTATTTATAGGCCATTTTCTGTATACATCTATAACAAAGAAAGACTGAGCTTGTGATGTATGAAAGATGTTTAGATACTACACTTCTTTCTACTTCTAGGAAGTGAACGTATGCAGTACGTTTCATTGGATTTAATAATTACTAATAATTTTACTATTTCTGCATATTATAGGTAGGTTTTAATTTTTTTTCTAAGTTTAGTTCTGAAAATCTGTTCATACTGAAAGTTTCTAAAAGATGAGTTCATTTGAAAAGTCTTCATGTTCTGTTTTTATCACACAATTTTAACACACTTTAAAACAGAATATTACAAAGCCACCATTTTTTAAAGCTAGGATTTTGATGTGTTGAAGAAATTTAATTTGTTCTTGAAAACTTCTGACTGAAGAAGATCATCAGAATTAAGTTTGAACTCCAGACTTATACCCCCAGCACAATTTAAAGGGCTGCATTTTTTTTCTTTCTTCAGTGTACAAAGTATAATTATGAGGCTGAAAGTTCCTGGTTTTCTGACATATGTAATCCATTGCCTCAAGCCAATCACTATGAACCTTTACAAAAGCCAAGACTGGTCAGTAGTTGAAATCTTCATAGATGTAATTCAGTATAACTAGAGGTAGTCAGAGAAGGTTTTCTGCTATATGCCTTGTGTGTGTAGTGTTGCAAGAAAAATTTAATCTCTTCAAACCCATTAATTTCATTGTAAATGTATAATAATTTAATGGAAACTCAGGCCAGTAGAGTGGGTGAACCAATTTAAAGACCCCATAAAAAGCGGAGAAGTCACCAAGTGCAAGTGTCCTGCTTGAAGAGACTGACACCACAAAGTTTTATCTTGAAGTGTAGCTCAATAATGTGAGCTGTGTCATCTGGAATGAAATCATCCTATCATCCTCATCCTATATCATGATGACTGTTGATCTGGACCAAATTCATCATTTACCTGACATTGTGAGCCATTTTAGGTTTGAAACGAAACTGCTACAGCAAATGAACACATTCCTTTCACCTTAATAAGCTGAAGAATTGCTATGGCATATCACACCTTTACCAGAACTGGCACAAAAGAGCACAGTCACACTGCTGGGAGCAGCATGGAACAGAGCGAGAGCCATGCCCAGTGACAAAGAGCTGTTAGATAACTCAGCTGCCTCATGGACCACATTTCCACTAAGCAGTAAATAATAGCATGACTTTAAAGCAACACTGGCAACATCATAGGCAAAATTGCAAATTATAAAGGGTGATGTAAGTGACAGCTTGAGAGATGACAGAGTAGGTGAGAGCCTCTTGGTATTCCTATTTTCCTAAAATTGAAACCACATATCTTATCTAAAGATAGGTCTGCACTGCAGCCCAAAGTATGACTGCAACTCATCTTGACAGATACAAACTAGTTTTGAGGGCCGTAGTTAAGGTGCTGATAGCTGGAGCTGCAGAGTGCTGGGACCCTGCATAAATATTCACGTGATGAGTGTGTGCTGAGCTGCTGTGCCCATGTCCTTGTTACTACCGAGGCTCTGCTGGTGTACAGATATCCTGTGAGATAAGCAGCTTTTCAACCCTGGCCTCTAGAAGAAGATGACTTCTCTAAGCAGTAAGCTTGTGCAAATAAGAATCCTTTATGGCACCTGTGTAAGATGAGAACGCACATCTAGGAAAATGCCAATAATTCCTGTTACTGCTGTAGGTCAAGTTCACAAAATATATGGTTTTGGCAAACCTTGTACCAGAAAAATGTATTATATACTTAATGTTGTTTCCTTTTTTACTAATAGTTTTCTGTAAGAAAGAAAAAATGCAGCAAAAATTGATACATATTAAGGCATCTTGACATGACCTTAATTCAGTATTTTCTGAGCCTGAGTTTCTGTTGTTCTCTTTTTATCTCTGCAAAATAACTAAAAAGTGGATGTAAAACATTGATATCCTGATTTGCTAGCATTAATACTAACACCTTCCTTGTGTTCACTCCACAGTAGATCAAATGATTAGACAACATTCATTCCAAGGGAAGATAAAAGCTTTATTTTTCAAAAGTGGTATAGTCTCAGTGTGTCAATGAAATTCAATGAGGGCAGGGAATGTTTAGTCAACACCTTTGTTCTTTTTAAATATCTGGAAAGAGACTTGTACACAGCGCCGTATCTCTTTGTGGCCTTTACACAAGTGAGTGTGAAATCCCGTCACCCTGTGAAGGCACTGACCTTCAGACTTTGCACAGATACAGATCTCTGAGCATTTTACAGAGCTGTGGTGAAGCTGAAGTTCCCATTTTATTTACAACAGTAAAGTGTGCTGTAAGAAGTACTATGAAAGTACATTGTAATGATGTAATTTTGTTCCTTATTATAGATAACAATTACAGGTCACCTGTTTGAAAAAAAACAGGTTGTAGCACTGTCTCAGACTTCCTGCCTTGTCTACAGGCTCTATATCAGTGAGTCTTGGCTGTGATGTAGTTTTCCTTGCTGGATTTGTGCTGCAGGCTGATTTATTTTTCTTCTTTCTTTAATTTTTTTTTAAAACCCCCATAACAATTCAGAAAATGTAACTCAGTCATTTTGAAGAATGAGTCCACAGGAAGATGTCTTGTTTTATCCATGTTGAAACACTTAAGACACTAATTTGAAGTGGTGCATCACCTTCCTGAGGATGTGCATTTTATGTCACTAAGAAAACTGGCAGAGTTTATTATAAGCCTGTGAACAAAAATCACAATTCACAGAGGCTTAGGAGAGAATTGTTAGTATTTGGTTGCTAATATCTAGTCTCTGCTGAACTTCTTGAGGCTGCTGTGTATAACTGCAATATATAGGGACCTTTCCTAAGAAATTAACTTGTTTTGTCTTGCATACTCATAGCTACATGAGGATTTTCTCTTTAAGTGCTCTGAACCAAGGCAGGAAAGGGTTACGAAAGAAAGACTATATATTTTGTATTCTTGATATGTCTTCTACTTCCTGCTGATCCCAGAACTCCTTATGTTGGTTGGTGTGAATTAAATATTGTTCAGATAGTACTCTCTGCAATTTAATTAAGATCATTATCATAGGTTATTTTGACTTGTAAAAATATTGTTCTTAAAGTAAATTCCTACAGTCAAGATCTCTGGCAGAGGTGCGTTAAAATACATTATTAAGTGTTTTCTTTGGCAATAACAAGCCACAGAAACTGTCTCACCTGTCCTCTATGACATTGTTCTTGTCAGTTTATTGCAATGTGATAAGCAAGATCATAAAAACAAAACTTCAGAAATTTTATTTTGGAAACAAATTTCAATAACCTTTCAGATTTTAATATATTTAATCATTCTTATAGCTGCTGTATATTTTTCTGAGTATTTGTTGTTCTTTAGATCTTTCTAGCTGAATGTTTTTCTCCAATTTTCCTTCGAAAATTCTGATGCTGTAAGAGTAAAAGTTATTAAAGATTTATCTTTGTATGATGGCAGCTAGTACAGTTGCCAAATCTTTTCTAATCATATTTGTCAAGAGGGGTTGTAAATAATTTTCAAATGGATTGTCTAATAACAAGTGACAAAAGGGAATTCAACTCAGTTGCAGAAGATTAATGGATTTGAGTTTCCCCCTGAATTTTAGGCTTTGGATCTGTATTTATTTGTATATCCTACTTCATGAGGTTTGTTTATATTAGCTGTAATTAAAATTACATATACAACAGCTCCCAAAATCTTTATTGTTCTTAGAGGACAGAATGGGTAGGTGTCAGTGTGACTGGTGTTGGATACAGCTGCAGTTCAAGTGTTGCACAGCTGTGACTGGACTATATCACATCAGCTTGTGATGTCCTGGTGTCCACTAGAAATGTAGATACACACTTTTTTGCCTCTCCAATTTATTCTTTATTAAGGTGACCCTTGCTGGGGTACAGAAATATTTTGGTTCCACAAGTATATGTCAAGTAGCTGGCATTTTCATTTCCATGCCTCCCCAAAACTTTCTCCACCCCGCCGGCTCATCAGAAGCCTCGCTAAGCTCACTTGGATGTCTTAGGAGTGCACAGTAGGTCTTTTTCAAGGCCAGGGATCTGGCCTGCCTATCAGAGGTTTAAATTTGGTATTACATAGCATAATCCACCAGATGCTTTGTCTGTTATATTCCCTGTAAAAATAAAGCAGATTTTGCTAAACTAGACAGCCCCATCGGATCATGTACTTGCAAACTATTTGTGATAAAAACATAAGCATAAAATTGTAGCTGCATTTCCAAATTACAGGCTGAGGAATAGTCGAGGGAGTCCTAATCCTTGAGTGCTGCTTTTAGGTACTGTTGCACTAGAACCAATACAGTGCTGTCTGGAGTCTAACTTGGTCAACTGACAATGCTTTATTGAGCAGGAGAGCTCTGCTTGAGGACCTGTGGAATGTTTCTGCTGTTTTTTTTCTAAACTGTTTTTATAGCTTCACAGAATTTAGAGTGAATAATTACCATTACAGCCTCTAATACAGCCTGCTATTTATCACAGTCCATTCAGTGACACGCTGTTAATTTGTTATTGAGCTCAAGAACTTGTATTACTGAAGAACATCTCGTGCTTGATCAAAGGGCATTTCTTGAAAGGCATCCAGCATTTGTGTGAAGGAGAGATGAGAATCTATGATGTTTCTTAATAGTTAATTTAAATAGATGATTTCTGTTGTCATTTAAAGTGAGGATTTACATTCAAAGCATTAATCTAGCCTTGCATGTGTTTTAAACCCTCATCTTGAAAGATACAGTCTTAATTTTATACATTCTAACTCATCCTGGTAAAGTCAGTGGTATTAATCTTAAAGTATAAGTTTCTGCATTTGCCCAAGACTATGTGTAAACAGAAAGAGAGTAACACTCATAACTATATTCTGTATTCTGGGCTCCTAGGATTGTTGTAAATGGTAAAACTTCATCTCATTAAAATTGAATACATCTTAGTTAATAATTATAAGGACTGAGCCTATCTAAAAAAACTAAATAATCTTAGTTCAATGCCTAAAGAGGTCTCATAACTGCTCTGCTCTGGAGTTCAGCTAGATGTCTTTTCCATCTTTTAATATGAGAAGTTTTGAATTTAAAAGATATGAAGAAATAAGTAGAACAGATTATACTGTGTTTTAATTATAGAATGATATTTATGTTTGAGAATATACATTGCTGTGTGCCTCTCATAAACTGGCTGATTTGTTTTAGGTTTTCAACATAGTCTTCTCGATATTGTGAACTAACAAACCTGTAAATAGATAATAATATTTAAAGAAAAATATTAGAATTAGAGAAAAGTTTATATAGGAAAAAGTCCACAGAGGAAAGAACAATAGGTTTTATTAGAAGAAAATTTCAAAAACAATTGCATTTACAGTAAATTCTTTCCTGCTCTTTAAAATGAGGATCCAAGAAATCAGAAGATAATGGTTATTTCTATCATTACCGTTCCAGTAATAAGAGAGAATAAGTTATATAATGTAATAATTTAACTATTTTATTAGAAAAATGCTTAGTGAATCTAAATTATGTGAGGAGAAAATAGAGATTCATAAATTAGGCTCAAATTATTCAATAAATATTTTTTATATACTTGAAAATTGGAAATTTACTTGGAATTACTTAATGACTGTTGAAGTTCAATACAATATTTTACTACATCAAATCTAAAAGCTGTATTAATTTGATGAAAGGTCAGATAATATTTAAAAGGGGAAAAAATCAGGTTTATGATAACTGAAAGTCAAATATTGAAGAAAGAAAGTAAAAGAGCTCAATTTCATCATCCATTTCTTGATTAATGCATTTTTCAAAGAGTGAGAACAGACATGAAGTCTTTTTCCTCTGGACTGCAGAAGAACTTTTGTTCTTTCAGATGTTATTTTCTTCCCCTGCAGTTTTTATTGCTGGCCAGCACATTGTATGGTATGAGCACCCCTTTGGTGAAGCTGGGGTCAGGTGTGTCCCCTCCCAGCTTCTGATGCACACTCAGCCTCCTCGCTGGTGGCATGGGCAGAGAAGTGGGGCAGCAGTCCCTTGCCAGCTCTGATGTGGTAAACACCGAGCTCTTGGTGGCACGGGGATCCTGCTGCAGGCTGATGCCAGGGAAGGTTTGTGCTGAATCCAATTTCCTTCCTGACAGCGTGAGCAGGTAACATCCATCTGGAAAAGCACAGGTTGAAATACACTGTGAAGGTACTTCTCCCTTAAAGTACTTGCCATAAACTAAAAGAAAAAATAGAGTTTATATAAATTATGGATATTCAATAAATTTGGCATCACATGTTCTATGAGGCCTTTTCATGTAGAAGTAACATATTGAGACTATTAAAATAAATGAAGTATTTCATGTTTGCTGAAAAGAATTGAATTTTCTGTGTCTCTAAGACTGATGTATTGTTACTTGGATTGGCTTGAATTTCTAACAAGATGTAAATGAGTAAAATTAGCAACTGAATGTATCCTCAGAGGTAAGTGGTAGCCCCTTGTGCGCTCTGAACAAGAGTAGCATTTGCCATCAGTCATTTCTACATGTTAGTGTGTGACTGTTAATAAACTCAACAGAGTGGCTGGGGTTACCAGCATGATCACAGTTTGCATAAATACAATTATGCCCTTTCCAACTGAGGGCTTGTTTGCGCATCTTTGGCAGAAGTGGTAGAAGAAGAAAGCATGTCGGACTTTGCAGCTGATTGTGTAGATAATGTCTTGGATGAGTTTCAGGACTAATCTAAGTAGGCAGCAGCCCAGAATAATTAGGGTTGTTGAAATTGCCCAGTTGATTATTTTGCATGCTGAGCTTGCTTTTGCTGCTGTAAGAGAGGTTAGTGTTTGGTGCAGTGATTGCTGCTGAATACAGGGAGAGGATGAGCTGAGTGATCACTGCTGAGTGAGGCTGCAGTGACAGCCAGGGCCTGAAGGAAGCAGGAACGACAAACCTGGCCCTGAATCCTTAATCCTCACCTCCAAGTCCTCTGCTTCCTTCACCTGAAATACAGGACATCACTAGCCCTCAATATAGAAAATTCAGTTCTGTCTACGAAACGGAGAAACTTTTCTTTGGCTCTGTACATGTCTGCTAAGATTTCTGGTCTCCTGCAGAACAGAGTGGCTCAAAGGATGAGTAGATGTCTTTCTAATGAATTTTATCAGATCATAATCTAAACCATCACATTGACCATCCTCCCTTTGTCTCTACAGATAGTACATATTACAAGGATGGGAATATGTGTAAAGGTACCACTTTCACTGCTGCAGCAACAGAACAGCTCTCTCGGTTGGTGGGCCTTTAAAAGAAAGATTTTTCTTCCACAGAAAAATATTTTTTAAAAGTTATTGGTACTGACATCTGTAATATCTACAAAAAAACCAGACAATTAATTGATCATGGAATATTAAAGTGAAATAATGAATGACTCTTTTTCTTTCATATTCTATAACATCCTCAGAAGGAAAAAAATTGTACCTCTTAAAAGGACTCTCACATGTGCAAGTTATTACTACTAGGGAAAACGAGAGGTAATAAAATGAGGTTTTTTGGCTCATTTATATTTTCTAACTTTATTTATTAAATTTAGGATCATACTTCTAAAAAAACCAAAAAAGCTAAACAATAAATAGGGGAACTCCTTTCCCATTGGTGATTTTTTTGTTTGGTGCAATAGGTAATACGTACAGGAATATGAAAATATAGTATTTGAGAATAGGTAGGCTTTAATCTCCAGACTTTAGTTTGGGGCTATGCTAATTGCTTAGCTTTTCTCCTCCTTTCCTTTTGCTATCAGTCTGGACAATATTGCTATGTCTGAGTTTCTCTTACTAGTTATGATGGTGATGATGGCATGAAGTCAATTCAAACGCTGGGCAGTCTTGGAACTGGTTATATAGAAATAAAACAAATTACAGAAAAAGAAATTGAATGTGGTGAAGGAGAAAATGTAATAGTGATTGTGAGTGTGTTCCTGAAGGCTGTTTCACCCAGCCAACCAGCTCACAGCATTCTGGTCTGACCCATGCAGATTATCAGCAAGAAGAGCAGTGCCATCAGTAACAGTGAGTAAAGCAGTCTGAAAGCAAAGGTTTTTGTCTCCAGGTTGACTCCCTGATAGCCACTAGTATCTCCACGTTGTTCTGTGGCAGAGAAATCTAGGCTCTGCAGTCAGCGGGAGTTTTCTTCCTTTTTTAGGTATAGCCAAGTTTCAGTTTATATATTGAGAGGGGCATTCTCATTGATTATAAAGCCATCAAAGTGCATTTCCTACATTTAACTTTAAAATAAATTTATATTTTAAATCTATATTTGAAGAGTTTGCACAAAAATCTAGACAATGAGATTGTTTTCTGAATTATTTGAATTATTATTATTCAATTATTCAATATTATTATTGTTGAATTTTTATTATTTTCTGAATTATTGTTCATTTGAATTATTCTGGTCAGAATATTTTGGCTTTCCTGAATTTAGTAGGAAATCTTTCATATGCACGAATTGGAGTGAGGATTTGGGTTTTAATTACAAAAAAGGAATCCGGTTAATTTAAGCACTTTCAAGGTAACCTATTTTAACAAATAGAAATGCTCAGCCACTTTCATGCAAAGAAAGCTAGAAGCCAATAGATGCTGAACATAACAGTTTGTGTAAGTTTTAAGTGGTCATTTGACTCAATTTTCTTAAGAAATCTTCTCAAGTAAAACAATATAAAAATTGAAAGTGATAGACAATTTTAAAGGAACATGCATGAATGAAAAAAGATAAAGCAATAAATATTTAAATATATGACTTTGAAGCAAGTCCACATTTATGTGGAATACCTGTAAAATACCTGGAACAACTTCTGCTTGGTATATACTATAAAACTTTAAAGAAGAAATAAAGAAGAAAGTATTTTGCTTGCTTGTTGCACTTTCAATTACAGTATTTATATTTTCCTAATTTGTATTTGTAGAAAGTCTTGAAAGTCAAACCTGTTTTTCCTGGGAGACATAATTTTGAATTAAATATTTGTTGCCTTTAAGTCTGAATTATTTTCTTTAAGAGGAAACCAAAACTCTGATTAATTATTAGTATGATAAACCTGTATTGGCATATCAGATAAAGTCTGTTCTCAAATGTCTATGCAGATGTGACTAAGTAAAGCACTTATACATCTGCTGTGAAAATCATTTGCACATAATTATTAATTGTATCTATGCCAAGACTGCAATGTTTTTACAAAGCTCTGCCTCATCATTGATTGAAATTTTTAGTCTTGCCAAATACATTGATATTATTTGAGGAGGTGTTTGAATTACATCTATAAAAATACTTCAAAATGAAGGCTGGTGAGTTATCTTTATGATTTTCTGAAAGTTTCTATTAATGAGCATGTTTAGAACAAAGTATCATCATGAATGTAGTTTCATCACTGCAAAAGAGAAGTGTATTGGTGAAAGAGTAATATTCAAGCCAGGGAAATTCTGACTGGTGGTGGATAGCAGATGGACTTTTGAAGTCCAGGGTTAAAATATCTCTCTGATAAGAAGGTTGTAAGGATTACATCTTTTTATAGCATCACACATATGACTAAGCAGTAAAAGCATGTCATCTATGTTCTCTTTTCTAAACTAGTTGTGCTGTAAAACTTGATCCATGTCATGATACAATGCAGGATTGTAATGCAATTGAAACTTGTGCTTATGACATGTTTTCTTCCATGATGTGCACTCCTCATGCAATAAAAGGCTCACAGTCTGTATAAATTATAGAAGAGAAAAAATGTAAGTGATGTGTTGCTTTTAGCCAGGTGCTTCAGCTAGAACATAAGAAAAAAGTGCTTTGGCACTACAAGATCTTATGTATTATAAAGCTAAGATAATGTGATTTCAGAATTGAAATTTTTAATACTCTGCTCGGGTAAAGTGACAATAAAATATTGTGTTTAATCCAAATTAATCTCAAGGTTTTCTGTCCCAGATTTTATTTTTGCAGTTGTAGATATTTATATCTACAGGGAGTAAATTTTTCATAATTAACTTCTTGATTCAACTTATTAGTAAAGAACTCACACATTCTTATAATTTCTTTGACATTACTCACATTTGCAGAAAGAGTTCATTTGAGATGGAATGCTCTCCTAAGCCATCGAGGACAAAACAACACATTATTTGTTAAGAATGGAAAGTATGAGAGAATACAATCATCATGTAATGCTCGTTCACTGAGGTGAACTTCAAAGGGCGGACTTGTTAGTTGTGACCTTCTTTCTATGCTATAATTTCTCTGAGTGTTGGTGATTTTCTCTATGAATGCAGCTTGTGAAGATTTGCCACACAGGACCCTTGTGTGTAACAGTGATAAACTGCTGAAAAGAGATGGTGGATGTAACTGAAAACTGAGAAACAAAACTCCTTAGTGCCTTTGCAAAGTCTGTAGACAAACCAGAGTTTGTTGAGTGATTTTGAAGAATGCCTGTAGTACTAAGTGTATCTGGGATGTGGAAGTCTTTAGTCAGTGAAAAATTATTCATTTTTTCCCCTCTGTTTACTTTTCATGTCCTGTGACATCAATAAACAACCATCTGCCCTACAGAAGCCCCATAATCCTTTAATTCAAGTCTTTGGGATTAACCACCTTTTATCCAAACATATTTCTGTGTCTAGACTTTAGTCTTTTTCATGTTCCAGCCTTTTTTCCCTGAGAGTCTTGGCTAAAGCATTGCCTTTAAGAGGAGAGACTTTTAATTTAATAACCATCTTGGAAGATGCAAGCACCACCATTAACATTTTTTTGAGCTTTTCTTCTATTAATAATTTTACTTCTTAGCAAACAGGCTTTTGTTTGTTTGAGGGGAAGAAGAAGGCTGTTTGTGACTTAATTAAATAAAAAACAATCATTTGGACATCCAATCATTTGGATAAGATTGGATCAAACAAAGTAACCATATTCAAAAAACAAATCAAATTAGGAAACAAACAACTTAGAACCTTTATATGATGGATAAAAATTTATGTTGGTTTGCTTGAGATTTGTTCACAGTGGATTCATTCCCATGGTATTTTGGTGGTAAAACACTTGCAAGTCATTTCCTATCAGTGATGGTTCAATGATATGAAAAATTATGGATAATGAGGTAGTCAGAAAGTATCTGCCAACCTGAGGAGTCAGAGTTGTAGAGCAGGATCTGTGTTTGCTTTTTCTGGCACCCTAGGAAAGAAATGGAGATAAAACATTTGGAATGGAGAGCAGAGAGAAGAAAAAAATAATAGTAGTAGCAAGGGAAAGGGAGAAAAATGGAACAGTGTGGACCTGGCAAGAGGCATTTGCAACACAGAGAACTGGGACACAGGGCTGATGTAGGTCTATGCAGTAGGATAGGAGGGCAGTAAATCCGGGCTAACACCCAGGATTCGCACATAAGAGCACACAATTGCAGTGCAGCAAACAGAGCGATCATGAAGATAATGCCTGTCATTGACATGAAGTCAGATTGATAAAACGGCTAAAAGCATTTCTAATGCAAATCCTCCAAGTTCTCTCATGGCTGCTCACTGCACGGCCCTTGTAAAAGATAATTCAGATGATCTGTTTCTGGAACTTTGTATCTTTTATTGCAATTTCAACTTTTTGAAACAGCTGTTCTGTTTTCCTGAAGTTCAGTGACGGTTTGGTCAACAAACAGGATGGAATGGCATATGATTTTGAGGAGAAAGTGAACTGTGGTGGGGATGAGGCATATTTTCTACTCTGAACATTTATCCTTTTGCTTGTGTGTATCAGATCAAAATAATCCCACTGCCAGCTCAGCTATTGAAACAGAGATACAAATAAGCAGTTCTGCATACAAAGCAAGTGAATGCATACTTCCTTTCTTCCTTCTTTTTAACTTTTGAATGATAAAGATTGAGAGAATTCATGAAGCAAAATTTGGAGTTTATTTCCCTTCAAGACTGTTAGATTCTATACTTTTAAGTAAATCTATACAAATTCCCACTGTTTTGTTCTTCCTTATCTAAACTTTCTAATTTGAAACATTTTGGGAATGAGATGTGGGATCCAGTGCACTCTCAGCAAGTCTGCAGACAGCAGCAAGCTGAGTGATGCTGTTGAAACACTTGAAGAGTGGGATGCCCTCCGGAGGGACCTGGACAATCTCAAGAAGAGGTCCATGGGAACATCATGAGGTTCAACAAATCCAAGCGTTCATTCTGCACCTGGGTTGGAGCAACCCTGGTCTCAGTCCAGGCTGGGGATGAACTGATCAAGAGCAGCCCTGCCCAGAAGGACTTGGGGGTGTTGGTGGATGAGAGGCTGGACATGACCCAGCACTTGCAGCCCAGAAAGCCAAATGTGTCCTGGGCTGCATCCAGAGCAGGGTGGGCAGCAGGTGAGGGAGGGGATTCTGCCCCTCTGCTCTGGTGATACCCACCTGCAGTGCTGCATCCAGCTCTGGGGGTTCCAAAATAAAAAGGATGTGGACCTGTTGGAAAAAGTCCAGAGGAGGCCACAAAGATGATCAGAGCATTGAAGCACTTCTCCTATGGAGAGAGGTTGAGAGAATTGGGGCTGTTCAGCCTGGAGAAGACTCTGGAGAGACTTTAGACATCTTCCAGTACCTAAAAGGAGCCTACAGGAAAGATGGAGATGGATTTTTTACACAAGCGTGCAGTGATAGAACAAGGGGGAATAGTTTTAAAGTAGAAGAGGATACTTTTAAACTAGATATGAAGAAGATGATTTTTAAAAAGAGGGTGGTAAAACACTAGCACAGGATGTCCAGAGATGTGGTAGATGGGAATGGGGATCCCTGGAAACTTTCAAGGTCAGGTTGGCTGGGGCTCTGAGCAACTTGGTGCAGCAGAAAATCCCTGCCCATTGCAGTGGGGTTAGACTAGGAGTTTTAAAGATCCCTTTCAATCCAAACTATTCGATGGATCTATAGGATTGTATTTTTAAAGCATTCTCAGATTAAAGGTTGAAATTTGCTATACTGGTATTTGATGAAGAAAGAAGTCAAGTATGTGACAGTGACCCTGGTGACACTATAAATCCATGTTGTATGCTACCAACATTTTAAAACAATTTTTTTAATATATGAAATGAGTCCATTATACCAGAGAGATTTATCTGTTAAGACCCTCATTGCAATATGAATTGCAATATGAATATTCTATTTATTATTTCAAAAGAAAAAATTTATGAGCATCAGTAAGTTCCAAGCATCCAGAAAAATCCAAGTTTTTAGAAATGTTTCCTAAACAGTCAAGTCACTAGAAAAAAAACGCGGATTGTATACTAGGCAATAATCTAAGCTTGCTATACATGTCACCTGTTTTGCTTACATCTCTGCATTGATACACAGAATTCACAACTAAAGAAATAGAAAGTGGAGACTAAACAAAGAACTTGACACTACGAAAGCATTTGCCATTTCTTTTTAATTTATTTTGTGACTGTCATGATTTATAACAAAAATTATTTTCATATATAACTCATGTTACTCTTAGTGGTGAGTCCTACCGTTATTTGAATTATATGCAGTTTTTAAAGTAAATTAAAACACGGGGAACAAATAAACTCTGAAGTTATTTTCTCATTCAACGTAGAAATTCAGAAAAGCAAACTGGTCATGAATCTTATGAGACTGTATTCCTAGCACAATATATTTTTTTAATATCAGTTGTATTATTCCTTCTTTGGCCATAGCCGAACGCATTTTATTTCCTCTGAAAGATGACTTTAAAATTGGCATCTCTGTGCAAAGAGCTGCCACCCCTGTCAAATCTCTTCACTAATCTTTTGCTGTGCTCCTTGTAAACACCCTGGAGATCTGGGAGAAAAAGACGGTTTATTTCTCAATCCCAAACTTCAGAAAAGTTCTGCTTGCAAAGCAAGTTCCATTTGGTGTTCTACAAGCTTGAAGAGTCTCTTGAGGTACAAGCTGATTTTCCTGTGGAAACAGTGCCACGAACTGCCTTTTAAACTTGCAGCATGGGCAAATTTCATCCAGAAATCACTGGGACTTCAGTATGGAGCTCCACATTTTTATAGTTCCTTTCAGCTGAGCAATGACTGGAAATCTTAGTTCTATTTGTGATATTCATAGGCAACTTTTGCTTTTTGTCTGGGCAAAGGTGACTTTCTGAAGTTCTTGTTTTGAAAGTTAGTTATATGTCTTTCCACTTATGCCAGATCCTAAGAAATTAGAATCTAGATGTCTTTTACCCAGCATCCTGTTCAGGCCTTTACAACACTGCAAAGAAAATGGCTGAAAAGTACCAGCAATTTATAGCGGAAATCCTGCATGGCAAGTGCATGTGATACTTAAGGTTGGCACATTGAAAGCTCTTCACTAAAGTATGGAACTTGCTTTAGGGAAAGATTTTAATATGCACACAAATATACTTTTTGCCTGTAGTTGAGAAGAATTTCCATTGGTAGGAAAGGGTACAAAAATTGAATTTTCTTTTCAATTTGAAATTTTAATGTGTCCTGGTATCTGTTATCCTGAGTCATGAATAATGAACAAGGCAGAGCAAAGGGCAAAATATGCAAGTCATAAATTCAGAAGTCAGCAGAGAATTTTTCTATTTCCTTTGGAGGCACTTATATGGATTATGCTTATATTTTCTATGAAGTATAATGTTGATGCATAGTCAAAGCTAGAAATCTAGCGATTGTTTATATCTATTTTGTTTATAAACTACTCCATTGTTCCAGCAGCAAACAATATCAAACAATATGATAATATGAAATAGGAAATACATTTCCAGGAAGAAGTTTTGAAACAGTGTGGTAATATTTTAAAGTGTTGACTGTTTATAGTAATGTTGAAGCAGACAGAATACTGTCATTTTTCTTTGTCAAGTGCATTGTGTTCTCCATAGTGTGCACAATATTGTGCAGATTTTGAAGAAAGTTCTAATGAGAAAGAGGCTGGGGATTTATGTGCCTTGTGTGCAGAAGGGCTAAATAAGGAAAACAATTGATGTAGAACTGATTAACAAAGCAGTATTCAACATCTGAAAAATGCGTATTGTCTTACTGCAAGCAGATCTTTTTCATGGGGAATTCTGGAACAATTGCATTAAATACAGCATTAGCTGTTTACAGAAAGACAAAAATTTGCAAATTTTCACATAAGGCTTTTGTAACGATGCACATTCCAGCATAGTATAACTTATGTGACCTAGTCACCAAAGGCAAATAGTTTCAAGCTGCAAAAATAATTACTCTTGGCAGATGAAAGTGATGTATTATAATTCTTACTGTATTTTATAAATTCAAAAATGAGAATAGAATTTTGTATATGAAGTAATAATTTTTTTCTCTCAATTCTAAAAAAAAGTGTGTGTCAATGAATACGTTCAATGTATTTAATATAGATTAATTAATGGGCATATTTCTGTTTCAGCAATCCTCATTTCTGTAATGATAGCAGAAAGCAAAACAAAAAAATCCCCTTCAACACTTATTTAAAAGGGCTATATCTATATATAAAAAAAAGCCAAGTATTTTCCCAGAATGTTGTCAGATTGCATTCCAAACACAGATGTGAAAAATAATTTGGTCGGCATTTTTCACGTTGTATTTATGGAGTAGTTTATTTCTTCTGGCCAATGTCAAATATGGACTGAGAACAGTATTTTGGTGTTGGTAAATACAACATATTACTTGCTAAGGTATAATTAATGTTTTTTTAAATATTGAAATTAACAATATCTGAGTTGAGTAAAAAAGTATGTGTGTATACTCCCAAGCATCATAGCTGTGATCACATTTATTTAGTCTTTTATTTTATTTATACATAGATTAATTTAATTTACATTAGCTTCATGTGAAATAGCTGAAGTAGGTGAATTTTTAATGTAATTCCTTTCTCTTTTCCTATTATCATACTAGAATATGATTTGACTCAAAAGCAAACAAGAACTGTAAAGAAGAGCTTTAAAAAATTACTGGTGTAAAAAAATTAAGGTTACTCTTTAAAACTAAATTCATAGTGTGCCAAAATAAGATTCTGCATATCAGCCAGATTAATCTAAGCTCTGGGCATTCACCTTTGAGAAGGTATTTGCTCCTTTGTGCACAGAATCAGAGCCCATCTCTCATTCCTTCTTCCCTTGAACAACATTGTTGTGTTTCAGAATCACGTATGAATAAAAAAGTTTAAGTAACTAGATTGCATAGTCAGCTATACTTTGCTTGCTGAAATACTTGATTTGTACCAATCTCTTTTTGCTTATTACCTCATGGACCTTTTTCAAAGTCTGCCTTTTTCACTGTAGGAAATAGATGATATCTGGACAAATGAGATATTTATTCTTTTAATTCTTATTAAAAGATCCTGGATTATTTTAAGTCTAAAATGTTTTAATGGTCCTTTACAGAACACTCATCACAGTAGTGTTTGAATGGCTTGCATTCATTCCTGTATCTCTGTAAGTGGAAGAAAGCTTTATTATCTTGGTTTTATGAACTGGAAATCAATGGATAACTGTCAGAACAAAGCCTGGCATTCAGATCCCTTGTATTTTGAGTCCTTTTCTCATTACTCTTTTGTGAAGAACTGAAGATCCACATTTCAGCTAACTATTTTTATAATTATTAGATTTCAGTTGGGGTAGCTTCCTATAATCTGTGTTCTGTTCAGGCACAAAGCATTTACACAAAGCAAAAGACTGATTTTTTTGCATTCAGTTCACTCTCTTCTAACTGCCAGGCCTGTTTCTTCAACTTTGTGCATGACCGTCTTCCTTCTTCTGAGTCTTGTAAAATTTGCAAAAATCAAAATATCGAAATTTTTAAACTGTGAGGTACATTCCACTCTCTACTATTAGCATTTGTTAATTCCTCTGCATTGACTTCATAACCCTTTTTCTGTGTTCAAAGCTTTCCCAAATTTGCTCTTTTTATGATTAATCTCTTCTAGCAGATTAAGTAACTAAGGCCTTGCACAAGGTCAGGGCTGGAAACAGGGCCTGAAGTCTCCCCTGTGGAATGTCTGCCTTTGTTACACATGTTTGAGGAAGAACAACGCGCACGGGTTCTCGCTGTGCTGCCTGCCCGCTGGTTCTCCTGATGGGTGCCTTTAAACCAGGGAAAGAATTGCAGTCTTGACATTCACCATACCCGGCTGGCTGGTTACACAACAGTTCTGAAGTGTTTGTTACTGGAGTAGACAGCTTCCACAGAAGCTAAAAAGTGCATGAATCTTGCAGAGTCAACTATTTTTTTGTGCCTGTCTTAGATGCCATAGCTCCCATTCCTCAGTGCACCCAAGCTGTCAAGGTGAGGCTGACGGTCAGGTTGGTCTTCTGTTACACTGTGGATTGGTAACTCATAAGCTATGGCTTACTCTAAGGTGTCACCTGGAATGCTTCCTTGTCTCGTTCAGGGACACAAAGAATGAAGTATGAAAGCAGCAGCTGCCAGTGAGAACGCCATGGCATTGTACTGGCTCGGGAGCTTTCCTCATGATTTGATACAAGTTGAGACAAGTAGCTGAGTAAAATTGTATCCGAAATTGTCTTGCTGTAGGATTGCACTCACCTATTTATTTAACTCCCACGTCTGATCACATGATTATAGATTGCGTGTGGCAGGGCTTTTGGAAATAAGTATAAAAAACTTTATGGTTGCAAGGGACACTTAATTAAAGTCTTTGAAGGATCCTACTGAACTTCTATGCTCCCTAGGAACAGGCAATCTCCTACTAAGTTCTTGGGGTGTGCAGTACCTGAAATTAAAAACAAAGTTCAGTGAAGTTTCAGTTATCCCTGATTGGAACACTTCTATACTTGGAAATATATGAAGGCTGGGAAATAGGATGTTTTTTGTATTATGAAATTTTTTTGCTTCTGACTTCGCTTCAAGAAATAGCAAATTCTTAGTTATACTGTGCTTATAAAAGAAAGGATGTTGCAAAAGCAAGCAAAGAAGAATGTTACAAGAAGCATCTTAATAACAGTCATTTATGAAATTGAATGTTGGAACTAGAGCATCTTCCCGTCCAAATCATTGTGTGATTCTATGAAATGTAGAAACCATTTTATTTGCATAAGATCTCATTTGAAATAAACAAGGAAAATGTAATGACGCTGAATTGCAGCAGAGATGCAGTTAAAAATCTGTAACTATTTTCATTGAGATGTGTAGTTTGCCAAAGTTGTTATTCCCAAAGCATATCATACTTTCCAGTTCTTTATCAGATTTGACAGAGGATGATCAAAAAAAAAAAAAAAAAAAAAAAAAAAAAGAAGAAAAACAAATTCCACCCAAAAAAAAAAAGAAAAGCAGGAACAGCAATGTCACCCTAAAAAGTAATTAACTGATTAACTGAATTAACTGCTTGTGTTGTGTACAGTGTATAGCTGTGAGCATAGCCAATTCTACATCTGCAATATCCTGTGGTATCTCTTTATTTCAACAAATTAATTTCTACATTTGCAAAAACCTGTGCTGTCTCCATATTTCAACAAATTCTAGAAAGGGAATTACAAATCACAGTCCATTATAAAATGTAAAATAATAAATGTTAATAGTGTCACTATTTGTATACTTTCAGTATTACTAATCAAAATTACATTTGAATCCAATTTATGTTCTTTTGATAAATATGAATAGGCCAAATTTATTTGCATGATAATAAGCAGCAACAGAAAAATACTGACAGTTAAAATTATTTCTAATCACTGTAAAATAAGTAAAATATTATCCCAGACTTTGAAAAAAATGGCAGATTCAAGTAATACAATAGTCTAATCATAATAAATATATTATAGCTTATTCATGCTCTGCATATTTATAAAACTTCTCTGACAAGGACTGCAGTTCTTACAGTGCAGCAAAGATGCTCTATGCTATTTTGTCTGTTCTGAGAAGACAGAGGCAAAAAAGAAGAGTATTTTGGGGACCTAAGAAAAATTTGCTGAGCAGTCTTCCAGGGAGGCATTTCCAAGTGTTCACTGCCAGCTTTAAATCAGGGGAATGATTCTTTTGTTGTTTACAAATCAGCTGGCCATATTAAGGTCATTGTGTTGACACCTGTGCCAGCTGGATCTCACACCTATTTTTTTCATATTGAGTTCTGGACAGAGATATCATGCATAATGAAAAGAGACAGCCTATTTATTTAAAATTAAAAACAAAACTAAACAAAAAACTAAAACACTCCAATCAACCAAAAATGTTTACATGTAATTTTCATATTTCTTGCTGTGTTTCCTCATCAAGGACTTTCAGCTTCATACTGCATAGAGATGAATAAGTAGCTCATGAGTGAAGTGCTTAAGTCTTTGGACAAATTATGGAGATAACATGAAGCATTTTCTGTCAGTCTTCTTTAGCCAGTAGCAGGTTGGTTCGCTAGCAGCTTATCTGAAAATAAAACTGAAGTGGACAGTCACAAGGAAAATTCTTTGGTTTGAAGAGTTGTGTTGATCTGGATAAATTATATTCTCGAGTAAGGTGAGCACCAAAGGAAATGAGCAAATGAAGCAAGGGGAGAGGATGGTTTGAAACTGACTGTACTACAAATGTACTACTCAACTCTATCTGAAGTCAACTGGTGCCTTTTGAAGTAAATTACTTTTTTGTCCTTAATATGTGGTAACAAGAATAAGTTACTGACCTCACTTGGAGCAGTATAGTCTCTGTATTTGCATCACAATTATGCACCTTCTATTCTGTGAGTGTAGCTCTTTTACTGGAGAAGGCTGGTCCAGCCTCTGCTACACAGTTTGCTTGCTTCTGAAAAACTCTGTGTGAACCAGACAAGTTACATTGTCTGAAGGACTGCTTTATGCAATGAGAGCCTCCATAGAGTAGGGCCTGTTCCAATTTATGAGGCGGAATTCCCTGATGGTTTTATAAGCATTAAGTATTATGACTTTTTTTCTTCTCTTATCGCAAATTTCCAGAAATTTAAACATGAACAAGTAGAGGATTGAGGGAATTTTCCTTGAAAAGTAGTGGAAAATAATGACCTTTTACTTAAACTCATTCTGGAAATATTTAGCCTCAGGAGATGTATTTTTGGGTAATTCTGATCATACAAAAACAAGAGACTGAGATTAAATCCCTTATGTAACTTTTATTACAGCTTCAGCTCCCATGAAGGCTATAATTATGAGTGTAGATCTTGTTGACTGTGGAAAGGTCCCTGAGCAATGTATTTCTTTATGTATTCAGTGAAATGAAATAATTGCAGAGCTAACATCCATTGTTCTTATGTGGAGACTTCTTCCATTGTTCTGTATTCTTCTGAAATAATGAAGACAGTGCAAGTTGCAATTTAAAAATCTACTTTTTTCATTAGGATTATAAATTAATTTAAAATGCAAATTGCATCTGTATCTCGCTATTTATTACTTTAACAGTCTTGCCCTTATATCTTCACAACATTTTTTAAACCATGTTGGTTTTCTTTGAAGAACATTCTTAGGGAATTTCTGTTCAAAGAAGGTTTCCATCCAACTTGTATACACAGACATGAGCAATCTTGAATAAATGTTGGGAAGATGATTTTTAAAAAAAATTATATAATAAAATTTACTGCTTATTTGGTGAGTAATTTTGTATAAATTTAGCCATTTTCTAATAATAGCTATAATAGAGCTAGGAAAAGGCAGAATTAAAATCCAAGAAAATATTAAAGAAAAATCAAGCCCTGTATTTCTCAAGTTTGGTGCTGAAAATTGTTTGGAACATTTCAAAGTGTTTGGTGGTACATCTGTATGTCAGCAGCATATTTTAAGAGGTAAATTGTAGCATCTCATTCATTTCATTATGCACACAGTCCACAAAGAACAGTGAATTTAACCCTGACTCCTAGAGAATATTCTCACAACACCAGAGTTCTCAGGAGACAAATAATTTTGCATTTAGGTTTGCATTTAGATTATGTTCAGTAACTAATGAAAGGGGTCATTAACTGAAGAAACAATGATATTGACTAGTTACTTATTTAAGTTACACCTTTCTTTCTGTGCACAGAAGATCCATTGTGGGGATGGGGGACTTTACCATAGTGTTATGAAATACTATATATAAATACATTTGTATAGGGACTAAATTAATGCTTTATGGCAAGATAAGTCTTGTACCACCCTTCTCAATATTTAATTTTGCAACCTAATCTTCCTCTTAGTATAATGTGTATGGGAATTTTCCTGCACGTATGTATAAACATGTATACATGAGCAAAACAGCCTTGATTGTGCTAAAGTGTCTTAAGAAACCACTGTCATTGTTATTTTATTTTTGCCCATCTGTTCTTTAAGCTGTAACTCAGGTATAACAGATCATTGCTCTGAACTAATTTGATTATACAGTATCACACTGTCAAGCCTATGCACAGAAGGTATGAAACTAAATAAGACAGTTGATAATGATTTTTACTTCTGGGATCCACTGGAGTTGCATTTTCAGGTTTTCTGTTACTCTTTAAAGAGGTAATTAATTTCCTTCAAAGAAGGTGGTTTGACAAAAATAACATGTAACCAAACTCAAAACAATACACGTTTCTACATATAACAAATTAGTTTCTTCATCATGACTACTAAATGGGAGATCAATAATTAATTATGCAATTACTAGTTTACAAAGGCTTTTATTGCAGTGTCAAGGTGATGAAAGAGCCTCTTGCAGTGTTTTTTGTTTTTTTTTTACTTCCATTACATCTAACTGAATCAGGAGATGCACTGCATACTTCTAGATCATTTATGGTATGTGTGCTGCCATGGATGGATGATACTTTGGACTTACAGCTGCTATTAAGCTCTTGCTTCTTAAAGAAAAGAATTTTAAAAGTGAAGTGGATGTATGTTGTGTCTTCTGCAGTTTAGTTTTGAGAACGTAGCAGGTTAAAAATTATACTTGTTTAGACAACCAGGAAGTTATTTGGCAATGTTATGTCAGTTTTAAAGAAAAAAACCCCAACTATGACTTGTAAAGAAATGCTGTGTTTCTTTGTTATACATAGTTTAAAAGATGACATTTGCCAAAGTAGTTGTACTTCCCTCTTGATTGTTGGGTAGAATTTTAAAATTTGCCCATGTCTTTCTGCATAATGTAAACTGAGACTTACAGACAAGAAAACAAATCAGCTTAACTTCAGAATGATGATTTACTATTCAAATACTAGTTCAAACATGTAATACAGAGGTTTTTTTTAAATGCTGTTTTTATTTCTATTCTGAAATGTGCATCTTCTCATCAGTGATCAAGACATGTAGAGTGAATTTAGAATCTTGTTCTGAACCCACTGAGAGTAATACCATGCTTAAAAACATGAACTAGACCTTTTTTGCATTACTCCTTCCCTTCAGCTGTCCTCATAGGAAAACTGCCATGTCCAAGGGTAAAAGTAGAGGATATTTTTTGTCCCAAACAAGTCTAATAACTGAACAGAAAAAGGCAACAAGTATCTGGAACCTAGAAATTGGTTTGATTATTTTATAAGACTATTTCACTTCAAAAATTTAAAAAATTTATGTTTTAATTTTTTTAGTTTTGTTGATGATGAATTTTTCTATTAGATAAACAGATATGTTGTTTGTTTATTGGTTATCTCATACAGAAACTCACAAAATGAGTAATTCTTAGTTGCACTTTTGGTAGCAAGATGTCAGTGATCTTGACTGGAAGTGGTGGGGAGAGAGGAAAAAGATGTGATCAATGAAACAACCGGGTGATCCTCAGTCATGATATGTGGGTGGCTGCTGGGCTGATGATGGAAATTGATTCTAGATAATGATGTGTCTGTGAAAGGAACCATCTCTGTGTTAGTAATGTCTCTTTTCATTAGGATTAGCTCTACATGACATTGGGGATAAAAGGACATTTTTACGAGTAAATATATTCATGTTTCTTTAAACCTAAGCTAAGAAGACTTTCCTTCCTGACATGTTCACTATTTCAGCTTTACTTATGTTTGATAGCTCTCTTGATGAAATTAGTACAACTCTAACTCAGAGTACAACTGGCATGTTAAGTCCATGTCCTTATTCGTGAATTTGATATCCTGCCTCATGAAGAATCCATTCCTTTGCTGTCTTTCTTGGTCTCTTGGCTTAATTTTGCAAATGTGGAATTTACTTATTAATTAAGATATACTGATTCAAATTAGCTTAGGGTTATTTTCTGTAATAATTATTGTTGACATCAAAGCAGTAAAGATTGAAAGTAAGTAAATACACAATATAAGGGATTTTTTTTGTTTATTTTTCTTTGTTGGTTTCTTTTTCTGCTGTTAATAAGTATTAGAAGGAACCATACATATAGAAAACATTATTATAGGTTCCCTGTCAACAGATGTCCATTACTAAAAGGAATGAAAATGCACCTGGTTATACACTGCCTCTCAAAGAGAGCTTATTTCTGTCCAAACAGAAATAGGGTCACATTTAGGATTCAGTTCATGTGCTTTAAATCCTATGGCCCTGAGACTTGGAGATGCCAGGCAGGCTTGTTGGAGCTACTCTGACAGTCATTTTGGCACAGTCACAACTTCAGGATGTAGAAAGAGTGTATATCTGTGGAAAGCTGAGTATAGGGTAAGCCAGCATGAAGTGAATTGCATAAGCAAATATGTCTACTAATGCTAAATAGAGTTTTCCTGAAGCTACTTACTTCTTCAGTTTAACCAATCCTTCTTCAGTGAGTATATAAAATGGTAATGAAAAGTCTAATGGAAATAGGTACTGAGATCACCCAAAACCTCAAACCTGTTTCCTAAACTTTGCAGCTGTTTCTCATAAATTTTCATAGTGCTCCAATTATGAACTCTTTTCACTTCCAGGGGACTATAAGGCTTGTTTCCAACTGGCTTGTCAGGTTTTGCTGTTGCCTTCCTGTTGGCAGCAAAACACTTGAATTTGCCTGGACTGGTTTCAAAGTCTGAGAACAGAATTTGTTGTGCACGTGTAGTTTGGTTCCCAGTTCTGCAGCAACTCCAACGCATCACAGAATTGTTGGGTTCTGTGATTCCTTAGTAGCTGTTTTCCAAGATGGCACATTTTTCTGATTCAGAATTTCAGTGATTCAGGATATTCAGGGTTTTTCCTCACCTTCTAGACACCAGTTAATTCCTCTGTGCATTATATGCAAGAACTTAACTTTCAGTAGACTATGCTGTGAAAAAGGCTGTGCTCATTGAGAACTCCTAAATGGGCTATCTGGTTTTAATTGATAGAACATTATCACAGTATTACATAACCCTAAGCCTCTGAAACAAGGGCCAGATATGAGATTCTTTAATAGGATTATTATCCCCTGCATTGTTTCCTCTTTATATGAGTTCAGGTAAAGGCAAGCTGGTATTGCTGATACGGTTCCAGGCCTGAGATGGTGAAGAACTTGTGATGAAGCTGTCAGTTGCAACCCTAAGGTGAAGGGATGCATGGTTATAACAGAAAATCAGGGAAGATGTGTGAGGTCAGCCCAGGAACATATTTGTGGTCTTTGTGGCTGTGACTAGAGAAGGAAAAGGAAAAAAAGCTTATTTTAGATATAGTAATAAAGGAGTAATAAATTGCTTTTGGTTATTTGCTGCTAGACATGATCCAAAAATATTGTCTTATTGAAACTTTTCAATGTGTGTTTTCCTTTGTATTCTGCCAAAAGAACTTATAGTAGGCTCTAAATTTTGTAACAACAGAAGGAAGAAGGGAAAAAGTGAAAATTATACAAGTAGGGTCAAAAGCATAATTTGAAATAAACATCTTCCTAAGATAAAATCTTAAAGATAATCAAGCAAGAGAGAAACCCATAGGATATTAATTAGTTCTAGTTTTCCCTGATCTTATTAAAGTAGCAGGGAATATATAACAAAGGTGTACAAATCTGAAAATTTTGAATCCTAATAAGGAAACAAACCATCAATGGTAGACTGGGACCACAGTATAAAATATCTGTTTCCCATAACTAAACTGTACCTGTCCATTTTCTTGTTGATTAAGTTTGTGTAGAAGTCATGGTGTGGCATATAGGGTCGCACTTCAGGTGTCATATGAGACACAATTGTAAGTGTATAAGGTCATCCAGCTTGTGCACTGAGCTGTAACTGAGTGTATTTGCCATATTGATATACTTTCTTTCAATTTATTTCAAGAAAAGACATTTATCAAAATATATTTGACTAACAGATGGAACATAATTTTGTTTTAGAAAATGTAATTTTGAAGAAAGTCTTTCCTGCAACTGAAATCCTTCCAGCAAAATATAATTTTAAAAATACTTCCAGTAAATATTCTATTAATAGTGATCCTAAGTCTCAATTTCAGAAAGAGAGCCAGAATGAAATAGACATGCTGAAACCCTTTCACCTTTACATTAGGTAAGCCTTTACATCAAGAGTAATATCTTTTCTGTTAAGCAGTTCTTGTAGAAGTTGAAAGCAAGGCTACACAGTTTTTGAGGGTAAACCAGGGTCTTCTTTTAGTAAGGTTTTCCCTTGAACAGTATCCCTTAAAAAATCCCAAAGAAATTTCAAGATATTTCTAAGTTCTCAGTGACCAGCCCATGGGGTCCAGAAACATTTCTTTGGTAGCAGCATCTTTGTTCAGTGCTTGTATGCTGTCAATGTCATTATTCTTGCCACATGGGTATGCATTGTTACCTGCTCCCATCTCCCCCAGTCTTTTCTCTCACCTGCCTTGTGGAATGCAGCACTCTGCTATTCACTAATGAAGATTTATACATTTTTCTCCTAATTGTTCCATTTCTCTGAATTTCACATATTAAAAGTCAAAATATACTTCATATCCTTGACATAAAAAGCTGCTTCTCATTTTTTGCTTTGGTAGGACCAGATCCTTCAGACATTTTCCTAAGCTGTTCCATGTTGAAAGTTGACAAATCCAGAGGAATAATTATTTCCCAACAAGAAACATTGAAATGCATGGTAGGAATTTTCAAAGCCTGCTGTAAGCCCTGCAGGAAGGTGCTTCTTTTTATAATCACTGCTCAAACTTCATCAGTGACTGTACTGGAAAATATTTCTGTGCTTTAGTCAGCTGTGTGATAGGCAGCTTTATGTTTGTTCCTGCACCAAAAGCTAGAATGCCCCTGAAATGTCCAGAGCTGACAAAGCAATTGTTTAAGCACTCATATAATCACCTCCAGGCAATTCTAGCTGTGTAGCTCCTCTTTGGAGTCACCCACTGTGTGGCAGTCTAGATGGATAGTATTGCAAACAGAAAGTAACCTGCTTAAATGGAAGTTCTTCAATAGCTGTAGCTCACTTTTTACTTCACTCCAGAGCTCTTCTGGTACAGGGCTGCACTGGGAGCTGTGCAGTTAGGAGAGGGATATAAACACACAGGATGTATTTAGCTCACAGTACCCTCATGCTGAAAATTAGCTTGGAGGGCAAAAATACTTAATTGCAAGGCTACATAGTTTGCAGTTTTGAGTAATGACATATATGTACCTTTATTGGCTCAAGTTGTCAGAAGAATGTGTTCAGAACACTATGTAGTCAGGTAGTCTCCTCAGCCTGAAGAATTTAAAGTTATATGACCTGTCCTTTTTGTCAGTGAGATTTGAATTTAAGGACAAGTTTTTGGTTTATTTGGTTCAAAGCAAGATTATTTTTTTAATTTACTAAGGGAAACAGTTGACAGTTTAGAGAGGTCTTGCTTTAGGTAGAAAGGGCCTGGGTTATGTGTATATCCTATGTGAAAATTTTGGGGCACTTTGAGCATCCAAGTAACTCTGTATGAGTAGAACAGCCTATTACACTTTATGTCTAGCCTGTTTGGAAGATAAACAGTTTTGGACTTGACCATGAACTTAAACAATATTCAAAAAAGAGTAGACATGCATCCTGTATGTTAGATACAAATTCCTTAATGCTTTATAAAGGATACTCAATTATCATATTTCTATGTGTGAAAGCCATTATAGGAAACAAAATTCTACATAATCAAACATTAAAATATAAGGGGAACAGAAACGGACCAAAATTCTTTTAAAATATACTCTGACAATCAAAGTTCCCATTGCTACAGAAAGGTCCCTTTGCTGGGGGTTCCCAACGTAGAAGGAAAAAATCTTTTCTTCTGTGTGTTTGGTTTTGTCTAGATAAAATAAGAAAAACACACTGAATACCAGTGAAGTTACAAAGGCTTCAGCTTAACTTCGTTTCTACAGAAAGGCTTGGTTACTGATGTGGTTTTCTCCTAGCCTGATTTGTCCATGGGAGCTTTCCATACACACACAGAACTCATTGACATTAATAAGAGCAGACCTCACATATGTCCTTTCCTATACCCAGCTGCACTCCTGAACTCACAAGGCATCTGAATATTGTTATAATGGTGTAAACTAGGATTGTATCTTTCTCAGGAATATATAAGGTCCTTTTTCCATGAATGATGGTCTTAATATTATAGCTTCTGTAATTTATCAATGAGGTGACTTTTTTTTTTCCTGAATAATTTCTGCTGCATGCCCTAAATGTATATATTCTCAATAATAAAGTGTTTTCTACAGTGGAAGAGACATTTCTAAGAGAGCAGCAAGTGCATTCTCTGGCACTTGGAGTTACAAGTATGGTGTCTTTGTTACAAAAGATCATGGTTTAACTTTTATTTCTTTATCTTTTTGTTGTTTTATTTCCTTCTAATGCTTTTTCTTGTAGGCAAAGACCTATGTACTTTACATGTATTACTTTTAATTTTACATCATGTCAAAAATCATTTACATTGTCAAGATTTTAATATTTATAGAACTTGCACTGAAAAATTTACGTCCAGTGACTTTATCAAGCCATTCATTGTATTTCAAAAAGTTGTAGGTATACTAAGCCATACATGTCTGTCATAGAAATGTAATGCACTACAGGGCTTCCAGACAACCATCATTTTATTAACTTGCATAGTATTTAAGCGTGTCATTTAGATCACTTAACGACATGTTAAGGGCAAAATCTATAAGATCTACAATGGCTTTACAATTTATAATGTATATGATAATTTTTGGAAACACATAACTACATACTTTACACAGATAAAACAGTGTTTGGGTGGACTTGTTGTTTATTTCAATTTAATTTTCGTTTTAAATATGTGAATTATTTATTATTTACTGCGAGACACAACTAAAATAAAAAGAAAGTCAGCCTTTTACATCTTGTTTGAAAAGGAGAAGGGAAAATTGCCGAGCAAGAAGAAGGATTGCTTTTATAAAGTAACAGGCTGAATTTTGCAAATTTTCCTTAGTGCAGCTTTAGTTCCAGGGCTTATGATTTGTTGAAGAGTAACTATTTTTGCAAAATACCTGAACCTCATCTTGGACACATAGGGTTTGTGGATGCTTCATAGAGTAATACATGGGTAAGAGGACTTGGAGTAACCAGAAACCAGCTACACCAGCAGATGAGCCTGGGACCAATGCTTAAAGGCCACAGGGAATTTGAAAAACAGGCAATATGTAGGCTGGAACTCTTGCTATCTTCTAGATATCTCTAAATGTATATTTATGAATAAGAGTTAGATCTTCATGAGCTCACTGATGATTTCACTCAGTACCCCTTGCAATGTCTGGAGGCAAAAGTTGAGCTGGAAATTCCATTGCAGAAGTACCTTTAGCAAGATGTTGCTAGCTTTCAAAAGAGTATTCATTTCCCCTTTAGCAGGATACCACACTTTTATCTGTAATACAGGCAAGATGTTAACATTCATGGCAGAGCAGTTCTGGTAAGAATTCCCCATTTTTCAATGTTGTCGTCCTTTCAAGAGTCAAGAAACATAGTTAATAGATTTACAGCCTATTTATAATTTGGAAAATATGAATGAATTGAGGCCTGAAAATAATTTTATGAAGTTATTTTATCACTGTTTTTATGAAAGAAAAGGCTATTTAATGTGCTACAAGATTTCTGCAATGTGTAAGGGACTAAGTTAAAATTATCTTTCTGAAAACAAAACCTTTGTATTTTGAATATTACCTTCTTTAAAATGAAAACTAGACTGAATTTTTTTTCCCATACAGCATATGCAGGTCTCTTTTTAAGGAGGAAACAAGTGAAAAAAATTGTATTTCTCATTGTACATATACGATATACTAGGTTGGACTTAATGTTCTCAAAGGCCTTTTCCAATCTAGTTAATTCTGTGATACGTCTCCAAGGAGAATATTTTACTTTAGTATAGCCTTTATTATTACTTTGCAGTTTTATGGGACTATATGTTCACATCTTCTCTGTAAAATCTTCTAGACAAGTGTTAAGACAGTGCTAAGACTTTAGTTACATTTCACCACCCTACTGATGTAGTTCCAGAGGAATAGGCTGAGCAATGTTGAAGCAGAATCTGAAGTAACAGAAATAGAAAAAAGTTTTTTGAGGTCTCTATTAAAAATCCTGAACTATTTTGCTTTAGTTTGGTCAAATTTGATAGAAAACTAAACATTTGTTTCCTGCATATAGTAATATAAAAATATTATGTAGCATGCAGTAACAAAATATTTTTCATGTAACATGAAGTAACAATTGTGAGGGAAAGAAAAAGCAAGAAACATAATAGTGCAGAATGTGTGGGTATAATTTAGAGATTAAAGTACCTACATAAAAGAGAATGCTTTATTAAAATGCATGAGTCATTCCTAATTCTTTGGACAGCAGTATTAATTTAGATCTCTTCTTAAACTGTTTTTAAAACCTTTCTTTCTACCATGTGTCTGCCATGGAGGTTAAATTCTGACTGAAATATTTATGTGCTTTGTCAATACCGTAAACGCTCCCATTTGTGGGGTACCTGTACTTATTAGAGTTCATCCTTATACTTAACAGGTAGACAAAGCAAAGTTAATATGCTTTTTATTCTTACAAAGTTTCTGTATTTTTTTTCATTTAATGTTCCTTAAAACATCATCTACTGCAAAATGAATGCGGAGTGCCGTTGTTTTAAGTATTTTATTGATGTGATTCGATTAAATACTAATTTGTGTTAGAAAAGCAAAGAAATAAGTTTCTTACTACATTATGTATTCAAATGCTTTCCCTTATGGGTATTCTATTAGAAATACAATCTGCCTGTTCATTTAATTCACTGTAAATAATTTTATAGGGACAGTTAATAAATCTGGCACAATGATGCTTTGCACTGTACATAATTTTATGCACTCATAGACACACACAAATGTATCTCCTTCCTCACTATTTTTCATATTCCATGTACTCTGTTGTTGGAGCCTTAACCTTTTCTTGGAAGCCCTTGCAAGTCCTGCTGCCAGAGGTTATGAATCAGATAGGATAATCAGAAGTCTTACAATTTTACTGTATCTTTGTTTGTCCTTTCTTTCACCTTTCCTTTACTGCACTATCTTGTCTGTCTGATTCTCACAGGAGACATGGATTACAACTGGTTGGACCATACGTCTTGGCATAGCAGTGAGGCATCCCCAATGTCTTTGGTGAGACATGTGGAGCCTTACCATTTAGTTTCCTTTATCATTTTACATTTCCTTGGTTTTATTTACACCTTTGCATGTTTTCTTTTTTGTATCCTTTTTTTATCCCACGCCTATAGGGGACAGTCAAAGGGGAAAAAGAAAAACTAGTGAGCAGGCAGTTCTGTCGGATTCTAACACCTTATCCGAGAGGCAAAAGAAAATGGTGTGCTTTGGTGGCCACTCTTTGGAAGAGGACTTGGAATGGTCTGAGCCTCAGATAAAAGACTCTGGGGTAGATACGTGTAGTAGCACAACTCTAAACGAGGAACATAGCCATAGTGAGAAGGTACTGAGATTATGGAGCCTGCATTTTAACCTGCTCATTTGGTCTTTGTTTGCTCTCTGTCACTCATTAAAATAGTGCATAAAATAAAAGATAGGGTGTTTCTAGAGACAATGTAGCATTTCTTAAGGTGCAGAAAAGAAAAACAAATGAAAAGTCTTTGCATGCTTGCAGCTTTTACTGTTTGGCAGCCTAAGAAAAAAAATTGAGAGGCATAAAGGAATGTTGTTTTTATGGTTGCTAATTAGCATATCATGATATTACCTTAAAGAATAAAGTAATTAACAATAAGGATTCTACCAATTGGCTTATCTGATTTACTATTTCCAAACTCCTGGGGCTGAAATTAAATTAATAGTTTAAACCCCAGGTGAAAAAGGGAGAAAATTGGGTCTCTCTGCACAGAAAAGTTGTTTTTCTTTTTTCCCTTTCACTGTCATGGTTGTTCATTTGTTTTGTTGCCATGCAATTTTTGTGCAGTACTGTGCAGAATTTAAAGGCTTTGCCATCTGCTTTGGTATTTTTTATTTTTGCTTTCTGTTTGGTGGAGATTATGATAAATCTTTTTAGAGTTATTAGTTGTAATGGGAGCAGATTTATCTGTGCCTGCTAATTTTGCATGAAATAGAGCATGAAATAATATTTTTCTGTGAAAAAGTACTCTGATTACACAAAAGAAAATCTTAACAGTTCATTAATTAGGCCAATAGACAAGTATAGCTGTGCCATGTATAGTAAGGGAATAATAATGCTCACTGTAACTGTGGTTCATATGTCAGTTAATTATTCCAAGAAAGAAACAAAATATTACAATGGAGTAATGAATATAACTTTTAACCATATTTTTAAATTTTAATCTGCTGCTACTGAGAAAAAGTAAAACACTAAAAATATTTGTAGGTCTTGGATGAAAATTGAAATGTTTGAAGTAGTGGAAAAATAAGACATTTCTTACATCAAACTTTCAGTTTGAGTTCAACTTCTTTTCCAATATTACTCTTATACTAGACTTTTAGCTGTATTTTTCTCAGTAGTCAGATGTGATGCTCATTGTGTGTAGATAGCTATGTGTAGTTGTCTATGTCTGTCAAATCAAGATTGAAAGATCGTTCTAGATATTTACAAATTTGATTTAGTAAAATAGATAATGTTATTAAATATTAGACTTCCATTTTGATGAATCCTTTGTCCAAATATTTTTCAGCACAGTTTTCTGTCATTTTTTTGCATTAAATATTAGTGTAATCATAATACTTTCATAGCATTTTTAAGATATATCAGCAAATGAAAAGTATTACTAAAATATTTTTCATTAGAATACTATTCACTGTATTTTCCATTAACACCATATGATAGCATCCAGTAACTTGGCAACCATCCAAAGATGGAGATCGTCTCATTGGTCGGATTTTGTTAAATAAACGACTAAAAGATGGAAGTGTGCCTAGAGATTCAGGAGCAATGCTTGGATTGAAGGTTGGTGATGAACAATTTTGAAACTAACAACTTTCTCTGTTAAACTAGCTATTTTCATAATTAGTCTCAGTGTATGCATACCAATATTGATAATGTCCTATGATTCTCAAAATTACAATATATGCATTTTATATTTAGTCACCCAGAGTAGTTTTGCAGAGTCCTTGGCAGAATTTAAAAATTGTATTTTTCTGAAAGACTAGACATGTTTTCACCAGTTTACTGAGGATGTCTTAGCAAAGTAGTAATTGCACCCTTGCTAGGTAAGCCAAGTCCTGTCTGTGTTCTTCAGTATGGAGCATTGCACCATGTTATAACTTTTATTTCCCAAGAAAGAGAAGAAAAGTGAAAATAAATTCTCTCTCTTGATGACCTGGGGGACATCTGAGTTAATGACATTTCAATCCAGATCAGAGTATGCCAATGGAACTTCCTCTTTTGGAATTTTTATCTCCTCTGTTTGATTTGCCACATTTTAAAAACGCAAAGTGGAAAATTGTTTAATATTATTGGCTTTTACCACAAAACTCTTATATGTGTTAATCTCTTTTTCATGATGCAGTGCTCTTTAAACACTTTATGAATTATTTCTAGTTCATATATTGATCTCAATTTTGTGTGATATTATTTGCAGTTCTAGAAATACTAGTACAAGAATGAGAACAAACTATGAACAGTGAAAGAAACAAGCATGTATTTATTTTGATTCCATATGCTTGCTGCATTTAGCATGACTTTTACTCACCTCAGGTATACAGATTAGGTTATAGTCACACCCTATGAGTAAGGATTAAATCAGTCTTATTATGTGTTACATAGACTAATATGTTTTGGAAATATTTAAATTCTTTATTTAATTAATAAATTTATTTGAAGTCAGTGGAGAAGCCAGTTGAATATCAAGTTTTATAAATTTATTTTTGCCTTATTGTCAGAAAATGCAAGAGAAAAGATTAACAGTGCCAGTAGGAAGCACCTTTTGTTTAAACATCTATGTTAAAATTTCTGAAATCTCATATTATGAACTCTTCGGTGAGATTCAGATTCAAGAGTAACTACTTTTTAATCTCAATAGACATCTGGAAAGAGTGATTTCCAATAGTTATCCCTGACCTGAATTTTCAAGTATTTACATATTGAAAATAAACTAAACTGGATTTAGTATTATAATTTTTAAATCCCAGTATGGAGATGGTTAAGAAGCCTTAAGAATTTGAAGATTATTCAGTTATGACTGATTCTGACATGTAAGTCTGATTCTAACATAAATATTAAGGTCAAACGTGTTGAAGTTCCCTGTAGAGAAATTTTCAGTATGACAAATGTTTTTATATGACTTGCCAAGCCAAAGGGAATTTCATTGCTTATTGTGAACACCCTGAGTTCTGTTACATTAATATATCTTTTTCCAGTTAAAAGAATAGTGTAATTGAACATTGTTTTGGGTGGTCATTTATAATAAAATGAGATACTATACATATATTTGTTAAAATTTAAAAGCTTTAGGATTCTCTATTTCCATTGTTTTTCAATTGTACAAATTGCCAGAATAGCTACAAAAATAATGTGTCATACCCAAACTTCTGTGATTTTTTTTCAAGTGTATATGTGTTACCTGGACTCAATAATACCCAAGGAAAAAGCTGAATTATTCTTTCTATTGCCCAAACATTTAAATAATTTTAAGCAATTTTCATACTGTGAAAATACTTCCTATTTGAAACAGGTAGTAGGAGGAAAGATGACTGAATCGGGTCGACTCTGCGCATTTATCACCAAAGTTAAAAAAGGAAGCTTAGCTGATACAGTGGGGCATCTTAGACCAGGTATGTATCTACTATAGATCTATACTGATGAGCTGCTTTTCTGAAGGTGATAACAAGTGAGCAAGTTTAATTACATGTGAAATTATATTAAATAGATGTGATGAAATACAGCAGAATTTAACCTGACACTGTTACTAGATGGCTGCTTTTGTGAAATATATATTCTCATGTTGTTCAAAAAATATTGTAATATTTTTGCTCATTTTTATATTCAAAATAGTATTCCACTGATGTCCTCCCCAGTAATTTTGTGGTGTATATCTTGTTTAGAGCAAACCAAGCTATTACAAATGTATGAGCAGAACCACCTTGGCTAGGAAGCTGCTTCTGTTCCAACATGCAAACCATAGATTGCTAGACTGGATAATGTTCAAGAAATATTAACTATTAACATAAGAACTATCTGAACCTTAAATACTAAACTTGTAAAAATACATGGGTCTTCAAAACAGTAAGTTGATGAGATATGATGCTTTAGATATGAATTTTCTAAAGAACATATTGGGATTTCTGTAAGCCACAGATGCCAAATCAAGCAGAGCAGCATCTAACTCAATAGGGGTCTGACTGACTATATTGTTGTTTCACAGAACTTTACATATTTGAAGCTGAGCTGCAGAAAACCTTTAATATTCAGGATTTTCCTGCATGAAGGCCTCCAAACACAGGTTTCACAATCCAAAAAACTGACGATAGAATGGCTTAAATTGTTATTGTAAGTGTGTCCACAGCAGACTTCCTAAGCAGGGTGTTATTGCTTGACTTACAGGTGATGAAGTGTTAGAATGGAATGGAAGGATACTACAAGGAGCCACCTTTGAGGAGGTGTATAATATCATTTTAGAATCCAAACCTGAGCCACAAGTAGAGCTTGTAGTTTCAAGACCAATAGGGTAAGTAATTTTATGTATTTTTTATTAACTATGATAAAATTTTTCACTTTTAGGATGGAGTATATCAAACATTCATTAACATTGTAAACAGAAAAATTTTATGCAAATTTCTGTAAACCAAAATGTAGCTGGAATGATAGATCATGTCAGTGAGTAAAAAGAGCTGGTGTGAAATCCTGAATTCTCAGAGTCTCAGGCATCATCTGCTATTATGGTTAAAAATAGGATCCCTTCTCTGGATTTTCAGTTGGTGAGCCAGCCTATATTGGCTCTGAAACTGTGGTTATACTCGTAATTCTTGACTGTTGATTTTTAATTCTCCATTCCCCTTTTTTTATAATACATACATAAAATTATGAGATCATATTTGCTCTATGAACTGATGATGAACTCTATTTACTGAGAGTCTGCAATGTAGAATTTTGTTTGAAATACAGTATGCTAATGAAAAAAATCGGCATGCTTTGGAAAGTCTCAAATCCACATTCACATCATCTTCATCTATGGAACTATTAAATTATTGCTTGTTATCTAATACAGAACACATCTGAATGAATAATTAGTACTCTGTGTGACTTTTTCTTTGGTGCTGTACATTGCTCATTTTTATTAACCTTCAAACCTACCTCTTAATGTCTAAACTTAATTTTTTCTTGCATAGCAGTAGTTGCTTTGTTGTATTGGACTGTGAGTACTTCCTCTTCTTCAACTGTTCTCTTTCTTCCAAGTTGCTGCACCCTAAAGCCATATGCATCACATTTTTAATTCTCCATTGGAAGTTCCATAACTGATCACATCAGGGTTGTGCAGAGGCAAATGATTATCACTGATTTTGAAGACATTTACAGTTATTAAAATTTTCTTTTTTCCCCTCAGAATTTATTGTGATATATAGGACACAACTGGACAGGGTGCTAGGTAATATCTAGATTCCCTTTTCCATGTTAGGTTAGACCAGATGATCTTTCAAGATCACTTCCAACCTGGACCATTTTAGGATTCTAGAATTGCATTTTAATAAATATATTTAACCCTTTATTTTGTATAAGATGAACATTAATATAAGAAAACCTGACTAAAAATTAAGAAGTACTAAAAAAATATAGAACTATATAATCTGAAAATAGCATTTCAGTGAGGACAACTGTTAAGGTTTCAGCTACAATAGGAACTTAATTGTGTTGGGCACATCAGGAACTTAAGGTGTAGTAACTTAATTTGGTGTGACAATTTTAAACAAACCTGATAATAACAAAAAAGCAGCTTTAACTTGTCAGTGAGATGAGAGGTTATCTCCTGCATACATATGGAATTGCAACCCCTTTAGGGTAAAGACTATATCATCTGTCCTATCGTTAAAAAGCTTTGCATAACTTGGGAAGTGTGGGTAAAATAGTAACGCTAAGGGACAGACTACATTACTTAGAAAAGAAGGTCTCAATTTCATACATAAATCTTTCATAATATCTCTCAAATAGAAGTTTCTAGCAAAAGTTCCAAGGAACAACTCACTCACATCTTGAAAATACTAATTTTTAAAAATCTTTCTGCATTCTCTTCATTGTGTAAAATCTCCTGCATTATTTCTTGTGCTTTTATATTTGCTGTCTCTTGTTCAGCTTCCTTATCATCATGTCTTCCGCTATGTGGGTGTCACTCGAGCAGCTCATCTATAATTCCCTAAACAGTGATGTGGGCTCTCAAGATGCCTTTTTTTGCATTAACTGCTTGCCTCATAGTCTGAAGAACTGAGCTAGATCAGTGATAAAAGAGTTGTTCAGTGTGTTTGATTCCAGTGTCATTTTGCAGTAGATGTAAAAGAGTCTCAGTGATGAATACTTCCTACAGATTGGTAGATTTCAGTTCTGGATAGGTGTGTGCAACTCTGGAGTTTGATATTAACAGCATAATGTCAGAAATGTTTTTCATGAGGTTAGAGCTGATGAATTGGAAAGACTGTATTACCTTTTTCAGTTTAGAAGATTTCAGTTCATAATCAAATGGATAATTAAAATTAATAGCCTATGCTTGTCCAAGGAACCATAACCTCATAGGATTGTTTTCTGCTCTCAGAACTAAAGTTTCAGTGTATGTACAGTATTTAAAAGTTTTTATTTACCAGATATCAGAAGTGATATTTATTTTTATGAGAATTATTGATGTCCAGTTGAAGGATTTTGCTTTTGCATTGGGATAAATCTTATTATTTATAAGGAGAATTTCTTGATGGTTTCATGGCAGCTTTAAATCACACAAGAAATCTTCAGTTACAAGCAATTAACTTAGCTGAGAATCTGTTGTCACATCCTGATATTCTGAGAACAAAACCAAATTCCAGTAAACACAATTATTAATTTTTCTCTTTATTATGGGCTGAGTGCTATGAAAACTGAAGATGACAAGCTAAGCTGACAAGGCAGATAAAATTGAAAGCCATTCTAAAAAATTCCCAACAAAATAAAACATGCCAGTTTGTCATGCAATTTACCACTTTTTCCATCTTAAAATAAAAATTGATGGCCAAGTTGCTAATCAGTATGAGCTGGCTGTCCCTTCTGTACAGGAACTTACCTATTTTCTGCCTTCTAATGCTCAGAAATAGATAACTTTATATGTATGTGTAGTTTCATGGTTTTGTCGGTTTTGAATTTGGAAGAAATAATGCACTGTGTTTTAATAATTACTCTATCCAACCTGTTTGCAGTGGAGCATAACTTATTATGCAAAAAGTCATTGTGAAACTAATTTTATTTCTCCTCCATCTGTTTATCTCTATGAGAGTTCCTCGTACGAAATACCACTTATGCTACCATGAAATATGGGGATCTGTATGCTTTAGGAGCATAAATGATAATGTTCAAAGCTCTCAAGTTTATTTCTTCAGCTATCTATAGAAAACTCTTAGTCTGTTCAGAATGATTTATGTATTATATATTGGTTTTTTTCAAGGTTTTCTTTTCAGACTCATATAGTTGAATAAATTTTTTGTATTTATGAGTTAAGCTCAAGACTGTATTTCTGAGTAAATTACTAGGCCAGTATTGGATCCTATTATAAACTCTCCTTATATCAAATATACAAACTTATATATTTGCTTCTTCAATAGCACTTGTGAGTTTCTCACAAATTTTGCGTACTAACAACAGAGATTTTTTTTCTTGTCTGTAGTGGGCACTTAGAGCAGCCCCATGCCTTCAGGGTTATTTCAATTATTGGATACCGTGCATCAACTCACTTGGAAAGATTCCTCAGTCTACTTAGTAAAGCTGTCTTTCTAGTGAGTCTTGAAAAATGTTTGGAAAATATATTCTAAAGGTATTCTGGAAAACCTTTTCTAAAAGAAATAGATAAGTTATTTATATATCATATTGACTCTTTCATTGTATGAGACAGTAGATATCATTGGAACATTTTTCATTTCCTTTTTCTTCATTTACCTTTGTTGACCTTGACTGAGCACCAAAGTCTTGCTCTCTCCATTTCCCTCCTCAGCAGGACTGGAGGAGGAAATAAAATGAAAAAGCTTGTGGGCCACTCAGCAGTTACCATTGTGGGCAAAACAAACTTGAGGAAGATTAATTTGTGAGGAATTAATAAAAGCAAAGGATAGTGAGAAATAAAACCAAAACTGAAGCCTCCTTAACCTTACCTCTCTCCTTCCCAGGCTGAAATTCACTCATTTTTTCCTGGTTTTTCTGCCTCCCTCTCTGCCAAGCAGTCCATGGCAAGGGGAAAGGGAGTGGCAGCCCATCCTCCTCCTCCCCTTCTTCCCTGACCTTGGTGTCTGCATCGACACTTCTCTCATGGCTTTTTTGTCCTCATTGTTTTCTCTCACACTGCTGCACAGCTGTTTTATCCTTTATTAAATATGTTATCACAGAAGCACCCCAGGAGCCAGCTGGGCCCAGCTCAGTGCAGCCCCAGCCTCTTGTCCCCACGGCCACCCCGCAGGAGTGGCTGTGGCCTTGGAGAAACCAAGGCACTGAAATGCACAAGGACTGTAAATATTGGTATTGCTGTGACTCAGAACTAAGCTCTTCATCTTATTTGCTTTTGCTCAAATAGCTCTGAAATTGTTTATTAGCATATTCATAGTTTTTATTAGCGTACATTAATGTTTGGCTCTCAAAATATATTCCTTTGCTGGGGGTTGTGGTTGAGTGCTTTAAAATTACATGGATTTGCACACAATTTAATGCAGGTGTTGCAACATGGCTTGTACATGAAAGAATGGAATTTTGCCAAACGAATTTATACATTTTATTTGGTTATGGAAAAGGTAAGATTGATTAAATTTGTGGTTCAAGAACAGTAAAGAATATACTTGGATAGCCATGATTGGCAGCCGAGTATGTTTGAGTGAGGGTCCAGTAAATTTAATTAATGTATAATGTCACCGTAAATTCTACTACTCACAGTTTTAACCTACCATTAATTCTGAGATTATTCTTTTATTTGCTGAATTATTTTATTTGTGACTGTGCAGCCTGTCTCCTGCATCCACCAAATCTGCTCTGTCGGATTTAATTTGACACTGAAATTATTTATACTGGATAACAGATAATTATCCCAGTGGCTGAAGACAGCCAGCAGATCATGCACCATTCCTGAGGCATTCCATGGTGGATTGGGAAGTGTTAAAGTGTAACAGAAATTTAAATTTGCTTGTTAGATAAAGGATCAACCTGTCTTAATTTTCTGATTTCAGGGACATTCCCAGAATACCTGACAGCACACATGCGCAGCTGGAGTCCAGTAAGTTTCAATTGTGGGGTAGGAAAAGCTTCTCTCTCTCTTATGTAAGCACAAATAGAATGGAAAATGTCCTCTGCAGTCAGTATAGGTCTTGTCTTTTTTGTCTAAATTTGTCTCAATATGTCATCTTACTGTATTATCTATCTACCTTTGTTTAATAATAAGCTATCAAAACTCAGGATATTGTGCTTTAGGTTTGACATTGGTTGTAGACTTAGATGAGTTTTGATTGAAGAAAGTATAATTCTAATATATAAGAACATTAATAGCAATTTTTAATTTCCTGTTCTCTTGCTTTGCATTTCAATTGCATCTTATAAACTAAAAATGGGAAAGAAATGTTTATTGTTTACAGCCTGAGTGATAGCTACTTTGAACTCAGAATACCCTTACTTTATTAGAGCCACTCAGTGCTACTTAAATTGACTAAACCCATATTTCATGTAGGCAAGAATAACTTGTTCTTTGGCTTAGATCTGATAACATGGATTTCAGCCTGGAGTTATTTTTTCTCATTTTTTTAGAATGCTATTATAATAGAAGCCATGAATAAATGAAATGGCATAATCTTGATTATAATCATATGAAAAGCTCCTTCAATGACTTTTTTACTTATTGTCCAATTCTTAAAATTCATTTTATGTTTTGTGAGATGTGGATTGTCCTTTGTATTTATAAAAATACTTCACTTTTCCTCTGTGTTTTGTATGTCAAAACTTCTCTGACTATTTTCAGACCTTGTAGATTTGAAAAAAAATGCACAAAAAACATAATGTACAGAATGCACAAAAATGCACAAAACAAAATGCACAAAAACCACCTTGATATTTTTGTAAAAATCGAATTAAAAATTAGTCTGATTGTACACGATAATAACTCAGAAGGCTGAATTAATTTGACCACAGTAAAGTGTTTATTTTTGGGCCTTCAACTTACTGACAATTACAGTCAGAAATATCTGAATAATTTATTTTCCATTCTATAAATAAAAGCTCCTGATTGCATCTGATCACCAAAAGATTGAGTATCATTATTTGGTAATTTTAAACAGATTTTAAAAAGTGATACTTATCACAACTTTACTGCATGTTTGGTTATATTTCTACGATTTCTGTTTAAAGAATGTTGAAATATATGCATAACTGCTACTATCTATAAAATATTTTTGTTTATAATTACAGGTTCTAGTTCATTTGAATCTCAAAAAATGGACCGACCTTCTATTTCAGTGACTTCTCCTATGAGTCCTGGCATGTTAAGGGATGTTCCACAGTTCTTGTCTGGACAACTTTCAGTATGTAAACATTTCATTGATATTAATGTTGTGCTTTTTGCAGCATGTACAACTCTTACTGTAGTCCTAGCTGCCTTTAGCAGAAATTTCATATTAAACTAGCTACGTTTGTTGTTTCATGCTATAAATTTCAGTCTAGAACAGAATTTCATAATCATATTCCATTTTATTAGCCTTTGGAAATTTAATATGAGTTGACTTTGGTATATACATGTATATTTATCTGGTAAGTTAGACTGATAGAGTCACATTTTCAGAAAGGTCTTATCTTGGCCTCCAGTTATGTTTGTGTTGTTGAGTGTAAACATTTTTCAAATGTCACATTTACGTGTAGAGTTGGTAGATTTTATTACCTGTGTGCTTGGATGTTATGACTGCTTATTTCTTATGCACTAACTTACATATATAACTTCCCCAGGTATCCCTCTGATCTTTTACTCATGTTGTACTCTTTGTACCGGTGTTGCTCAGTTTTGTTCTTCACTCTGAGAAGAAAGTTCATGATGTGAATGTTTTCTTTTAAATGGTACTTTTTTGGTAATAAACTGAAGAAGTTGGGTTTTGTGCACCTTTCCATGTAATTTACAGTTCCAAAGTGTGATTTTTCAAAAGTGCTCAGTTGTGGCCTGCTATATTGAGAAGGAAAGGCAAATGGAATGGAATCAGTGCAAAACTGCTGTTAAACAAGTTTGGAAATGTCACTTTCACGTTACTTCCAAGTTGTATATGTTGAGTGTACCATAAACATATGCATAAAATCCAAGCAGACTGTTTCTAGGTCTCACAGAAACGGTTTATGATATTGATAGAGGAGATGGAGAAGATTTTTGTCTCTTCAGTGGCCATGTTTGCTTCATTTTGCAGTGCATGTGACATTGTTTGCTCATCAGAACAGCCATTTACAATATATAATTTTTTTATTTTCTGTAGTTGTTGTACTTAATTACTTTGAAAGACTCAATCATTTGGATAAATGGAAAACTAAAAATCTTGACAAGAATGCAGAGTGTTTTGCAAAAATACAATGACAGGAGAACATGAGCTGTCAAAATACACAGACCAAAGTTTCTAAAAGATCTCATTTTTTTACAAGACAGTAGAAATTATTGATAGGGGAGACAGGGAATAAAGGAATTTCTTTTGTCTAAACTTCATAAAAGATTAGACTGTCATAAAATTGTGGTTCCTAGCTCCTAGCAGGAAATTCAAGGGTCAGAGTTAGCTGCTCAGTGCACATACACTATGGAATAATCGTCCAGATAGGAACCAATAGAACTGACTTTTTCACTTTCTCAGTTTCAGATCAAAATCATCATGAGTTTAAGATCATGAATTTTTAGTGAAGTCAGTATGTCTTTTGATTTAGTTGTTTGATAGGATACTGAAGTTTGAGGTATATAATCATAGTATTGGGAAATTTTGAGGTATATTCTAATTTATTGAGAATAACAGAAATCCAAAGGTTTTATTTCTCAGAATGGCATATAAAATTCAGTATTTAACTCAAGAAGGCATAATTCGTGTTTTTATTTATTTTTTGAATATTTCAATATATAAGCCTATTCTAAAAAGTTTATTTCCATCTAAGGAAACCAAATAATGTTAAGAGACATTAGAAAATATTTTCTATTTTTTTGCTACTTCCTTATGTGTTGTTTGCAATTATGTTCAATACTCCCTATTACATATTATCTGTGTTTCCCTCAGAGAGCAGATAATATTCATCTGAGAACACAAAATTCCAGCTGAGTGAAACTGAAGTCAGAAATACTCTGTAACTCTCTAGAGTCACAATTTAGACATTTAAGATTAGCAGACAGTTTGAAAGTTTGGATGCTTGTCTTGCCTGCCCAGCTAATGAAACATTGGAAATAGCTGTATTTCATGTTAATCATGTTAAGGGAACAACCTGGCTCCTGCTGCTGTTGGGTCAAGACTTTGGGAGGCAAGTACTAAACTTTTTGCTTTATGAGCAAGGGTGGTGTCATAGTGTCTGAAGATGCTCTGGTAGCAAAATGGGATCTAACTGGGCATATGCAATGTCTAGGCTAATATGTATTTGCAGAAATAAGAGACTTCATGAGAATTGAAGTATTCTACAGGAGTAATGTTTTCAAAACAATCAATGTAGTTTCTTTTTGATCTGATATTTTAAGATAGTTTTGAAAAATTAAGAATTTTGTGACATCAGACTTGGGTGTTTATGTTCTTGAAAGTAGTATGATAAATAGTTTTGCCTTCACTTTTTAATATTTGGGTTTATCATTCTACAGTTTTTAAAAGTTTTGAAACTTTGGAAGAGTTAGTGAAAAATCCTGTTTGTAAAGTTGGAGATGTTTTGAAAAATTAGAATGGACTTTGAGATTTTCTAATTTTGGACCTTTAACAAAGGTGAAGTAGTAAGGTAAAACTGAATTTTAAAAATCTCCTCAAGGTACAAAAACTATTTTATTTTGAATACTACAAAAGGGATGCGCTTCAGTATTTTGGTTTTCCCTGTCTTGATCAGCCCTTTTCTAACAGAACAGTTGATGGATCACATATTCATTCAAAATAGCTGAGTAAGGTAGAAATGAAAGGAAATACTAAATTCTGAATGTAATTGTGAATGTGCTCTTTATTGGGAGTGCCTAGACAGGAGAATACAGAACCCTGGAATAAATGAGGACAGGTGCTGTTCTTTGTGGAAGTGTTGGGTCAGTGACATTCTGGGTGATGGTGGCTGAATTCAAGCAGGTGTCATGGATCTGAGGCAACAGATGAAAGGCAAGATTTTGAAAGTGTTTTCTGTATTTTCTGTGCCTTTGAACAGTAGTGTGTAGTCCTGAAGGGTTGCTGTTAGTGCAGCTGTGGTTACTGTGAAATACAGGCAGTGAAATACAAGAGTTGTAGGCAGAAATGGAGATGCAACAGTTTAGATGAAAGTCGGAAGTATTTGAAAGAATACTTGAATATAGGCTTATTCAGACAGCGCTCTAGATCCTCAGAAGATTTTTATATATTAATAGTACTTTGGAATCCATTTCTTTATGTTCAGTATGGTTTGGCTGGTTTAGCTGCAGCAGTGCCACTGTATTCAGGGATGTCTCTTTTCAGTCTTCCATGTTTTCTTCTGTATTGGCATTGATCTGTGTGTTTTCTTTGTGGAGGTTACAGTGTCAGTCCAGACCTGACTAATAGGATTGACCACAAAGTAAACAATCTCACATAGACAGGAAATCTTTCTACATTAATAATTATTCTGCCCAAGTACATATTTAATTGAACAAATTATGTGCAACTACAGTAAACTATAGTGTGTTATAACTTACTAATATAATTTATCCATATTATCTGTGTTTTATTTTATAGCATTTTTTAGTCATGTTGCTTTTCAGGGGAGTATCTTGACTGTTATTGCAATTATATTTTTTTTATTATTTGCTTTGTCTCGTTCTGGTTTCTATATTTTTTCACTGAGTTGTTTTTCCTTTAATATAATTTTGCAAAAGTCGAAAGTATCCTTTGTATGTTGGTGCTCTTAACTACTGAATTTTGGCTACATTTTCAGTATTGCATGAAAAGTATAACTCGAAATGGTTTTCCAATGGTTAGGTTTAGGTAACAATGACATAACTATAAGACCATGTAAATGGATACAAGTATAAAAGCACAGTATTTAATTTTTGTATACTGGTGGAAGTTCTAGAAGAAAATGGATATAGTTCATAAAATTAATCTATTTCCCTGTACACTTGAATCACAGAACCACTTTAATAGATTTTTCCATACATATTCAGTTTATAAAGCAATAAAGTTATATTAATTATAGTTTTAATATATGCAGCATTATAGAAAGCCTTTATTGCACATTATGAAGGGCCTATATGTCAGCACATTGAGGGGATGAGATAGAGGACAACACATGCTCCCCCTCCCTTTCACATGTTCTTTTTCCTTTTCTTCCTCCCCTTTATATCTCTATACAATTAAATTGCTGTTGCTCTAACATCAAAACCTGGAAAGTTCTAGGTAGTGCACACAATATGTTGATTTTGCTCCATTTCCAAGGCATAATATGACAGGTGAGGACCCTTGGTGCATGGTGGGAGAGATTCTGTCCCTCTTAAGTTTGCAATATCCTGTGATAATTTATTTTTCCCTTGTAAAATGGAGCTGAAGCAAGCTGAAGATCTACTTTTATTGTGACTAGGTCACATTCTGACACCCTTAACACTGAGCTCTGCAGTCCTGCCCATGCAGAGTGGCAGGTAGAGTGCAGCTGCTGCACCTTGCAGAAAGCAGGGAACACATCAGACAAAACCCGTGATCCAACTATCAAATTTTCTTATATATCCTCTTTGATGTAAGAACAGATTACTTCACACATTTTATAGAACAGATTTCTCCAGCATCTGTGCATGCCATATAATCAAAGAGGGTGGCAGAAACATCATCACAGTGCCTATTTCCATGCTTTGGGTACATTTCTAATAGAAGTGAATATTGAGTAGTAGCTTCTTTCTATCATTTTCAATTAGATCCATAATCTCAGGAAAACTGAGCAGAGGTAAAGCAGATCCCAATCTGTCAGATGGCTGTGATTGTTGTGACGTACTCAATGCTCCTGTTCTCCCACTCACCAGCCCTCTGAGGTATCAGCACATGCTCCTTTTCCTGTCCATGCCCCATACTCTGTACCAATTCTGTGGCACTCCATTAGCTGTTGCCCTAAGCTGAAGGTGGGGAATGGTTGCTTGGAATTTGCAGCTAGTCCAGGAATTTGTGTTGCCTGTACTCCATGTAGTCTTGACATAGCCACTGGACGCCACAAGGTTGTATGTGGTCTGAAGTGTTACAGCACAAAAATATGCTATAAATGCATCTATACATGCAGTTTGCTAAACTCTCTAGATCCCATTTCATGCAAGGGTTTTGTGTGTAGATTGTACCTTCCCCTGTGTAATGTTAATACCAGAGAGCACTTTTAATTGTTTTCAAAGTATTTAGTAGCACTTTTCATAGACATGAGTCTTAAAGTAGCAAAAAAAAAAGAGAAAGCCTTTTCTTTTACTGACTTTCCGAAGCTACCAAAGCTATCAGTGTGTGAATTGTACTTGTTTCTCTCTGAATATGCATGTACAATCTCCCTGACAGTGATTATCAACCTTAACTTATGTTTCCAACCTCACTTTTAAATCACACTTTGCCTACCTGTTCTTTTTGTTACATGTTATTTCTAAATCTATTGTAAATTTTGTCTATAGACTTGCAAAGAGAAATTCTTGCTCCTGGGGAATCAGTGGTAAAATTCCTGCTGACTTCCTTAAGGCAAGAATTTCCATCAAAGGGTTTTGATATGTTTTGGTAACAGATTTGCAGATTTAATTTATGCATTGCATTAAAAAAATACTTTTTGTTAGATAAATATGTTGTTGGTGTAAAGCTATGTTTAAAGTAATAGTCATGTGTCTTTGTTTTTACTTTTGGTCTTTTAGTTTCCAGCGTGTTGTCCTTTTTGGTTTTGTTTTATTGCTTTTTCTTTAATTTTGCTTACCAGAGCCAAAGCCTTAGTAGAAGAACAACGCCTTTTGTTCCTAGGGTTCAGGTAAAGACTTCGTCTGCCTGACAGAAACTAAAGTTGTGGGTTTTTCTTTTGTTTGTTATGGAAAATGCATAGTAGGAAAACGTTACATTGTAGTCCGTTTTCGCATATTTTGAGTGTGTTGCTTTAAACCATATTAACAACTTTCATGTCATCTTGTGAGCAGCTTGTAAAATTCTGCATGGGGGTTAAAATATTAAATTAAAATTTAAAGAGACAACTAGTTTTTGTTTGCTGTCTGCCTAATATTAAACTTATACAGGTTTCAATAGCCATGATGGCTATGCATCCCACATACAAAATTTGTGTACAGTTTAAGCAATAAATAATTTTGTGCTTGAGTTTATTATGATTGAGATTAATGTCTCTTTAAATAATTCATTATCATATTTTTTTGCATTTTCCACATAATAGTAGCGCCTTGAGTAGAAGACAGGCAAAAAATTTGTACCTTGTTTAAATAACAAATTTCTTCTCTACGAGACTTGGTTCTTGCCTTTTTAAGTACATCAAAATAACCAAAACTCTACTTGAATAAAAAAATGAATTGAATTCATTTACTGAATTTATTTAGCTTTGATATTCTGTTTAGGTACAAGTTGTTTGCCTCTTTTTCACTAGGAAGCTCCTAAGGTACTATAGATTTATGCAAAAGTAGGTTTTACTAATATATTACAATGCTTATCTTGCTTTGCTGCATGTTTTTCATTTTTTTAATAACTAGAATATTATCTGATTTTCTTACAAAATATCTTTATGGAGATATTAATCTTTTCTGTGGCAGCTTTATAAATGTTTTTCTTTGATTGATTGACCAAGACGTAGAGGATGATCTAAGTGATCAGAAAGAGACGACTGAATTTCATTATNAGATCATATATATATATATATATTTATAAAGGAAGTCTAAGTAAGACTGTAAATAAGACATCAAATATGACTCACATTTCATAAAGTACAATTTTTATTCACAACATAGTGTTCTCAGAAGTATTGCTTAAATATAAATTCAAAATTAAGAACTTCTAAAGAAAAAAGAGATTATAAAATAATTCCTTGATTGTAAGATTTAAAGTAAATATATATCTGCTATTGACATTAACTGGCTTTTTATGAAAAATTTAAACCATCCTTTAGCATGATTAAGAAAGTTGGATTCTACTCATGATAATGAAATAAGAGGGGTACAATTACAAGTTGTTAAATATTTCATAGAGGTAAATATTATATATGATATAAATAGTTTTTAAATATTTATTTTCTTTTTATATACGTGGTAAATAAATTTAAAAATTATGAGCTGATTTTTCAATTTAAAAAGGAAATCTCTGCCTGAAACCTGCATGTTTCATGAAATACTGTAATGTAGAAATAACATGTAGTAAATTCTTATTTTAATCTCATTATACAAAATAAAGACATAGACATAAAAATTATTTGTTCTACTTAGATTAATATCCTCTAATAAAAATATCTTGCTTAAATGATTATGGTAGTTTAGAAAAAAAAAGAAATGTCATGTTTGCTAGAAAATATCTAACAAGAGGTGAAAATGTTTAAGTCTTACTCGCTCACCCCTTGGATGGATTTTCTTTTTATATTGTAGGTAAGAATTGTCCTTAGCTCCAGTAGTCTCTACACAATCAATGCCTATGGAGTCCTTGTGGACCTGTCTAACAGGTTTTTTGCAGAGCCTAGTAACAGTCAACACTAAACATAAGGGTTTTAACAAGAGTTCCTGAAGAACTCAAAATTATGACCTTGGCAAAATCTTTATGACTAGTCTGAAACAAAAATTCATCCATCTGCCCACTTTTAGTAGTGATAGTAGATAGTTTAAAAAGATTAATGTTAGATATATTTACCATGCAGGCTGCAGGAAGAAGGGGAATTCTCCAGTGGTCTTCCAACAAGGGTATTAGAAGCAGTCTAGCAGCAGTGCAGAACTCTGGTTACTTTTTTGGCATGACAAATTCACTAAATCAGAGCTCTGAGCTGCTGTTTATGGTTGTCAGGAAGTATATATTTCATTGTGGGCTGTGGTATAGCTATATCTATAGCTTCCTTACAAGAATGAGAATCTCCAAACATTCTGTTTATACTTATTTGTTTCATTGCTCTCAACAGGAAATACATATCTTTATTCTTCCTTGCATCTTCTTTACTTGTTAGTCTGAAACTGATCCTCTCTGGCAAAAGCTCCTCTTCTGCACTTCCCTCCATGTCAGTCCATTCCTCTTCTAGCTCACCGGATGATTTCATAGAATCATCATTATTTTACTGGGGAGAAAAACACTCCGTTTCTTGCCTATCAACAGCCCTCTGAGCTTTTACTAATTTTACAGTACAGTACCTGTGTCTTTATTTCCTGAAATTTTAGATTCAATTTAGCGTACCAATAATTTTCTAACTTGTGGAGTGACGTTTTATGAATCTTTGTAGAGAAAAATCTGTTCTTAAAATTGTGTTTTCTATGCAGTATCTCTTGTTTACTTGGCAAAGCATTCTTTTGAGCCAGAGTTGCCTTTGGGTTTATTCTAACTTCAAAAACTTCAATCATCCTTTTGGCTTTAATACAGAACATCAATATATTTGATTATGTATAAAAATATGTACAAGGTAAAGCCACTGAAAAAGAGATTTTAAAAAAGAAATATAGATTAGGGCAGCCTAAATACTATAATTTTCTGGCCTTTATATCGTACAAGCTTTTCCATTTGACAGCCTTTTCTTGTAGTTGTTCAAGCATATCAGACAGCAGCTGAAGCAGAAAGCAATAGTAGTTTAATTTAGCAATCCTCAGTACTCAGGATTTTTTAGAGGTATGTTTAACAACATTCAAAACTCGCCTCAGCTATGCCAAAGATATCACCACCTCAGGGGCAGTTTCAGCATCTACATAAGCTTAAGTGCAAGAAAATGATTACTGCAAGTATTTTTAAAAATAATCTGAGACTTTTTTTTTCCAAACAACAGATCCTACTGGTATATCTTTTGTTTCAGAATAATGTGAGAAATAAAAGTAGTATGTAATTTTAAAATAATAATAAACATAATAAGCATCTATGTAGGTTACATGAAAAATCATAATGAGCAACAGAAGAAAAAAAAAGGCCTGGCCAGCTGTCTCTAAAAGCCAATGATGTTTGAGTAGGTTGTAGTGGTAAAAATCAGCTGTAGGGCAGATGGTCTCTCCCAGTGGCACAAGTTTTTTCTCTTTTTCATGAGATTTGTGAAGTAACCCTTATATAACAGAGAAAAAACTGTAGCAAAGGATTTAAATCTTCAAATATTCTGTTTCTAAATCTAAGTTATGACTGAAGATATGTTTTGCCTGTATGTGTTGTACGTAAAACTACATAAGAATTGCATAGTTGGGCAAACATTCAAACATTCATGAGACAGGAGTATAGGAAGTGCAACAATATCATCTAGATCTTCTTAACTGATTCCCTTATGCGTATGTATTAGAGTAGGGATTCTTATACATGATCTCTTCTTTTCTACACTCTGACCTCACTCAGTGCTCTTAAATTTTTACTGAAGATGAGATCTAATAGAAAAATATGAAATCTAGTAAACTGAGTTTATGTCCTTGATTTATATAACTTATACTAACTTCAAATAAGTTTGAGGTGCCTTGAGGAAGAGCTTTCACTGGTATAGTTGAAGGAAAGATCTAAATACCTCACTACCTGCATTGGGTGATCAACCCAAATAAAAGACACCTAAGCCCATTAACTCTATTTCAAACTAAGGCTACTCTAGAAGGTGAGTTGATTCTCCAGGGGAGGGACCTTCTACTGACGTTACAGAGGACTAACTTTACCCTCTCTATGCTTCTATGAAACAGGAATGCTACCTAGATATGCTAGATACTTGCATCCTCACTTCTCAGAATGCAACACCAGCAGTCAACTTTTATATACTGTTGTCTTTGTAGAAAGCTTATTCCAGAAACAGGGCATGTGCTATTTGAATACTGTTTAGACTGAAGAGTTTGAATCTATGTATCAAAATAGAGCCTTTATCATCAAGCTATTTCACATCCTATACTTCTCTGGAGTACAAAGTCTCATCTGAAGCTGAGATGCTGTTTGCCTGAGAATAGAAGTGTGGTGTTATCAAAACATGCTTAAGTTTAGCATAGCAGCCTCCAGGCCTGATACCCTAGAGTATTGCTCTTGTATAGACCACTACTGGCTGAAAACCAGAAAGACTGAAACTGGGGTCAGACCCACATCTCTGTTTCCTCCAATCATCTCGTTCCAGAAGAATTCCTGTTTCCTGCACTCTGTGGCAGCCTGTCTCAAGGAGTGCAGCAGATGCACCCCTCTGTGAATAACAGAACATCTCAGTGCATCTCGGTATCAGGATGCACTGAATTTAGATGCCTGTTTGCCTGAATGTAGGTCACAGCAGAAGCTTAATAAAGCATTAGGTGCATGTCTGGCTGGGGAAGGAGCCCAGGAAAGGAAAGTATATGAATATGTGTGTGACTAATTAATCTCTGGGACTTTAATGCAAAATGGGAAGAACTTCTGAAAGGATTCAGGCTGCACCACTTTCGAAGTGAATCTTAGATGTCTACATCCTAAGTAATCTAGGCAGGCAAAGTCCCTTTCAAGAAGTTTTTGTACAAGTGTTAGTCTCCACATTAGCATCAGCGAGCATAATTTTTTATGTATTGTATCTTATGTTGTTAGTTTAGATTTCCCTTTCCTTCATTTACATCAGGATTGCTTTGTTGAAGTTTCTTAGATGTTCTGAGCTTATAAAAGTGTGTGTGTGTAAAAATTCTTGTTAGATTTTTGTTCATCCCAGTCTCTCTTTCAACATACTATGTGCCAGTTAGCATGGCTAGCTGTTTTGTCACCTCATAGCATTTCTCTCATTCATTCTAATTTTGCCCTTCTGTTAATCTCTAGTCCCTGACATTAGTGATTCCATTCTTCCCATGTTTCACCAAGAAGTATCCTGTCTATTTTACTGTAATTATAAAGCAGTTTTTTATTTGTCCCTTCTTCCTTCTTCTAATCCCATAAGAACGCAATCCCATTCTCTCCTCTATGGTCTTCTTTGGCCATTCTCTCACAGTTTCTTCCTTTCTTCTCCTTGCATCCTAGTCAAATGACTGCTTGGGTTACAAGTACTTGTGCTGTGTATTGGAGTGCTAGCAGTGTGAATACAGGACAGAGCTTTATGGTCTTAATTATAACTCCTGACTTTTCCTGTAACAAGGCAAATTGAAGGGCATTATATGGAAAATATGCCCATTGAGTTCAAGTTTTCCAATTTTTTTTTTCAAAATATCAAGAGAAAATTAGAAGGTATAAGTCAATGCAAATTTTGAGCTCTTGTTCCAAACTACAGTTATTAAAGCATCTCAATGAAGTGGTGTCAGATGATTTCAGTTTCTGCTTAAGTAATTCTCTAAATATTTTGACTGAAGTTTTCATGTAAAAAATTGGTCTGAAACAAATGTAGTGAAGGAATATTTAGCTTGCATATGAACACATAATTCTGGTTGTATTTTTGGCACCTATATCTAGATGATTTCACATTCATCAGTCACATTTTGTCATAGTGTCTGTATCACAAATATATTTCATTCTCCTTAAGGAAGCATAATTTTTCCCAAAAAGCAAACAAAGAAGATTGTCTTCAGTGCTATTCCCCTTGAGATGTGGGACTAGCCAAGTCTGTCTTTTGCTTCAGGACTCCCAAGGAAGCCTGTGGGTGGATGCATTTAGTGTCAAAGGACATTTAAGTTGACTTGCACTTCAGAGGTCATTAAAGCTGTACTGCTGGTACAAAGCTTTCTGCTTTTGATCTGTAGCTGGATGGGGATAGCTAGAATTCCAGATAATTCTTAGTCTAGAAAAAATACTGTCAGAGCCCCTGGCTTGCAAGAATGTAGGAACAACATCTGAAATTCACGCACAGATGAGTAACTACAGGACCCTTTAACTATTTGTACTGGAAACCTATGAAGTCTGTAGCAGGGCCAATGACAGGGTAATAGAGGAAAAATATCCCATTTTTAATAATCATTTAAATGGTTGTTGGCTACAGGAATTGCAAGACCTGAAGCAGTGAAGGAAGAAGTACACTGCCACCAATAATTGAGTTGGCGTGTCTTAGTGTAATCTCACTTAGTGAAGTATTAGGAATGGCAGAGAGCTAAATCAGCCTCTTCTTTATGGGTTAAAAGTCTTGAGAATTACATCAAGACCTTTCTTTAAGAGACTGAAATGTTGAAGATGGGGTGCTGTGATAGCAGATGAAAACACTGTTTCTGAAATTATGTGAGGTGGTTTCCACAGAAAGTGCACCTTCCCCTGTTTATGTCTACCCTAGCTAAGGGTATATTCATGCCTAAAAGGTGTATTGCCTGGTTAAGTGTGCAGCTGGGCATTATCCTCTCTGATTCCCTTAAGTTCAGGCAGGGTCACTGTTTTCTTTAAATGTCCTAGTTTGTCCTGTCTCAGGCAAAGTCCTCATGAAGAGAGCCTCCTTAGTAAGCTGTAGTGATACTGCAGTGCTACCACCATGTAAAGGCTCCCTGGCTGTTTGCAAGGCTTTGTTTTGCCCTAACGGCACCATTCCCTCTTCTGCAGTGACTGCTCTGAAGTAGGTATATCCCTTTCTTGGCTGATGTATGTGCAGTCAGAATTCAAACTGAAATAGCTAAATAGCAGCTTGTAATGACTGTAGTGAAAAAGGGTAGCAAATCAAGCCTTAGACTGGTTAATAACAATTTCTACAAATGAATAATAGTGGTTTTTACCTTGTTACTGAGTTGAACTATGAAGAAGGTTGGACTACTGAGCCTTCCTGTCTTTGTATTTATGGAGGGCTTATATGATTTCAGAATAAGTGTATATATGTTGAAAAATATTAAGTGATATTAAATATTTATGGGTATATCCCATAGTCTCTTTAGCACAACAGCAGATGAAAAATTTATTCATTGTGCATAAACTCCTCAGAAATGTATCTGTATGAATACCATACATTAGTAATGCAAGTAATACAATATAAGGGAGAATAATCCTAATCAGAGCACCATGTGAAAAACAATTAGTGTGAAGTAAGGGTACAGGGTTTTAAAAAAAGAGTGACTCCTGGTATATACTGAAGCTATTACAACATTAACTTATTTTTATTCTTTGTTATAAATGAAAAGTAGAATATAATATTTTCTGTTAAAGTAATCAATATAAATAGAAGCTCATGAGCAAAATTATTTTCAAGGATTAATATACAACTTCATCATAGAAATGAATTCACTAATTAATATTTTCTTCCTACAGATAAAACTGTGGTATGACAAGGTTGGTCATCAGTTAATAGTCACCATACTGGGAGCAAAGGATCTTCCTTCAAGGGAAGATGGGCGGCCAAGGAATCCTTATGTTAAAATTTACTTTCTTCCAGACAGAAGGTAGGGTGAACGCAAAGACAAGGGATATTTGAATAAGAATTAGTCTGGTACTCAGGTGGCATGCACAGCTGAGTTTATCAGTCATATTTACATGGAAAAAAGCTTACAGTGTTGAGTTCTTGGGTTGAACATGCTGTGTAATAGCAAGGTGTCTTTGAACACTAAGTACAAACTTGCTTTCCCTGGTTATATTATAAAATACTAAACAGAAAAGGAGAGGTAAACATATGTCTTTGCATGGGGATCTGTTATTTGCAAATGATGTTATTAGTGTTATATAATGAATTTATTTCCTATGCCAGTCATTCTTCTCTAGAGCAAAGAAAATGCTACACAGTTGAGTTCATAAATATCTGGGCTGGTGAGTCCAGCAGTTTGGTTTGCCCCACCTTTATACAATAAAGCAGTGGCAGGTTTGGCATCTGAAACCCACAGATTTCTTATTACAGTATAAGTGAGTTAAGGCTGAAGGGGACTCAGCTGAGTGCTCCCATCTGCAGTTTGAAAACTTCCCCTAAAGCACAGAACTCATGTTAATCTGGATGGTATCATATATGCACTTAGGGAAAATTAAACTGTAGTAGGAATCCTATTCCTGAAAAGCTCCTTCACTTCTTAGTCCATGATTTTCTGCGTTTCAATTTAGATGTTGGGAAGAACAGCAGAAGAGAGCGTGTATTCTACAGTTGATTTTTTAAATTGATATTTCCTCAGATTGTGTCAGTAGGGGAACCTTTATTTTATAATATACCTACCAAATAATTCAAAGCTTTAATGTCACTCAAAATAATAGATCAATGGATTGCTGAATCTGTAGAATAGGATGTAACTTGTATTTTTACTTCCTTTGCTTTTCCAAAAAGCTAAACTGGGAAGATGCTAGCCATCTCTAGTACAATTTAACTTCAGCAGGAATTAAAGCTATTTAGTATTTTGGAAGACATTACTTTTCTGCTTTCATTGTGTACCATATGTTCACATGCAAATTTTCTGTGACTACCTAATTTACTATGTTATTGATGATTAAAAGGTTTTGGATAGATTTTCTTGGGCTCACCAGTATTTGAGTTGTTGGTTTAGATCCCTAGTTTATTCAAACTGCTGTAGTGTGTTTGTAACTGCTGAAGCTGTGCTGAACTGAGAATCAGGTCTCCTTCAATTATCTTACCTGGTTTTTCAAGAATAATGAATAATTAATAGGCTAAAAAAAGCATGTTCATGATGTTTTACAATGTGAATTGTGATAACTAAAAAGTATATTGACATTAAATTTTATTATTCTGAAATCTTTTATCTCCATTTATGGGAAGTATTCAGCACTTTTCTTTAGTTGTTTTATATGTTTATGAGCAGCAATGTATCTTATAGAATTGTGGAGTTTTTTTCTGATGTGGAAATTAATTTTTCTTGCCTTAGATTTAAAAGCTAAGTAAGCAAAAGTATATTTCTTAAATGCTTGACTCTACTTAAGTGTATTTTACCTCTAGGATGTTTCTTTCTACTACATAATTAGATGAAGATGCTAAATTCTCTTTGATTAAAGCAAGTTCATTGAAAAATTTTGTACAATGTAACGTATTTCAGTTCACAAGGGTAAAAAAATCTTTAGTATGCTAGAAATAATTTACATATTTTTAACAGTGTATCTAAAGATATTCTTAGGTTAGTTTCTGATCCACCTTTCAAGTAACAGTTCAGAAATAAAATGACTTTATTACAATTGCAAGTATTAACAAATGGACTGTATCTGCATTGCCTATTAAAAAATCCTCATAAATTAGTATAGCAGCTGCATAATGCAGCAATCAGCAGGTTTAAAATAAGCATTGTTATGAGGACTCTTGTCAGTATTTTCAGTAGGAGGAGTGTGGGTGTTTTCCAGTGAAAATTGTTTCAATCAGAAAATATTAATTCCTTCAAGTAGAAATACTCTGCAAAAGACTGCTTACAACAGCCCCCTGGAGCCAGAGCCAAGGCTGCCAGGATAGCCTTGCCTGGGGACCTCACCTGCTAGTGGAGGTCCACCTTCAGCCTGGGTGATTCATTGGAGTGACCAAAGAATTTGGAAAGCTGTTTTGAGAACACTGTTTGTTCCAGTGTTGCTGGAAAAGAACATGTAACTCATTTTTGGAGCTTCTGGTTTCCCAGGTGGATAAGGAGCCCTTAGTGAGGAAAACCCTGCACTGCCCCCAGCTCCCTGACCACTCCTTCATGTGAGCCTGCTGCTCCTTCCTGCTCTGCAGTTGGAGTGAGGCACTGTAGGACTGGAACTGGAGTGAACCAGCTGGCTCATTTTTCTGAAATGCAGGTGTTTGCTATGCCTAGTGCTGTCTGTGGAGATGTTCTGCTGTCAGGCTGTGCCTTGTGGAAATTTCATTTGTGGAAGTACATTTTGCTTTATGAAATGCTACTTCCAAAATAAAAGAAAATACACCCAAAATCATATTAAAACACTTGTGGTTTTTGGGGAACCTATTAAAATTGGAATTGGCACATACACTTGAAATCACCTAACCTTAGTTTTTAATATGAGTTTATGAATTATCCTCAACATATGCACTGACCTTTATAATAAAGGAAAACTCCTGCTGTAGATTACAGTACCCATGATCCTGCAAGCTGAACTGCTGATTTAAGATTTCCTATTTTCCATTATATACTAAATGCAGTTTAATGGTGTTTTGAACATATTTAATATTTAACTGTTTTTTTCAGTGATAAAAATAAAAGAAGAACAAAAACAGTAAAGAAAACATTGGAACCTAAGTGGAATCAGACATTTATTTATTCTCCAGTTCATCGGAGAGAGTTTAGAGAACGAATGTTAGAAATCACTCTCTGGGACCAAGCACGAGTTCGAGAGGAAGAAAGTGAATTTTTAGGAGAGGTATACAAGTATTGGTAGTTGTTATAGAAATACAGTTGCTCTCATATTCATGTATAGATACAGTATTTTCGAAAAAATTGCTAACTGTGGAAAGCAGAGCTGATTTTAATAGTTTTATTTTTTTCTTTCACTTAGTAGTAACTAGTGATCTTGCACATATTATATAATCCTAATATGAGATTTTTTTTTTTGCTTTTTCTGTTTTAGTAGCAGCATGAATGTGGTTTCTCAATTTCTAATTGTTCATTAAAATCCATATTATACATAGTTGTATTTTACTAGTACTTTGGAAGGTTGCTCATTAACTTATTTGAATGTTGTAAAGGCTCTCATAAGGTAATAAGAGTTTTGTGAAAGTTTTTTTTGTATATTTAGCATTCTAAAAGGCACAGGACATTCTTTCATATTAAAGTAAGGTTATTATATAACTTCAGACAAAGTCCTTAGCAATAAGAGAATAATAGAATAAAATTTATATCTATTTTAAAATGTCACACAATGCTTTCCTACTTTTAACCACTCTTTCTTTTTTTAGATTCTTATTGAGTTAGAGACAGCATTACTAGATGATGAACCTCACTGGTACAAACTTCAAACACATGATGTCTCTTCATTGCCACTTCCCCATCCCTCACCATATTTGCCACGCAGACAACTCCATGGCGAGAGTCCCACACGGAGGTTACAAAGTAGGTTATTAGTTTTACATGCTGTGTATAGTTAATTTGAATTAATCAATAGTAAAATCTATTAAATTCTTGCAAATGGAAAGCTGACAAAATTTTTACGTTGATTTGTAGCTGTTATGAATTATATAATTTGTGGTTACTGATGAGAGTTTGACATGCTACAAAGGATATCAATGACTGTGCGTTACACCATTTTTTTTGTATGAGACAACTCAGTTCAGATCCTCAGCTCGAGTAAATTATCTTGGTTTTTGCAATGTGCTCTTTGTATCATAGAGCTCTTTCTTTTGTATTACATTCATGATTTCATTGTTTAAGCAAAAGTGGATTTGCAAGACTTCGCTCTTTAGTTCATACTTCTTAAAGTAGCCTGTATACAACATCATATGTAGATAAATTAATGCCATGGCCTTTTGCCTTGCTTTGTTACTATTTTATGTGCTTAGATTCACAAATGGAATTTCTCTAAAAATTCTACTTTGTAGAGTTTGTTATACTTGACCCATAGTAGTTATCAGTAGATGTTTTGAAAATAGAGGATATAAAATATGGCATTAAAAATAGATACATAAGAATAAGACAGTAAAGGGGAAAAATCCGGTTCTTCAATACTTCATGGTTTCTCCAGTTTAACTGTTCAATACTGTCAGTGATTTAAAGCTCTTCTTCACTGAATAAACTTTATAAAATGCCAGTTGGCAGTCATATTAAAAAACCCCAACAAATCAAATGAATCAACCAAATTAATAAAACCCCCAAAACCCAAAAGACACAACCACCACAAAAACCCAACAGAACAAAAACCCCAAAACAAACAAAAACGCCCCCAACAACACAAAGGAACTTCAACAACTGAAAACCAATTTCTAATATTTACTTGGAATTTCTTTGAGCCAATTGTGAGTGTGTGTGCATGTTTCACATAAACTCACAGAAACTTAGGTGTGAAGTTATGAAAGCAAGCTTGGATATTTCATATGTTCTATGTAGAGTCTTTATTAGATAAGCCATGGTACACAAGTATTTCAAGCATTTTTTTTTGCTTATGTGCACTTGATGGTGAGAAGGATTAAAATGCTCCATATCATAATATTCTGAGATAGACACACTATACACTGCATAGCCTTGAAGTTGTAAGATTATACTTGTCAACAAAAGGAGGAAAGAAGTGATAGTTAAAAGGTAATGAGTTCTATTGCAATTCAATCCTCTTCAGTCTACTCATATGCCATGACTGTTATTTAACTAAAGTTTTTAAATTATACTTCCTATATGGTTGATGCCATCTTTTAACACATTTTAAGAAGTTCAGTTTCCATCTACAACTATTTTTGCAGACTGTTTGTATGTGAAGTTAGTGAAATTCTGGTTTTCAGGAAATATTCCAACAAATCCTGCAAACAAACCCTGTTTGTCTATCAGAATTTCTGCCTGTGCAATAAATAACTGCCATTAAGAATGAATTTATTATTTATTTTTTAACATATTTAGTAATGTTTGAGTAAAGATCTGTTGGATGATACTGACTCAAAATTTGAAAGACATTCAGGTTTTTTAATCTAGTAATACTATTATGTACTAATAAGTAAGAAAAAATAATTAATAAATAATGTTAATAATGTGATCAACTGAACAATTTTACATGCTTGTCCGTAAATATAGAGGAAAAGACTTATCAAAACTTCTGGTTTGGTGAAATAATAAGATCTGGTATAGAAGTCCTGCTTTTCAATGAAGATGGTTTAGCCTGGCTGTTCCCAGAGCACTTGTTTTTCAGCCTCAGGTTCTAAAAACTTCAATCAAATAAGCAATGTCAGATGTTCACTATTATTGCTGGAGAATTCACATGTTCCTACACTAAATTATCCTATTTCCTTTTGTATGGGGATAGGGACCCAATAAGGAAGGATTTTCTCTGTTGACCTGGGAATATATTAATGTCTTGATTCCTTGTGTATCATAAATAATTTTCAGTTAAACAGATAGTTTTAAATGTATATATAGAACAAGGTATCCTAGAGTTATAATCCTTGCTTTCTGGGATCTGAAAAGGGATACAGTTGGAAATTTAGCATCTGATCAGAGCTCAGCTATGGCAGCAGAATCCATTTAGCAGCGGGAAAATACAATTTTTCTTTTATTGCTGAAATGGAAATTAAAGTGCTTCTTGGTGTCCATAGAGGTCATGCAATATCCTACTGAGAGATCCAGTACTCAATTGGACAAGGCTGTAAACAATGCAGGCATTGCACCAGATGGCCTCCAAAAATGCTCTTCCAATCTAAATGTCATCACCAAGGGACTGGTGAAGGGGCAGACAGCACCTCTTAAAAGTGTTTGCCTTCACAAAGTAAAATATTTATTCTGTATTAATAATGCATAGAAGTCTAGGGTTTTTACTTTTTTTTTGAGGTGTCAAAAGAGTTTGGAGTGGAACTTAATATGTTAGTTTCTTGTGTCTGAAGATGTTTTTGTATCTTTCAATAACATTCTTGTATATGATGAAACAGAAGATGTTATCCAGCAGCACATTATGACAACGTGAAAAAAAATCTCTACAACAAGGCATGTCTAGCATGTTTGTCAATGTTTTTCAGAGCACTTCTTAGAACATGTACTGGGCTGTTATTAAGCAGGCTGATTTCAATTTTTGGGGCTGCAAAATCTGAGCAGTTCAGTCCTCCTACCTTTTGTTCTTTTCTGCAATGCCTCTATAAAATTTGTGAGTACAATATGAAAGACTTTATCGAATACCCCCAAAAATTGTTAGTGTGAGAAATGACAGGAGAGATATTTTGAATTACAAGGTTGTTTTTTATTTGTATTAATACACATTGCACATCTAAGCTTTTTCATCTTTATGATTGCTGAGTAGTGATAAACACATATATTTGAAGACAATACTTAAACGTTGCTCTCTAAAGGTAGTTTAAAAGAACCACCTACACTTACCACTTCTATTCTCTTTTTAATATCACTGGATTGCAGTGTTCCTGAAGAAGAGCAGACTGTCAGCCCTGAAGAGTGAAGTTGTATTTACAGATTGCCAGTAGCAAAGTGCAAGCTTCCCACAGAGCCCCATATGCTGTTTTTTTTAGGAACCAGCTTTCAGAGACAGTAGCTTAGTTTCTACATATATTTATCTCTCAATATCTTTGAGTGGGCACTGTGTTGTGGTACAGACTGATCTAAGTCAGCTGTCCACCTTCTCTGTCCCAGTCCTCTGATCTATACATTCCATTAACTTCCTAATGATAAAGAATCATTCCCATACTTTCTCCTTTGTGTTTTTGACAGATATCTACTTAGAAACTGGAACTAATATAGAACATAGGATTATGACTTACTAGCTCTTTCAGCTAATTATATTTCAAATTTTCATAACTTGATCCAATGAGTATATTTTAAGCTTTTTCTTAAGTGAATTGTGAGGTAATGAATATTTTCATTATTTTACTTATTGTGCTCAACTTTCAAAATGAATTTTTAAAATTACCTCATTTTCTCTAACATTTACCATAAAATTAGCCATACACCCAGAATTCCAGACAACATTAACTAGAATTACAGCCAAACTGAAGTTCTTTTTATATTGCCTCTGAAAAAGATTGTAACCAGAAAATTTAAAATAATTTTAGAGAATATTTAGGAATTCTCATTGTTGATAGGTTATTTTTCCATCTCATATTAACTAAGAATCCTATTGGAGAATCCATACAAAATTGAATGTGCTTTGGGTGCTGTATTCATGGTTGTTAGGATCACTGGTGTGGAAGTTATTGTTAGTATTTCTATTTGTTGAGAAATGGTACAGAAATCAAGCAAGGTTTATACCAAGCAAGGTTTATACCATGGGATTGTGTATCTAAAATTAATTCCTCTCCATGAGCCCAGAATATAGACATAGAAATCAAATTGGATATGACACATTCTTATTCCATCTTTTACAGTTATACCCATGTAATGTGAGCATTTGTGCAGTGTGAGCTGATATTGTTGAATTGAGAAAGAATATGGGGTTATTTTTTATTTTGGAGAACAAGATTTTTTTTAGTTTTGTATTGATGCTGAATTTGTTTTAGAAGCAGATTTTGTTTTACTCCAAGTGTTTTAAGACTTTCCCAAATCCTTAGGACTGAAAAATGACACTGGTGTTCTAAGTCAGATTCTGCAGCTTTAAAACTAAGCTGACCCAGTTATTGATCTGCAGCCCACAGAGAGTGCAGTGTACAGTGTAGGGAACAGCTAAATGTGCAAATGAGAAGAAATGTGAATACAAAACCCAGACAGTAGACTCAGACATTTTCAGTTCTCTTGTTGCAGCATAGGCCTGTACAGCAGCAAGTCTGCACAGTTTTTAAATACCATGAGAATTCACAATTTGGTTTGAAAAATAAAAAAATTATATTTTGAGCATCCTCAGTAAGGGAAAAGTAATAAATCTACAGGAGATAAACTCTGCTGAGAGCAAGATCTCAAAGATTTTATAGAAATTACAGTGTTTGAAAATCAACATGTAGAAGTCCAAGCTTTTTTTTTCAAGATGTGAAAACCAGGAAAAATCAATGAAAATAAAAAGAAATGTAAATAAAGATACTTTGGAGTAGTTTTCTTGTAAAGGGAATTTTACTTTCATTACTTTTAGAATGAAATTCACCAATGACTCCATTCATTGAATTTCATGATTATCCAGGCCCATAAAAAATCTGGAGAGAGAGAAAATACAGTAATGAGAATTTAAACTCTGGGAACAAAATTTGACTATAGTTATGATCTAAAAATATCTGCATATAGTCTGCAAAAAGCTATCTATAATATTTTTTTTTCAAATTTTATTAATTTTTTTGGATGGCAATAAAGAAAATCTATAATGCGTAAACAAAGTGTTTTGATTAGGATGAAAAGTTTTGTCATCGTTCCAGCTTTTTACTTTGTACATTTTTCTGTCAGACTCTATTTTCTGCATCAATGCTGAGACCTTAACATGATAAAAAATATTTTAAAAAATTATTTTTAAGTCAAATTATTTTTATTAAAAATGAAAAATAATAGAATGAATTAAGTAATAAAAAATCCCATTACTTATTATTTTTGAAAAAAAATTTTAGATGGACTTGTCATTTCTGGGTGCTGGCGATTTTTATTTTTTGAAATTCTGTGGCTCTACCATCAGATCAAGGTGGAATGTCATAATTGTTAATTTAATCCCTCTCTTCCATTATTTAAATGGCAAAGATGTCAAGTCTATATTGTAGAACATCAGGATATATATTTCATAGTACCAAAATCATTAAAGTTTAACAACAATTAATTACAAATGTATCTGAATCTTTAATCTGTGAAATATAAACCCCTGTGAAATGATGGCCAATCTCCTTCCACTGAAAATTATTCACTTCCTTGGAGCTCTGTAGAGGCTCATTTTACTGTAGAATCAGGATCTTGCTGGCTCAGCAATTTCCTGTTAGTTTGTTGTGAGTTTGGTAATAATTTTCAATGAATGTCACTGAACGTTACTGGAGGAAATTATAGTGATGCTATTGACAGGTAGGTAAGTGAATTGCACTTAATGGAAACGTGCGTCAGTGACTTTTTTCCCAAATTATAATATGGAGCATTTTATGGTCAATGGCACAGGCCATAATTAATTTATTATATGAATTTTACCCTAAAGAGAAAAAACAGCAATTAATTTTCTCTTTCATGCTTTTTCCTTAGTTTTTCTCTTTCTTTTAATGGAGCACAGGCCTTGGGCATGTTATCTTTGTTTGCATGCATTGATAGTTTGTTCACAGTATATGGATATATATACCAGTATTATATTTAGTGTACATCTATTATTTATTTATTATATTTTATTGTACATCTATGGTTTATTAAATACTTTAATTAAAAGGTATTTAACATGATACAGGGATGTCTAAAAAGGCCTTAAACTATCAAAATATTTTTCTTTTTCTAATAAAAGAAACTCATTTAGGATACTAATTTACTAAATTGTAATTAAACTACAAAAATACTTTAAAACCTGATTTGAAGCAGTTTAAGAGAATTACTTTATTTCTCTGGTTACTTGATAAAATTATATTATTAAACTTTTCTTCTGTTGTGTAATGAAGTTTTCAGATGGTTTTAATACTAAAGGACTTCTTCCTTTCTGTGCTGTGACTATATAGAAACAAGCACTGCTTTCTTAGTCCTCAATCCCATTATAATCTCACTAATTTTATATTCTTGTGCTTTTCAAGAAGCTTTATGCTTTTAAAACTCTATCTAGCAGTTAAATTCAGAAAGCCCATGATTTTTAACTATATGAATAATTTCTAGACTATGTTAATCGATTTTTTTTGTAGACATGCGGCACGCTTCCACCTTCGGTGTTCGGGTAACACCTGATGCTGTCAGGGTAAACTAGGCAAAGTTTCTAAACTGCATTTTTCATAATATTGTAGCCAAATGATTGCAATTTTTTAATGAAATTCATAGCCAGAAGAGATTAGTAATAAGGAATACAAATATTAGAGAAGTTGCACAATAAATCACAGCTGAAAGGTTTTAATTGATGCTGAAAAAAACCCTATAGTTCACTTTGAAATTGTATTGCCTAATGGATCTGGGACATAAAAATGTATTACATTTATCAAGAAACCAAAGTTAAAATATAGAGTTAGAAATTGCAAGTAGGAGATGATTTAGTAATATGATCCACATATAAAATAGTTAGTACCTGGACAACAGAAAAAGAGTGACTTGCCAGAAGGCACTTAGTCATCCAGTGAATCCATTAACAGCACCATTTGGCAAGAAATTGAAATTATCTCTATCACTGTCATATCACATCGTCTGAGGTGCATTATTTACTTACAGACTGTCACTCTTTTCTGTTTAATACATTGTCTGTGAGTTTTTCAACTACAAGGAATAAAAATATTCAGAAAATCTTGCTAATGACAAGATGTTATTGATGTTATTCTGGCTTCCTGACTTCTTTGTATTATGACATCTTATGGAAGTCATATTTTCAAAATCTCAAAATGCAATTAACATTTCATGTTTCCAGGATTGTCCAGATATTCACATAATATTATTTATTCAGTTTAGAAAAATTGGTATGATTGTATGGAAAGCTAAAATACACAAACCAGTCAGACTTAAGGAATGAAAACAATAACTCAGGTATTGCAAGTATTTAATTGTTGAGCTCATATCAGGATTCTAAAATTCACTGGTAAAAACACTATGTAATTGAGGTTCTCATGTATGTACATATTTACCAAATAAAGACCTAGCAGGAGGGAGAAGATTGACTGGCACATCACTTCAGAGTCTCTTAAATTTAAAGCAGGATTCCAAACTACATCTTGGGAAAATTCTGCTGGTGCTGCAGTACCAACAGAAGTATGCAATATTTTTAAGGGTAGCAGCTCATATTGTATGCTTAGCTGAATATACATTTTGCCCTTAAAAAGTAAAAGTATGCAATTGTATTTCAGAATTGGAAATGTCTGAAAATGCTCTAATAGATCTCTGTGGCTATTGTGTATAACCGTTAATCCAGAAGTCATTGACATTTTTTGCCAATGGTTTAATTTCTCTTAGCTGCTTGAGTTTTCTTATTTTGAAGGAGTGTAGCCTACAGCATCAAATTCTTTCATCTCTGGCAGTAATTATAAAAAAGTTTAAGGTTCTAATCATCCCTGTTACATGTGTTGATTCATGTATTTTCTTCTGACACTGCTTCATTTCAATATTTGTTTTCCAGATAAAGGCTTATATTCATATAATTCAGGTAAATTTTCAGCATGCCAGAAGTGCTTATTGCTTCCATATACGTGCAAAATTTGATTTGGTATTTTTTTGGTGTGCTTTTGCTACCTATTGTGCAGATACTAAAATGCATAAAAGTTCTTTGGCTTTTCTTGTCTGCTTTTCAGTAATAGGTCTTTTGTTGGCTTTCTTTCTCTATTCTTAATGTCTCAGTATTGATATTGGGGCAATATTGTAACACTATACCTGCTTTGCTTGCCTTTATTTTAGGTAGAGCTATAGTAGGAAAGCTGTAGTGAGTTTTATTAACTATACTAGGAAAATGCTATTTTGCTTAAACTGGATTAAAAGAAATGCTATTATATTACAGCTGATTGAGAACTAGTGTAAGTATTTTTAGAATACAGACATGGGGTAAGTGAAGTACTGGCAAAATCAATATTTACACTGGTAGGCATTTTTACAATTTCTTGTTGATATAAATCCCCCATTACAAATCCAGCTCTGAGGAATTTGCCTTAATTAAATACAAGTAAATTAATAACATACAGTTTTTACTGACTTAAATTTTATAGTGCATTTCATTTGGGACTTCTTGCAGTTCATCATATTAATTATTGGTATCTGTTTGAGAATTGGTTCAACTAAATATCTTTTAGTTATGTTTAAAAAATGAAACTCACATTGTTATGAAAAGAGATCCATACCATGGTGGAGTAGTACTTGAGAGTAGTACTAATAAAATCCATTTTCCAATACATTGAATGTCAGTCTCCCATATTTCTTCTACTCCCTTCTCTCCTGAAATAATCCCATATTCTTCTCATGTTTTATGATATCTTTGCATGGGGAGAGGCCAAGTTTGGTGTGACATCTGTGGGCTTTCACACCTGTGGATTAGACTCAAATTTTAGTTGGATAAAGTTTCTTTTTGATTAAGGAATTCCAATTTGTATCTCTCTCTTCTATCCAGAAGTTGCATCTCTCTTTTATCTTTCTCATCTATCCTATTCTAACCATTTTCAAAGATCTGTAGGAAGTTAATATAATTTGATGCTTATGCTCTGTCAGTGTAGCAGAAATTGGTCAAAAGCTTCTAAACCTCACTATTATGTACAGGATGATAACATGACAGATTGACATGGAGGCAGCAGGACTGCATGTGGAATTAGCTCACACTAAGAACCCTCGGGCACAGGCTGGATGAATATCAGAGAGCAAATTCTTAAAGCAGTGGTTATGAGACTCTTTTGAGGTTTCTTATATGTTGGCTTTGAACATAGAAGAAATACAGGCAATGCTAAGTGACTTTAAGTGATTGTGAAGGCCTTCTGTGAGCTCCAGGGAAGGAACTGCAAGCACGCTTCACTGCCCTTTGTTGCCCCAAGGAGTCCACAAAACCTCGTAAAAGCTTCCTGCATTGTAAGGGACAGGATTGAGAGCATAATCTGCTTTCTTTTTCCTTTTTTCCTTTTTCTTTCTCCACAAGAAAAGCACAGAACTCCTGAGCCATAAATTTGGTACTTTCTTCTTTGTTTAGGCTGACTCACACTAATTTTATTTCTCATTCTATCCCTTGTCCTAGTTCATTTTGGTAACTGTTGGTTGGTCAGATATACTTTAGTAGAGTTTTGAACCTGCTCTGTTAGTCTTCTCTTGAGGTCTATCAGAAATGTCTGTAGGAAATATATGAAACACAGAAGGTATTTTATATTATTTTCTCTGTATATTAATAAGAGAGTGAAGAAAAGTTGTGTAGCAATTTCAGTGTCATGTGGAAGGCAGAAAGTTTTTTGGAACCCTCCACAGATTTTTGTTGCTTTGTAAGAAAATATTTATATTTGCATATCTTTTCATTCATCTGGAAGAGTTTCAATTATTTAGAATGTTGTTATGGAGGGAAATGTCATTCTGGTGAAATAAAATAGAATATTCCAGTTGCAGGGACCTGCCACAATCATCTAGTCCAAGAGCCCAACCATTCAGTCCTGACCAGAAGCTAAAGCATGTTATTAAATACATTGTCCAAATTATTTTTAAACATTGACAGGCTTGGAAAAACCAAAGAATATTTTGCGAACATTTTTTCAATTGCCCCCATATTATTTTTATTTAGAAGTTGTTAAAGTTTTTGATGGCCACCAACACTGCATCCCATGGGAAGTTTACAAAAAAAACCTGTTTCGTTCATGAAATTGAATGAAACACTGAATTTTTTTCTTTTCATTATTTCATCCCTGAGGATGAAAAATGGAAATGTTTTTATACTAATAAACTACTGTATTATAAATTCCTTTTCCACATAATGGAAAGTAAAAGTGCAAATAGAAAAATTAAATAGAAGGTACTTGCTAAATGGAAATTTAAAATAATGGTCCTAATGGTTTTTATGTGGTGGGGTTTTTCCCCAACCCTTCCATGGAAGCTGCATTGCAGGTGCTGTGAACTTCCAGTTCTGCTGTGCACGTGTTCTCACAGAGCTGTCTGCTGGGAGAGGTGATGGCCTGAGCAGCATTGCAGGGAAGGACTGGGGAGCTGTGGAGGGGCAGGAGGATGCTGAACTTTGATAAGTTCTGATACAGAGGTTTTCCACTGTCCCCAGTGCAAACACTCCTGTAAACTCTCCCCTGAGAAGTTTTATTGATAATTTAAGGCTGTTAAATGCAAACTTCCTAAATGGAATAAAAATAAATATTTTGATTTCACTGGGGTTGGGGTTATGCTGAATTAAGGCATTTTTGACTGTTACAGTAGCATGGGGTCTATATTGCCTTCAGTCCAAAACTGTAATAATTGTTAATCTGAGTAGAAGGGATTTGAAAGTCTGTATTTACCATCTATTACTACCCAAACAAAACAAACAAAAGGGAAATAATACCTCCAATAAAGTTTTATAAATAAACTACATAGTAGTGGCATCAAAGAAAAAGTTAACTACAGGCAAACCATTGGCACCAATGCATTCATTTAATGTGTACAGTATCCTGGAATATAAAATTTTTATTGAATTGTGAATTTATGTAAGAATGGATTTAAACTCTTATTTTAGGGCCATAATTTATAATGTATATGTCAAAGAGTTTAAGATATTAACTAAATGCTAAATAACTGGTTAATTCACAATATTAATTTGCAATAATTTGTGAGAGGCTTCAATGTCACATTTCCCAGATAAAACATTAATTGCTCTTTCTCATTTTTGTAATCAGTGGTGCAAATTACTTAATTAAGTAGTACTTTGAAAAGACATAGCTAAGGTGGGACACATGCCTAAATCTTCACATTTACATTGTCAATAGGTTAAAAAGAAAATTACCATCTAAAATTAATGTACAGCAGATGAAATTACTCTTGCAAAAATTCCAAGAAATATTAAACTAATCTGTCAGTAATTATTCTGACATTTCAAATACTTGATTCAATAAAAGATTTTGACCTGTGCACTTTCTAGTTTGTTCCATTTCTGAAGTTAATGGAAGATGTTTTATATATATAATCTGATTCCTTTGCAGAAGTTACATATTCCAGGCAGCAGTTCTTGACGCTACACATTTAATTGACATAGCATTGCTTTCCTTCCTCCATCCTTCCTGAAGACATTGATTGCCAAAGATAAAACCAAGTCATTAATTCTCCTTAGAGTTTCTTCTGACTTCTTTGCCATCATTTAAATTTACATTTGTAAGGAAATGAAAAATATTACTTTAACATGATTGTTTTTTTCAATTGGTTTAAGTCTGTTAGTAGTTAGAGCTAGCTTGTAGCCGCTTGAGGAGATAGAATAGATGATCTGAGCTGAACAAGCTTCATATCTCATCTTACAGATCAAGCTTTCATATTTAAGGATGTAAGGTGTTAGAAGAGACTCTCCTCTTTGCAGTGGCAAAGACAGTTTGAGAAATTACTGAAATCTGATTCTTGCCTTATTTTTATTCTTTTTGTGCTCTCATCCTTTGGGCAAGTCTCAATCCTGGCCCATTCACTTTCTCTTGCCCTGGCTCTTCCCTGAAGCTCAGATCTCTCAGATCCTGGAAGATGATGTAGGGCTGAGGTATTAGGAGATTCTGGAACAGGCAGATATGGCTTGAGAAGACAGAGAGAGAGAGAGAGAGAGAGAGAGAAAACCTTGTTTTTTATACCAGTAGTCTGTTGAAGCTTCTTAATCTCTCTTTTCTGCCAGATGTATCCTGTGACTACAACAATATATAATTTTAGCTACACAGCTGGGAAGTCTAGAGCCCACTCTGGCAACAGCTGACTATTTTCATCCTCAAAGATGCAAATATCTCCTCCTGAATACAGAATATAATATTCTAAAAATATGTTAAAGCAGATGTACTTAGCTGTAAATATAAACATAAATAAAAAGCAACCTCAGTTGTAATTAATTAGATTCATTCATAAGAATGAATTAGTTGATGAGTAAATGACATCTATTCAAATCATAGTTGGTTCAGCTTTTCTACATCTTTTGTGATGAAAACCTTTCCAAGAATCCATGTGATGAGCATCAGCAAACTCAATTGCCCTCATCTTCCCATTCCACAGTCCTCTCTCTGATAGGGTCTGGGTAACACTATTGGCATCTCTGCACAGCAGCCACAGACCCACTGCCAGATCAGTGTCAGGGTCACCAAAAGACAGAGTCCCAATGCTTTGCATTCTCTTTGGGGGCTCTTGCCTTTCAGGTCCCAGCCAAACCCCGGCCAGCTCGTAGGGCTCTCCTGCTTGGTGCTTAGGCACAAATATTGTCCTCATTTAATGACCTGGATTTGAATCAGTGGCTAAGAAGAATGGAGACTAATCCTTTTTGCTCTTATATCACTACACCAGGAGAAGGCTCTCCTGAAAAAGGCAACAGGGACAGCATCACAAGTGGAATGGATGCTTTCTTTGGGGGAAAAGTGAGACTGGGCCTTTGCAATACTGTAATTAAGAAAATAATCAGAGGAGGTACAAACCTTCTTCTTCATTTCTGCCCTAGTTTTCTAGGTTTTCTTGAGTGCTAATTGTCATCACTGGCTTGTAATTTTTTGTTTTAGGAAAAGACTTGTTATTTCTTGAATTCAAAGATACCTGTCACTTACCCGTTGTAGTATGGCTATTTCTAAAATTCTATAATAAATTGTGTTACCACATGAGAATTGCATGAGTTTCTCTGAACTAATTTTAATTTCCTATTTGTGAGGAAAGCATAAACCTTTAGTGCAATTAAATCACCACAATTAAAATTTCTTTATTGAAATTGTGTAATTTATTGGCAGGCTATATTGTTTTCTAAGAATTAGCACATATCACACTTAACACCATCTTTTAGTTGGATAAGTTTTAAACGGAGAAATTTTTATCCTCAAAGAAATAGTCTGCAGTCTCAATTATAAATTCATGCACCCACATGTTAATTGCTGCAGTGACTTCTGACTTCTCATAAAAGATACAGAAGAAATAGAAAATATACAAACAAATACAGCAGGAACAATCAGAAATATGGAATGGTTTGCATATGTAAAGGAACCAAAGAATGATATTTCAGCTCAAAACACTGCAAACCAAAGAGATAACTACAGAACACAGAATGCTGATTCGTGTTTCTCAGAATACAAAAGCTTGGAGGGCACTGTCTGAAAATAATATAATAGAAATAAAGTATAGGGAAGTTGATTTCACACAATGCATACTCAAACTACAGAATTTACTGACATAGAATATTACAGAGGCCAAGAGAATACTGTGACTAGAAATGAAATTATATGGATTTGTGGAGAATTAGTTGATTATGTATTGTAAACAGGATGGCTTAGGAGAAGTCTCAGAGCTTGTAAGCACACCTGCTAAAAAGAGACCTTCCACTATCCTCTATTGGGCAGGTAAACAAATATTCAACAGTCTAAAAAATGACAGCAGTTCTTATAATTAAAATAATTTCTAAAGTTTCTTTAAATTGAAAACTCTTTATTTTTGTCAAAAATCACTTAGTCCATGTTCTCGTAGTCTTCTGCTGGGAAAGGAGGGTAAACATCCTTCAGTGCCAGTCACCCAGATAGAGCACTACGACTTTGTCCTGGGCTTCTTCAGGTTTACCCCAAGTTTTGTACTGATATTTTTGTGTCTACACTTTTCAGAAAAATTGTCCTGAGGCAGGGAAAAAAAAAAATCTTGCACGTGATTGGAGGTGTGGTGACAATTAAGGTTTCTGCCTTCCAATTAGCCCTTTCTAGATGGCCAGAAACTAAAAATAGACACTCCATCTTGCTGAAGAACAGGGATTTTTTAAAAGAAGTAAATGAATAATTATCGGTTACATGCCAGCATTTAACCCTGATATCAACAATCAAATACCGTTTAAAAGATGCCACAGAAGACCAAAGTAAATTTAGGCTGAACAAAACCTGACATATTTACTTGTCCTGTGTGACCTACATTCAGGCTCTAATCATGGAAGTGGAATCTGCTTTTGCCAACTCAGCTGTAGCTATTTTGGCAGGTATAGATTTAATAGTTTGATTGTGTTCCATGACACATTGTATGTGTGAAGCTGCCTTTTCTCCTGATAATCCTTATTAAGAACTCAAAGAAAGTAGTACATGCATTTAATATTATTATTATTATGAATGATCTTTCTGTTATTCAGAGGGAGATGGTGGGGGGATGGTGCCTTGTATATGAAAACTTGGAAGATGAACAGTGTGATGCCAGTTTCTGTATGCAATGAATGCAAATATCTGTGTATATGGAATGCATATAATGTATATAAAAATAGTTCATAAAAGCAATGTTGTAGGGATGTATTTCAGCATTTCATTTTATATTACTTTAAAGATTTAACTGAAATAATTGGTGCAGTCATATATGTGCAATAATTATAACATGAATAATTACTTTTATATGTTGATATTAATGCTTCATGGTCTTGTATGAAATCCATACATAAATTTAAGTATTATTGACAGAGGGTAGTTTTAACTTACAGGAAGGAAAATGATACATGTCTTTTCTTTTTCCAGGATCCAAAAGAATCAGTGACAGTGAAGTCTCTGATTATGACTGTGATGATGGAATTGGTGTTGTTTCAGGTACTTATGTTTAAATTTACTTGTCTGTGTTCAGTAGAAATATTTCTTATTTATAATTTATTACGAATTTTGCAATGTTTTTCTGATGAAAAATAATCTAAGAGACACAAAATAAATATTATGCATAATGCATATCTAATCTCAAAAATTACTGATGGGGGAAAAAAATCAATGTGTTAATGTCCTTATTGCTTTTATAAAATTATTCGAATAGCATAAAGGTAGTGTTTTTAATAAATGTGAAGAAGTGTTAATTTAATTCTTTTTGACAGACATTCATGCTGATATATCCTGTAAAATTTCATGATGGAATAATAACACTGCCAAAGGTCTGAAACATGAATGTTTAAGGCAGGACAGGAGATAGCAGATAATCTATTTCACTAAGTATTTTTATTGAGCCTATTCGAGAAAAAAGTTATGTCAAAGAGTATGTCTCCTTCTCTAAGAGAAAAGATATTACTAGACAAAAAATAATCATAGCTGAAAACAATAAAATCATAACCATATGGTTTTGATGACTACAACAGAGAATATATTTAAGATTATAGAATCATGGACATTTTTAGCTTGGATCAAGTCCAACTGCTAGAACTGCAGCATCCACTACTAAACCTTGTCCCTGAGTCCCACAGCCACATGTCCTTTAAATACCTGCAGGAATAGTGACTCCACTCCTGGACAGCATGTTCCATTGCTTGGCACCTCTTTCAGGAAGATATTTTTCCCAGTATCCTACGCAAAGGAGGCAGCTGTGCCACCTTTAACCAGAACTGAGGGCTACTGGTATGAGCACAGAGTGGGGTACACATCTCAGTGTATATTCTGTTACCCTGCTGCTGTTCTGAGATTTTTAATACACTGAGTTTTCTGTGCTTGACACTTTCTGGTTCTCTTCGGGTCCAGCTCAAGTGTTAGATGGTAGTTTGGGCCTTAGTAAAGGCTGAGCAGTAAGATCTGTCTGGTCTACACAGCAGCTGTAGGATGTGATCCACTCAGGTCAGTCAAAGTGTGTTCCTGCCACACAGCCCCCTGTCAGCACATGGGTATTGTGCATTCTGCTGGAGGCTAAGGAGGGGGAGATAGGAAAGAGGAATACAGCTCTCATTGGAACTAGAGGGAATAAAAAGAGGTGAGATAGGCAATTCTGAATATCATGAGATGGTGTGAAGCTAAGTACTGATAAATCCAGGCATTTAGTGATCTATCTAATTATGAGTTGGCCGAATCCTGTTTTAAAAAATGTTACCAGTCCGAGCTCAGGCACATTTCTGTTTTGTCTACATAGTCATGCTTTTATTTCCAGCTATTTCATGGCTAGCTCATAGGCTGTGCTTAATTTTTGACTGCTATGTTACTATTCCATGCTATGGGTTCTTGCACTTGCTGGGATAAGGAGGTAACTTTTTCTTTTTCATTTTTTTTTTTTAATAATAAGCAGCATGTTTTATGAAAAGCCCTTTTTATAGTTCGGCATGAAATTTTACAAACTTTATTATATTAACAGGCAAGTCATATTTGTGATAAGGTTCCAGCACTTTAACCAGATACTAACAGAACACTAGGCCTGCAAAACCACTAAAGTTTCTGTGTTCCTTAAAACATTTATCTTCGAACAGTAGCAGGCTCAGTTTTCAGATTATTACCTCATTTAGCAAACTATTTAGGAAAACTTACAGCATTTCCCACTCCCCCGTTTGCTTTATTACAGTCAGAACACAGGAAGGATCGTTATCCAGAGTGGTGTGAAGTATTGGAACCAAAGAGGCAGCCGTCCTCAGAAGTCCTTTGTTCCTATTTACTGTACTTTCACTCTTTGATGAGCTTTCTGTCTGTAATTAGTAGTCTCTAAGGCATTCAAATTGCCTGTCCTCTCAAAAATAAGCGCTTTCATATTGCTGTGTGTCAGTTAAGTTAAAAATGTATCAATCCAACTTAGGAGCTTAGAAATAAAGGCATGAAAGAACTGGATTTAATGGATACATTTCTAGAGTGCCCAGGGTAGCATCATTTTGAAAGTGACATTTTTTCCTGTCCCGGAAAAGGTAGCAAGTCTTGAAGAATTTTTTTACCAGGTGCTTCAACATCAGCAGGATTCTTATGAAAAACCTAGATTTACAACTTTGATTTAATAAACTTATCTTTTGACAACTTGTAAAATTATGATCTTTACTGTTCAATGAATGAGTCTACTTCCCTTACCTGAGTTTCTGACATACTTTTCGGTTTTTAGGATCTTTTGATCCTAAAATTTGAATTAAAATATTGAATTTTTGCTGAACAATTCTAGACCTACCTTAGTTGCATTTTAATTCAGCCTGGCTGTGTGGGTAGGAAAATTTGTTGGGTTTTAAGTTTTGAAATATTAATTTAGTGCCTTACTTTTTCTTTTGTGCTGCTGCCACTATATTTCTCAGTCTTCTGGTATAGTCTTGTCTTGTCTTCTCTTACCATCCACTCTCCTTATCGGTCCCTCTATCGTTTAAAGTTCCTCTATTCGTTTGTAGACTCATCACAATCTTGGTTTAAATATACGCACTCTTTGCATGAAACCATTTGTCTCTCTCTGTTTTCTTTCTTTCTTGCTTAGCCTAGTTCTTTCATTTTGTTTTTTCAGGTTTTGTTTAGCATGACACTTTGCTCTTCTTCTGTCTGCTATATAAATTGTGCCTTACATGAAGTAAGCTTGCCAGCATCTTTTGAGTACTCTCAGTACTCAAAAAATTTCCATAAAATTAATTCCTAGTATCGCACCCATGAACTAAACTCCAGAAACCTTTTAGAAGAGTAAAATTGTCTTTTTGCTCCTCTTCAGTTTACTTTTATTCATAATGGTTGACTAGATGTCCTTTAAAGTTCCCTTCCAATGCAAATCATGTGATTTTATGACCTCCTGGAAAAATTAGTTACAAATTCTATCACTTCTTATGGCTTGGATCTTAGCCTGCTTAGACAAATGTAATAAACTTTTGTTTAAGTCTGTTGTTTCTGTCAACAGGAAAAGCTTTTAAGAAAATAGTGATAAAAAGATTGAAAAACTTCAATGTTCTTTTTTTCTGGCTGCACATGTATTTTCTAACAGCAATTGTCAGAAAGAGTTATAATATATTACATATTTTAAAAGCAATTTTTTACTAGATTCTAAAATAGCTCTCTTCAAATATAATATACATTCATCTCAGGGAGCACTAGAATAGAGTTTCTATTATATTTTATCTTCACTGGCATTAATCTTACCATAGGATAGTGGAATGAGCAGCATTAGCAGTTCTGGTTATGTCTTTAGATTGGTTATACATAGCTCTCAAACAATTTAAAGCATTTATTTTGCTGTTCTGACCAATAAACCTTGGCCCTCAAAGCTATCTGTCACCAGAAGTCCTGTGTGGGAGTACATCAGCATCTGCACCTGCCCTTTAGAATGCTCTTATGTCCTTTTTGTTAAAAGCGACATGGTATTTTTTATATTGATTTTTTAAATGCCAGAAAGGTTTACAAAACATCATTTATATTATAACAATAAATACAACTCAGTGAAAGGCAGGTTGGCTTTTTGGGTATTTCTTTTCTTTCTAGTGTCCATAGTTAAGCATGCATTACAGTTAGCAAATTCAATTAATATGGACTAAAATTTCTAAATAGTTTTCTTCCCAGATAGTTTCTAGTGTATGTTGAACCTATGGAATACAATCAGCCTACTGAGTCTGACTTTATGAACAGAGACATGTACTGTCAAGACCATTTAATCATAAAATTCTCACCTATTGTGTTTGTAACACTAAAATATTAAGTAAGATATTAATGTTTAAAATTCAGTTCTACACCAATATCTCATCTGCATTGCAACAGATGATGTATTATGAAACACTTGTAATCTGAGATATGTTTCAACAGATGAATCATGGAAGAATGTAAGCCAGTGAATTCTGCATAGACTGCATTACAAGTCTCTAAAGAGAAGAGCTTTTCCAAGTAAAAGAATGCAGTCTCCAGGTTTGAGAAGAAAAACATTTATAGTGATAAGTGTTTATCATTATTCAGAAGATGGGTGTATGTTTCAGAAGCGAATAAGAATATAAAGATTTAATCAGAGGATAGTTAGAGCCAAGTAAATTAGGAAAAAAAAATATTATTGAACTTACAAAAGTAAGTAATATTTCTTTATTTTCTGTGTTTGAAGAACAATGAATTGCAATTATCCATTTTTGCTTCACTTCTCAAAACACCTGAGGAATCCTTTGTTCAAAAGAATTCTTTCACTGTCATGTTGCAGCCTTTGCTGCAGAGGAAATGTCTTTTTCTCTATTTGCTGATAACATGGTCTGAGTTTTTATGCCTGAATCCTGTGGATGATTGCTTCTCAAAGCAAATGCAGAAGACATACTTTGGTTACAGATTGAAATCCACTGCGTATATAAAAAGACATCTTAGAGCATTAGCACATAGAGTGGATTACTTCTATCCCTACTAAAATACAGATTTCATTGTAGATCACCAGCTAGTCCTAAATGAGAGCCTGTAGTGGCCCAAAAGCCCAAGAACTTCAGACATAAACACTGACAAGATTCTTATTTTATTGCATGTTGATACCAAATGCCTTGCTCTAAAATCTGTTGTTTCTGGGTTCTCTCCTGAGTTAAAAATGTTAGTCCATGTATCACAAAAATCTCCCTACCAATTTTAAATTCAAGCCATGTTAAATAGTCCTTATGCTGACCCCCTAGATCAATGCATCTTTAACCATTTTCCTTTCTTTCAGACAAATAATGTATATATTATTTACAACTTTATGCCGAAAGTTCTTTACACATTATTCTAACTCTTCAAGCTTTTCTTGTATTTTAATTTTTATTTCTTAATGTATACTTTCCTTTTTACATGGTTATTCTATTGTTTACATTTTGAATTTAATGCTTTTATTATTTAAAAAATTAACAAATTCTTCAGTATCATTTCCTCAGCTGACAAATAATCTTTCTCTTCAAACATCCAAATTCTCTCAATGCTTTTCTTTAAACTAATCAAAACTATTTTTAGATATAAGCTGCATCACTCCACTTTGAAAGTAAAGATGTAACTTGATTCAAGTTTTATTTTCAGATTATTATTAATCATCAATAGAATTATCTTTGAGGAAAGGAAATATGAGTTTGATGTGTTAGTTTATATTCTACCACAATCCAATATCTATGGAGTGACAAAGGGTTTAATAGGCAATGAAAATTGCAGTGAAGTTGCATTTACATCAGAGATGCTTTTAGTGGATAAATCTCACATAAGTGAAAGGCTCTTCGGGGTGGGTTGCAATTGTGGTGAAGGGCACTTGTAAAAGAGAAATTCTACAGGAGAAGACTGATAAATTCCAATCAACAGTGTTGAAAGAGGAGGCTAATTTAGGGAACTTGCTGTACAAATGCTAATATACATGGATGAGTCCTTAACTAAGAAGAAACATCTTTATAGTACCTGTGGTGGTTTGGGGTTTTTTTCCCCAAGCTTTGCATGTCATGCTGGGTATAGGAACAGCATTGAAAACTCAGCAGGCTCTAGTTTATTACTGTGTGGGAACGCTTTTCCATAAGAAAAGAATTGTCTCAAGTGTAATGGGCCCATAAATATAATTAGTGCTGTAGAGCTAAATATACCTGTGAGGAACTGAGTTGCTATGCAGCAAGTAACCAGTCGTTCCTAGTGTAATTTCTTTCACTGTACACTCATTCTTCCCATATTTGCAGAATAATACTTTGATACAAAAAAATTTCCCCAAGCAATGCATAATGTATCTTCAACTAATAAAGTATTCTAATATTAATAATTCAATTTATTTGATCTGTGACTGTCAGCATTTTTTTTAGAGGACATCTAAATTCTTCATTTAGATGTTCAAATCATCCCAGAAGCTGATCACATTTGTATGAAAGAACTGAACTCCCTCCCAAGTGCCCATGTTTGAAATCTTGGTATGTTAAGCATTTCTGGTGATTTGATTATATAATTGTTTTTAATTAGTGCTTATTCTAAGCCCAACCACTGTGAGTGTTAAAAAGTTAAATATCTGAAAGCTTGATGCCTCAATCAAGTACAGATGTTAAAGTGGAGAAAACATCACTTAGCATCAGTGTCAGAAACAAATCAGTTACGATGCCTGTGATGAACAGCCATTTCTAGTACTCCCTTTCTAGAACAAATTTCATACTAAGAGTTTCTTTCAAGTAAATCAAGCAGCAAGGCATCTAAATTAAAATCTTCATTAGTACACTTCAATTAATTCTTTTTGGAGCTATTTTAGGGCTATTGATGTGAACCTAATATTTGGAAATTTGTGATTTTCTGCAATTTTGGGCCTGAAAGATTCATAATTTAATAACAATTCAATCATCAGTATTTACTGTACATGTACCCTGCATAGCATAATATTATCAAAGTACAGCTATACTGTGTGGATTAATACTTTAAGTCAACTATATTAATAGTCTCTCTTAAATAAGATAAAACTAAAATGTCAGGTCTGAAGAAGCTCTATTTAGTGTGTTTTGTAAAATCCCTTTTTTTCATATGCATTAGTTTTGAAAGAAGAAGGTGGTGGCATTGCAATTATATCTGTCATGTGTCTGTCTTTTAGGTGTCTGCAGCTCTCAGTTGTTTATTACTGATTATCTCTACACTGATTATCAGGTTCTGTGTACTCTCTGTTGATTTAAGAGGCTTGCCATAGCTATAGAGCCTTTGATTCTATGGTAATGACTCAATATTTATAGCTGCAAGCAGGATAATGTTTATCCTATTTTTACTACTGCTATAAATAACTATCTGCTTTGCTCTGTAGCAACTCATTGGTCAAGCTGCACTTATAACCTGTCTTTTCTGTCTATAATTTCTTTTCACAAGAAAATGTTTTCACTTGCCTTCTCTAACCTTATTTCCAGGATGTGCAATGTTTTTAAAATAGGAAGTTAAATCATACCTATAGTACAGGCAGTTAAATCAGAGCTACATTAACTCTACAAAACTGAAGGATAACTTTGAAATTATCTCATTAACCCATATTAATGGGTTGTCTTACTCAAACAGCTGCTTTTCAGTGTGTGATCTGTTGGCAAAAGAGGAGTTTGTAAATATAATAATTTTTGTTTTAGGTAAATGAATTAAAAATGTCAAAATTTATTTTCTGGCAACAATGTTATTAGACAATCTATTTCTTTGATCACAGCTAAACACATATAGTTATCTTCAAAAAAATTTAGCAAAAATTTATCAAAATTGCTAGGAATGCTGATTGTTTCTGCCTTTGTTATTTTCATAAGGAAGCAGTACCAGTGTTGGTTACCAGAAAGCACTGTATGTCTACCTCCAAATTAATGTAAAGCACTTACTTGATCAGAATGAGACTTGACAATTAATTACAGAGTCATATATTTTGATTTATTGCAACAATATTGCTCAAGTGGTCAACTACAATAATAAATTAGAGCAGGACGAGACTTTTTGTTCCAAAGTAATTAATTTGTTTCTCTGTGCAGATTTAATAAATTCAATAATTTTGATTTACTTGTTCTGACTTCTAGGATTTTGTTAGACTTTTTTTAGAATTTTAAAGGAGGTTTTTGTTTGTCTTTTGTTAATTGTTTACCTTGCCCTTCATTATACTTATTCACCTAGAAAACCTTATGGTATTGCTCAGTCCCCTCATACTTCAATGTCTGTACATACCAAACATTATATAAACTGCAGATTTTTTTCAAAGGATTTACCTATTTCTTCATATTACTACTCTACATTGTTTTTAGTCTCCAAATGCAACAAATTCTCCTTGTGCATGCACAATTCAAAGAACCATCTCTGTCTTTTCTATCAATAGATATGCATTTTTAGGATATAAAGACAATATTTCCCTCTGTGTTCTTGTACTGTAAATCATGTTTTTTATTTCAATATCTATAAGTATATAATAACTTGCTGGTCATTTATGTGTGGTGGATTGACTCTGGATAGGTGCCAGGTGGCTGCCAAAACTGCTCCATCGCTGCCCTCATGAGGTGGTCACAAGAGAAAAAGTGTAACTGAAGACTTGTGGGTCGAAACAAGGACAGGAAGAGATCACTCACCACTTACGGTCACAGGCAAAACACACAACTCAGAGAAATTATTTTATTGCCAATAAAATCAGAGTAGCATAATGAGAAAGTAACCTCCTGAAGTTTTAAAACTTTCCCCCTACCCCTTCCTTCTCTCTGGTCTCAACTTGACTCCTGGTTCACAGTATCACAGTATCACGGTATAACTAAGTTGGAAGAGACCTCCAAGATCATCAAGTCCAACCCACACCCTAACACCTCAACTAGACCATGGCACTGAGTGTCACATCCAGTCTTTTTTTAGATACATGCAGGGATGGTGACTCCACCACATCCCCAGGCAAAGCATTCTGATACCTTATTATTCTTTTTGTAAAAACCTTTTTCCTAGTCCAACCTATATCTCTCCTGGCGCAGCTTGAGACTGTGTCCTCTTGTTCTGTCAGTTGCGTCCTGGTGAAAAAGACTGACTCCCACCTGACCACAACCACCTTTCAGGAAGTTGTAGAGAGTGATAAGGTCACCTCTGAGTCTCCTTTTCTCCAGGCTAAACAACCCCAGCTCCCTCAGCTGTTCCTCACAGGGTTTGTGTTCCAAGCTCCTCACCAGCCTTGTTGCCTCCTCTGGACACGCTTGAGCGTCTCAAGGTTCTTCCTAAACTGGTGTGCCCAGAACTGGACATAGCACTCTTCCTGATTCTTTACCTCCTCCCTCTCAGCTGCACAGGGAGATGGGAATGGGGGTTGCAGTCAGTTCATCACACTTTGCCCCTCCTTCCTCCTCAGGGAGAGAACCCTTCACTCTATTCCTCTACTCCTTTCATGGGAGACAGTCCTTCATCAGCTTCTCCAATTTCAGTTCATTCCATAGGCTGCAGTTCTTCATAACCTGCTCCAGCATGAGTCCCTCCCATAGGGTGCAGTCTTTCAGGAACAAACTGCTCCAGGGTGGGTCACTAGTCCTGCCACCAAACCTGCTCCAGGGTGGGCTTCTCTCTCCACAGGTCTACAGGTCTTGCCAGGAGTCTACTCCAGGCTGGACTCTCCACTACTGTTGCATTAGCTCTTTTACTTTGGTTAAAGAATTGCAGAATTGCAGAACATATTGATTTCCAGACTGACTTGCAAAAAATTTATTTATTTAGCACCTATGCTTTACTAGTGAGTGAATAACACCCTGTTTCAAACATAGATAAAATTTCCCCTGTCTTGCTTTTGGTGATTTCAGAATTCGGTTGCACTGGCCCCTGTATGTGTTGTCAGTGCTTACGATAATAAATTTACTTTGTATGTAGGATAAAAGTCTGTATTTCATTACTGACTCTTAGCTGAGGATACACATAACATCATTTGACTGCTGTGCAGAGAGGAGAGATTATGTGATCCTCAGCATCATTATATTAGTGTAATGTAATGATGATGGGCTTTTTTTCCGCTTTATGTATGCACACCAGATACGCACAAAGCACTTTACACCCTAACATAGGAGGAAGAGATTATTTATGAATTAGGATTGTTTATATATACTCTTGGTTGTAAGGCCATACAGTAAATATATAGTTGAAAATATTGAACATACTTGGAATAAAATGGAATTAATTAATAAGATTTTGTTTAGGTCCTTATGAACATTTTCCAGGAAGAAAAATAAGAAAAATCATGAGCAGAAGATTATTATACTCTTGGAAGATTCTCATGGGAAAAGTATAACAGTTGTATGAGCCAGAATTTTTCCAGTGCCGGTTGGATCTCTCTAAGTATTCTTTATTTGGTTACTGTTTTCAGAACAAAGAAATCAGTTATATCAGTTGTCATAGCCACCAGGAACTCTCTGAAGACCTATTCTGCTAAGCATTATAATCAAGTTAACAATTGCAAATCTTCAATTTCTTATCATTATGTTTTAATTTCATCCTCACAAAATTTGGGGAAACTTACTTGAAATTGCTGTATATCTAGCATCTTTTTTTCCCCCAGAGAGTATTGCACCATGGGACAGTGAATTCAACTTTTTCACTCAGATTAAGACAATCACTTTTAATATATCTAGCTTTTTAAAAAGATTTTTATTAAAAGCCTGTGTTACATTTCCATGTGGTAGCCTTTTAGGCCAGTTGACTTGGAGGCTTTTACTTAGGTCATTTGTGCCTTGTCCTGGGCTTACTCAAGATTAGGCTATGGTGCTTGCTATCTGTGAAGGAATTGTGTTTTTTAGTTCAAAATTGTGAGTGAATCCTGATGTCATTGAGTTATTGTTACTTTAATGATTCTGCAATTCAAATCTTTCTTGAACCCTATCTCATTATTTAACTCCATCGTAGTCTCCTATCCCAAATTTGTAAACTAAATTTTGGATTAATTTTTAATTATGAGCATTTCTATTTGAAAAACAATATATGCAACATTTGCAATATAATTTCAATTAAAAAAATGCAATAATTAATTTCTTTATTCTAAGGAAAATCGGTTTAATTTTTTTTATTAATACATAATATTAACTATAAATGGTAAGCCCCCAGTTTGGTGCATGGTATTAATTTCTATACTTCTAAAGTATAACTATAGGAACTGTAATTGTACTTAAAAAGCATAACAAGAGGAGTAAACTTTATATATGTATACTTTATTATAAAGCCCAAGAGCACATGATAACATTATTGATCAAATCCCATCTTTTATTGAGTTTCTGACTACTACAGGTATGGCAGGAAGTTGAAAAGTATAACTTCAGATTCACTGAATATTTGCATTTCTTTTTAGACTACCGACATAATGGGAGAGATCTTCAAAGTTCAACACTATCAGTGCCAGAGCAAGTAATGTCATCTAATCATTGTTCTCGATCAGGGTCCCCTCACCGTGGAGATAGTATAGGACGGACTAGATCGTGGTCTCCCAGTGTCCCTCCCCCACAAAGGTAAACTCTTGTTTGACTATGCACTTGTATAAATTAAAGTGATATTGATCTTGTTCCAATACTGGAAATAATCTCCAGACTTTCAAAACGGCAATGAGTTGGTTAGATCTTACAAAATTACATAAAGCCAATGTTTTTTCTTACATTATAGTGATGTGCCTAATTTATATATAATTCTATGTTATCTATGGTTTATCATTACTATATTATTCATTATTATTATTATATGATTGCGTAATTGTATCTTACTTCTGCCTAATTATATCCAGTTTTTCATCAAAATCCAGTACAGTCCAGTCTAAGGAAAGAAAAATATTTCTCCACGTTTTCATTTTCTAGAGCTATTTACAAGTGCCATGCTTTATAGTATGTGATAGTTCTGTATTTCCTTAGCATTCATATGACAGTGGATGTTTCCAACCCTTTTATTTCTGTAGAATTAAGATTCTGGGGAGCCCTCCCTTGATGCCCACAGTAGCTTTCTTTCTACTATTTTTTTCATACTTCTAAATCATCACGAATAAACTGCCAGACCTGCAATTTTATAGTGAAAGATATCAATTCCTGATCTTGGAAGATCTCTGATAACTATTTATCTTAAGAGAATTAGACCAGGAAATTTCTTCCAAAAGCTACTACTTTTGGATGACACCCAATAATTGATTTAATACTCTGCGGGATAAGCTTTCTTAAGAGAAAGGAAGCAGAAGGACAGATGTAGATGGGAATTCTGTTTTCCAGCCCTTTTGTTGCTATATATAGGTACCTTTCCAGATGATGAAATTCAGTTGAAATGAAAGTGGATGCAATCTCTGCTATCTCTTTTGCCCCATAATGTTCACAGTTCCCCTTTAATGCTGAAGATCTATTATCCAATATTTCCTGGCAGGTACATGTTCCTCTCCGTTACTTGCAGTCATCCTGATCCTCTTGTGCTCTGCTTTCCTTTCTGTTATCTTTGTTCTTTTTGTTAAATTCAAATTCTCTTGACTTCATAATATCTTACTTGTGTTTTAACTTACCATTTCCTCTAATGGATGCAGCCTATAGGATTTCCTTTTGCATTAGTGAGATATTAGGATTCCAAATTATTCCACATCATCTCATACAGCTAAGAGGCAGAAACTGTGTTTCTACTTGAAATCTAAACCTATCTAAAACCAAGTCAGCCTGATTTGAAACGAGACATAAATGGTAGACACAAAGAGGCCTATTCTGATTTTTTTATAGTGATTTCAGCCTAACTAATTGCCTATGCTAAATCTCCAGAGGTTGTCTTGCATATAGACATAAATGTGATCAAAATCTCTTTGTGTGTATGTTTGTGTTTTTATGTTTTTCTGTCTGCCTGAATGCTTGGGCAGAGCTTTTACCCAAGCTGGTAATTACCACTTGTTTAGCATCATTGAAAAATCTACTTTTCATTTACTTGTAGTCTTGGATTTCTTTACATTTTCAAAATCTCTTGCTTTTTAACGTTCCTAAAGCTAAATTTTTAAATATAGTTTTGAATTTATTGCAGCTGTTTCCTACAGTGTCAGAATCAAATGCATTATTTGTGTAATATTTCCCTGCTCACACACCAAATCAATTCTTTGACTTGAGCTCAGAAAATTATATTATGGTAGCTTGAGGATTTGTAGAAGAGAAGTATAATCTATGGATTACAGAAATATCATTTTTAATTTTAATTGTACTCATAGTGCAGGTGTACTCAGGAAATGGATGAGAATTATTAATCACTTTTGCACCCTGTTCAGATGCAAAACGGTGCTGCTTTATAGGTGTCCTAACTGCAGTGAGCATTCTGCATGCCCAGGAGACAGGAGACTCTGCAGGCAGGAGTTTTTGGGCCACAGAAGTTGCTGTAATTTCTTAGAAACCATTTTATAGTCCTCAGTCCTACTTAATTTTGTTAATAAACTCCAGCCACTGCATTGTAGCTGACAAGAAATTGTTACAGCTCTTGTTACACTTTGCTAGCCAGAGTAAACTCAACGGCAAATGAGGTGGAGCTGAAGGCAAAAGTTTATGTGTAATGCAATATCTTTATAGCACTTGTAGGCAGAAATAATGTCATGGCAGCAACAGTGAAGGATACATGTACAAGTTAACACTAGTCAGAAACTGGTAAATGACAAAGGATGACAAAAGGGCAAAGTGTCAATAAGGGAAAGGGGAGCAGAGAGATATAAAACCAAAAAATAAAGGAAACGGAGGCTCACACTAGTGCAGATTGCAGTAAAGGACAGGAGACAGAAGAATTTATTGGTCTGAAACTTGAACTTGTGTGGAGGGAAGCATTCAATTTGTTATTCTGAAATCAATACAAAACAATTATGTTTTCATTATCCAATAAATATTACAATTAACCATTGTCTCTTATTTTCCTGTTCTTGCAGGAAGAAAGTAAATAAAGAGCACAAAAAGTAAAGTTTGTGTGTGCCAATATGTATCGATAGATAAACTGAGCCAAATAATCAATAGGGAAAGCTTTGATCTCAGTTACAGGATTGTACAAGTGATTGGTGCTCTTTTAACCAAGCCTGCACTATGGGTACCACTTAGAACTAATTAAATGGTTATGGGTTTTTTCAGATTTTTTTCTAGTGAGATTACAGTATAAACTTTCCAGGGCAAAACAAGCAGCTTTAAATTCAGATGACAACGTTTTCAGCGGGCTGCACTCTACTGTAACAGCCACAAGTCCCCATTTTGTCTTACTATAGTGTACACCTTTATAGTAAAGCCAAAATCAAGAATTCATGAAAAATTGTTTACAGTGTATGTTTCTGTCATAAATGAATTTTTACTTGAAATCTGAGAAGACTAATGAAATATTGTGCAAGATTAATATTTTTAATGAAGGAAAAAATAAAAAAAGCTTTCCTCTTCCAGAGGATACACATTGGAACAAAAAAGTGAACTCTGTCCCTATCATGGATTTGGCACCATTTTCTAAATGAGAAATATTTTTCTTACTTTAAGATTTAAAATTATTGTGCTTTAAATATGTAGAAAATTTTGGCAAGTTAACAGATCTTGTTGCCAACATGATTGCTGATAGCTGTTTGTACAAACCAGTGAGAAAATGTCATCCAGGCACACTCAGAATCTGATCTCTCTTATCCTTAGTCGGAATGTGGATCAGGGCCTGCGAGGGACTCGGTCGACCCCGGCTCATTACAACACCCTGAACCGCATGGACCGGCACCGCGTGATGGATGACCACTACTCCCCCGACAGAGAGAGGTAAGGACTGCTGCAGGTACAGACAGCTGTAGCCTGCATGCATCAACGTGAGTAGCTCCAGCATGGTAGCTTGCTAAAGTAAATTACATACCTAATCCCAGAGATTGGCATTTCTCATTTCTCCACTGGCTGCATGACACACATTACAAAATATCAGTGCACATAAGGCTGTTAGAACTGTCCAGAGAGTGTATGTTTGCCAGGAGAGAATCTGAAAAAAACTACAAGAAAGTGTTTAATATAAAAGTTGAATAGTTTAATTGTCCTTTTTGATAAAAATACTTTTTTTGTGTTATATTAGTGAATTGTTGAAGTCCTGAATATCTTTTAAAAATCTATCAGTAGACTTGATCGTTTTTGCTGCTGAATAAAGAGGCATAAAAATAAATAATTTCATCTCAGTATTAATGTAATACTCCTGTCAGATACAGTGCAGTTCACAGATATAACAAAAGTATATTCTAGTACTGTCTTCTGTTTTTGTCTTTGCTCAACCTTCTGAGACACTTTGTAAAAAAGAAAATAAAAAATTATTAGTACAGCATGTATGAAATTGGAGTCTTTAGAGGCACATCTCACTGTGACTAATGTTTTGCCTAATGAAACTTCCCAAACAGTAAGCAGAGTTTTAGCAACCTCTATGAATTTTAATATGAATTCTTAAAAAAATAATTGCAGCAATAATTGAACAATATAATTAATTTTGAATTAATTTTGGCAATGACTTTGTGACATTAAAAAATTATTGGTCTTTTTCACCTCATTGTCTTCAGGTAGAAAATCAAAACAAAAAAACATTTATTACCTTTAATTTTTAATATATTTCATCTTTTTTGCACCAAGTTGAAATTCCTGCACTTTATAATAAAAGGCATAATTGCTAGCTTTTGTCTCATTTTATAATTGCATATACCAAGGAATAATACAGATATATTTTGTAATCTTGAGTAATATATGACTAGTATTTGAAGTTAATACTTTTACAGATAACTATTACAAGTTATTCTTCAAGTGATCAAAACACATCTTTGGTGATGTGATGGTCAATGATTGTATGGAATACAAGACAATATTTTTCAGAAGATTATAATATTTTCATTTCAGAAGGTAAAACTAATACTTAATTGTTCCCAAAGACATGTTGCAAAAACAGTATCAAAGGGAATTAAAACCCAAATCTATTCAAAGCGATTTGTAATTTAATTTGGTGAATAAAAAAGTCAAATGGACAAAAATAAATCTAAGGAAAAAACAGTGAAGTGTTTATCATCCAGAATAGTAACTGTATTCATCACAAGTACAGTAGATAATAAATCAACTTCTTTTTTGCATTAAAATATTTAATATTTCTGTTTAAATTATGTAAAAAAAAATCTAATCTGTTGATTCATTAGAATATGATTTTCACATAAAAGGCAATAACTTGAAGATTCTGAGCTGTTTCCTTAAAAGATGATTACAGAATGCTTTTGAGATACAATGTTATGTTGATTTTTAGACCAATAAAACAGGATCTAAACTTGTCCTTAGAGCCTGTGTGTGCATTATGGAATGCTGCTGCATTTGCTCACTGTGCAAGTTCTTTTGTTGCCTCCCAGATAAATGCATAGCTGTGAAAGGTTGCTTGAAGTACCCTACCACAATGTTTTTCTATCCCTTCAGTCAAATAATCCCTGCTGGACTGACTTGATTTAGAGAAAAATAATTGGGTTTTCTAGAATATGCCAGAAAAACAATGTCAGAAGGTTTTTGGAGATGAGATTATTGAATTTTCACTACTGTTCTAGATTAATAGGTTTTTGCTTGATAGGTGTGCTCTTAATCTTTGAATACAGTTTTATATGTTGTCTGTATTTTCGAAAACACGCAGAGAAATTCTCCTCTTCGTTCATGGTGAGTGGTTGCCTGTGCATTCAAATTATTGGCTAGCTATGCCTCTATTGCAACATGCAGTCTCTGAACAGGGAAAGACTATTTCCAAATATATATTTTTTTAATATACATTAATTTGACAGTGATTTTATGCATGGAAAGATTATTAGATTTCAATTTTTTTAAAGTAATATTTGTGATACTGCCTCTGTTATATAACAAAAACCCAGTGATATCCCTAAAGTAGCTCTTCAATGGTATTGCTCCTGAAAAATTCTGGAATTGCAGGCAGTTGGCAGAGGTTGAAAAACTGCATTTTTGTATAGGTTTGTAATCTCTACATGTTAACCACACTTGGCTCTGCAAACAAATCACATATTTCCTTCCCACAGCTCTGATGGTTTCTGGTTTCCATGAAACAGCTTTTGAGGCTGCTTGCAAAAAAGGGATTTGGAAACAGTACCATCTTACAGACATGCTCAGTTGCTAGGTTAAAGTATGACTGAGAATAGAGTAAGAAAATTATTTTCTTCCTTTGATAGATAATTCAGCATTAAGTTCTCTAAGGTATACGGCACTGAAGAGTTAGCTGAAACCACATACAAAAAGCCTAATGACCTCAAGTCTAATGGCAATATAAACATTCCTTCAAAATTGAATGCATAGTTAGAATAAAAAAGAAAAATATTTTTTGAAATCCAGAAAGACACATTTTTAAAAATTTGATTTGAGATAATTTTCATTTCAAACACCAAACTCTTAAATATGTAAAATATGGCTATATCATATACTTATTTTTATATAATGTAAGGGTAAATTTACAGTTTAAATTTTTATCTGTTGCTGTATTAACAAAAGTGCCAAATTGTACTGTGTACACTGTTAACTCAAAGTGAGAAACCATGTTAATTTGTTAGCTGTATATTTAATATAGGTCTACTAGTTAATTGTTATCAAAATGTAAGGTTTTTTTGTGGGTACTTATACTCTAATGAAATAGCCTACATTTGTAATGTAAAGAAATATGAATCCCTATGATCTAATATGGACCCAAGTTCCATAAGAACATTTATCTGTAATGGGATAACCTTGTAAATATCATTTTGACATGTTCTAATAAATTCTCTAAAACTGACCTCACTTGGTAGACTGAAACCAATCAAATGATAGAAACTATTGAGAAAATTTTGGAATTGGATTTAAGCTGAGAGTGTTATATTTAAACAATCAATATAATTAGGTGAATTCGAGGAAAAATGTGAGAATCTTAGCATAGTTCCAGAAAGAAAAATATGAACAGCAACAAAACCACCAAACTATATATGTGCTTCTTTCTCAAAGGTATATCAACAGTTAAGAACAACCACCAAGACAGTGTGAGAAAATTGTACTCAGGCCCACAACTTCAACAAACTTAGATACTATTTAGCAACTATTAATTTAACTATATTCCATATCCTAAGTGGGCTCTCCCTGAGGAATAACATTCCTAATGGTGAATTTAGCATTGGTATGTTAAGCCAGAGCATTCTGAGAATTCCTAACTCAACTAGTCTTGCAGGAGAAATATATGAGAAAACTCCTAAGTAAAAGTGTTTTTCTGAGGGTCGCTTACAAGAGAAAAGGGAAATTATCCACTATTTGTTCATCAAAGGTATTGCACACTTTGCATTTGAAAGAAGAAAAGTTGCTACTTTTTTTGTTAAACTAATTGGGTAGTCATAAGCGTGATTATTTAGAGAAATATTGTCCATTATTTTAAAATCACTTCAGAGATGTGATTTTATCTGGTTTTGCTGGGTCTAGCAGGACTATCACACCCTTGTTACTGAGAGGAGATTTCATTCACATATTTGAATACACACTTGGTTTTTTCATTCTGTTGAAAGCATGTGGCTTGGATTTTTTTAACATGAAGTAAATGTTGAAATACATGCCAAAAAATTCTGTTTGCTATAGTCAAACCAGTGAAGACCAAAATAATTCACTACAATGAGCCTGTTACATGTTAGCTAAAACACAGTGTAAATACCTCTTTCTATCATTCAACACAAAATTAAAGGTGGTCAAGAGCAACATAAATTTTACATTTCTAAATGTCCTCTTAAACTGTGCAGTTGCTTTATCTATAGGTAGCAGGCTTCTAATCCCATACTGTTATTAAGTGCCAGGTTAAGTCAATCTAGGAAAATATTTTTTATACATTTTTCCATATTAAAACACTGAAAAGAACAGATTTTTTTTTCAAAGTCTTCATTAAATACACAGCTGAATAATATGTAATTAGGTAGTCATTTATTTATGATTTAGTTAAATTTTACTGTAAAATCATTTAAACGCAGATTAAAATACAAAGATACTGTAAAGTGTAAAGGGTTCCTGATGATTTATTTGGAAATTTTGGGATAAATTTTTCAGGTTTCAGTTGTGTGTATCATGTGGGTAACATACCCATATGGGGATATATAATGTCACTGCTTTGCATCTTCAAATACCAGTAACGTAAAAGAAATGCATTGCTGAAAATTTACTTATAGCTATGTTATAAAATGTTTGCATTAGATTGAATCTCAATAATTGCAGTGTTTTTAAAGTTCTTTTTCTCCTTTCAAATCACTGTTTAATTGCACAATTATCTGCACCACCCACCTGGTGCCTCCGTGAGTCTGCTGAAGGATGATTATCTCCAGCAGGGATGTCAGAGTAGGAAAATGATAAAGAAGAAACTTTGAGCCAAATTTAAAAAAACCCCACCACCACCAGGAGTCATAGATATATTCCTCAGAATAATATGCACTGGGAAAAAAAAAGCAAAAAAAGCCTGTGTTAAAAATAATGCAGCTCTGATAAAAGGCTTCTTTGTTGCACCTTTGGAGCAATGATTTTAAAATGCAGTATGGGGAGAACTGTGATAACATGATACTGATTTTCTTATTGAAAGTCATCTTAATTGAATGTGCGTCAGCTCACAGATTCTCTGCTGATAATTGCTATTGTTTCACCACTAAAGTCTTCAAATTGTCAGTTACATTCAGATAGAACATTTCTAGGATTTCATCTATCCCAGGAGATTAGCAGAAATTTCTATAGAATCAATGTGACAAAAAAGCATCCATACCATTATTGGTGGAAAAATTGTTGATGTTTATAAGTAAAGGAAATATTTTTTTCCTTAAAAAACCCAATTATTAAATAAAACTATTCTATTAATATATTCAATGAAATGTAGAAGGGGAAATCACATAACTAGCGCTTTATTCTTGAATGGCATTTGACATTTTCTAAGAGTTAAGAGCTGGACTTCACATTTATTCACGTTGTTGGTGTGATTTGCCAGGTGTTTGGGAAGCAGCATGGAAAACATTCTACCACAGAGAACACTAACTGTTGCTTTATTCAGATGAGGATATAATCTTTTAGAATGGCATAACTGGGCCCTGGAAAAAGTAACCAGCTGTAGTAGTTGCTTTCTATTGTTGAAATGAGTAAGCTGCTCACAGAGCTGAGTCTTTTCTCTGAATCCACATCATTTTATTAGATCCCGGCTCCTTTTCCCTTGAACAATTCTGTGTTCAACCTCACAGCCAATATGATCCCAAGCACAATTTTTTACTTCATTCCTTCCCACAGTACTTCCCCTAAATTTCATATGGCAGATTTCTCTTTTCTACCACTTTCAATGGTTATTTCCCCCCTAAATTTCCAATTGATTGACCTCTAGAACCACCTGTTTCTTACTCTGCAGTCTGATTAAGCTAATTCCAATTTTATCACATTGCTAGTTTTTCAGAAAATTGTAACTTGAGAAATTGAGAAGTTTTTGGCTAAAGGCAAATTGATACCAGTAAAAAATTATATTTATTTTTTAGAAATTTAAATAATTTTATACTTTTCATACATTGTTATTTCAGAAAAAATGCAAAGGAGTGTTACTGAAAATAGAAGATAATACTTTTGCCAATGATAAAATATATTGCTTTAATTGCAATCAGATAATACACTGGAAAAAGCTGAATATGGGAATAGATAAACAGTGATAGGATGAGAGAAATTTCTTGTGTCAGCTGAGTTTAATTCATACAGGCTCTAATGGAAAGAAGCACAAAGACTTGTTTTGCATTCAGAATTATTTATGGATATTCAAATGAGCACAAGTGTGTAATCATACACAGTACTTTAGCCTTTCCACAAAAACACTTGGGAGGCTACTGCTCACTCTAGTAGGGAAGCTGGAATGTCAATCAGATTTTAGGACCTGGTCACAGAGAGTGAAAATTGAAAAAAATAAATTTTCTCCTAAATACCTCTTCCTTACTACTGAACAAATTATCCCACACAATAGAGAGCAGCTTAAACTCCCATTTCATAGGAAGAACAGGAAGGTGTTGCCTGAGGCTTAAATGAGGTACTCTGTGTGTGAGTGTTTTCAAGTGTGCTTCTGAAACTCTTCTGGTATGTTAAACCTGGTCCTGGACACTAAGTACTTCCAATTTGGCAATCTAATCAGTTCCTGAATCACTGATTTCTGTTTTCTTACACCAATGGTTCACTGAATTTTGTAAGAAAATGGACAAATAGGCAAGCAATATCATAAAAAAATTAAGTAATTTTCTCTTCACTGAAAAAAAGGTACAGTTATCCTGTTTACCTATGTACCTGGAGTCTCCTTGGCAGAACAGTGGAAATCTCTTTCACCTGATACAGTGTGGAAAGGGATGGGAGTGCGTGTGTGTGTCTGTGTATAACAATTATAATATTGCAAAACCTATAATGCTGCCTTATTAGACTAACTTCATTATTTTAATATAAGTAAATGAATTTTTGCTGAAAATTTTCTGTCTTTTCTATCAGTAACAAAATAGGTGATGTTTCATAAGTCTGTGAAGATGCAGGTTATGTTCATTTTGCCATACCATCATTTGACATACTTCTGCCATAGACTATTATAATGTAGGAAGTAAAGAATGTGTGATAAGAGGCTAGAAATCTAAAGCAAGGTTGCAAAGAAAAAAAAAGTTATCCTGGAGGTTTCTTTCATATTAAAAATCTGACATATCAAATTTTTTTCCATATCTCCATTGTATTCTGAGCATTCCCATGTAAATAGGCAATTAGGGTAATGATTTTCATTAACAGCTCAAATGATATATTTAGTTGAGATGGAGATCTGGAACATTACTGGAGTTCTTTTGCACTAAGGTGATGCAAAACTTCATGTTTTTACTACATTATAACACATTTACTTTATGCTTTTAAGTGGTTTATACTGGAGATTATCCAAATAAATGTGGTGTATGTTTCAGTTTTGGGTATTGAGACTAAGAGGCATTTTTGGTGTTGCTAACATATTTATAAAAGCCTAAAGAAATTATTTTAACCTAAATATATTAAAAAATGTATAGTAATATATTTAATGGTAAAAAATCAACTAGTGTAGAATTGGCTGGATGATCAGAAGAAAGATGGCATTTAAGCATTTTGCTCTGCATGTTGAATCGGGTTGGATATTAAGAAATATTTTTTCACTGAAAGACAGGAGAGTCTATGCATTGGAACATACTCCCCAGGGAAATGGTTGAGTCACTACTTCTGGAAGTGTCAAAATTGAGTAGAAGAGATACTTTACAATATAGTGGGCATAGTGATATTTGGTCAAAGATTGGGTTTGATGATCTTTGATAGTGATTCTATGATTCTATTAAGTTAGACAACATAGTTAACATGGGCTCTGACAAAAAAGGAAAAGTATGAATAGCCAGTAATTCCAGAGGGTCAGGTCAAGTATAAGCTCAAGCTAACTCCACTCGTATATATAGATAAGCAAAGTTCTAGGTGATGAGAAAGCTTCTTTTAAACTGGTTACAAGCCATTGCATAACAAATTGTGTAAGTGGTTGTATCTAAATGCCATCTAAATCATACTATCATGCTATCATACTCTGATTCTGAAATTCTGAACTGAATAAAAAATTTTAAAAAAAAGTAAAAAGGTAAAAGGTTGAACTGCCTGCCAGAAATTCCCTAGAAAAATTCCCAGAACTTTGTAAGGACACTGGAGTTCTGAGTTTCTAGAAGTATTAGAACAAAACCTGACACCAGAACTTTGGCAATCAGCATGGTTTGGTGGAGATATGAAAAGTTGTTAGGATTGAAATCCTAAGCAGAACAGGAATTGATGGTGTCTCTTTCCCATAAAAATAAGGGAAGTGAACAGTCTGGGTGTTCCTTCTTATGGACAGCAATTAATCTACTTGCAAATGGCATGTGCATTTCCATGGAATTGCAACATATGTTCTGCCTGAAATCCTAGTTTTGTTTACAATGTTGGTTTTTAACTAATGGTTAAATATATAGTGTTTATTGATGTCATATATTTTTCAAAGACTATCAGGAAAACTTGTCAGCAATTCACTGGAAAGATAAAAGGCAAAGTGAATTTTGTTAAAATTAAAATGTCATCTACCAGCTGGAAACACTTAATTGCTTATTAATACTAGAACAAGTGTTTTGAGGTGTTAATTCCAAGGTTGCATCTGAATAATTTAAAGGCATATTCATGTGGACACAGCCTGGGAATGCATCCATGTAGTGGAGAGAATAACCTGGTATGCAGTTGTTTGCCATTGTTGTACATTTAGCTCCTGGGGGGTAGACTCCTACATTTTTATTTGATTGTTCTTTCTGTGGGTGTGCATATATTCCAAAGAAAGTTTAAAGAGAATGGTGAATTTTTTTTTAGTGTTTCTTGACAGCATGCTGACTGACAGGCTGTTATGGGTATGCTTTTGACACTTAGGTCTTTACAGTAATTTAAGAACATTAATAGTTTTTTGCAGCTTGCAGTGTAAACTCTATGACTATTTTAATAATTATTATTAGGGCTGCAAATTTTAACTGTACCATGTCAAACTGGGCCCTGTTGGATTGTGTACAACTCCTCATTCTTGTAACAAACTGCAAAATTTAAGTTGCATAGTCAGGGATTTAAAGTATTTTTTTATAGTGCAAACTCTTCTCTTGAATTTATTTGACAAGAAATGAACACAAAGACATCTTGTGCTGTATACAATTGACCTACTATAAGGAATATTTTCAGGTGGGTGATGGTGCATTTTGTCCTCATGCAAAAGAGGCAAATATAATAAGTGTAGGTAATACTGTGAACAATGTGATTCCTGGAAAAACAGTAATCATAAGCAAATTATGATAAAAGAAATAAAAATGAAGAATGAGGTTTTCCATGTTTCTTGTGAAGTCAGTTTGCACTTGCAATGTGGACAGTTTTGATTATACTTTCCTTTGAAATATCCCAGCTTCAGGGAAACTGCAGTCAATAACTCCTTGTTAATAGTAAACCCCTCTCTTTTCCAAACCCTTTTCCCTATACTGTGTGCATATATTTATATTAAAAATAAAATTATTTTCTTCTATTTTTGATATTTGGAGAATATCTAGTGTAACAAATATGTTTCAAATGTATAAATTTTGACATTGTTTCATAATAAAACAAAATATAAATAACTTAGTTTTATTATTTTGAACTGCATTTGGGTTTTTTGGCATATTCTGGTACTGATGTTATGTCTTCATTATTTACTTAAATAATGAAACACTTTGATCTAAATTCATCTTTTATCACAATGTGATCAGTATTAGGAGAACTTACACTTAGAAATAGGAAAGCTCTGGAGCTATATGGGGACAGATTTCCAATTGGTGATAGCCTTTCAGACAGATTAGTTAAATCTCTTGCAAAGATATTATTCATGCTAGTTATGACTGCCTTCAAACAAGGGAATTGGCAATCTGACTTCTTGAGTTGCTTTCAAAGATTTATTCATTTTTTCTTCCTAACTGAAATACTGTAGAAAATCCTAAATTTTAGCTATCTTCTTCATCCATGATATCCCACTGACTTCTCAGAATAAATATGTGAATCATCTAGATAATTTTATCTTCAGAACCATATATCATATTATTTTGTTAAAAAGTCCAGTGCTCTTAAAGAATTTTTTTGTAGCTCCTGTATTCTCAGATTATAATGTTTTTTGTTTCGTTGTGTACCATTCCTTCTCCATCTTATTGTCTCATATCTGTATTTTTCTTTCTGCCATCACCTCAGTCATTATGTTACTTTACCTCGTTCCCGGTACACCCAGTCCACAGATCACCATTACAGGGATGTCAGGTATATGTTTTCCTCTGTGTGACTATGTGTGGGTAATGCATGTACTGCTGTACCTACATGTTCACTTCTGGTTTTATTTGTCTGTGTATAGTAGTAGACAACTTAGAAGTTTTGTTAGTATTATCATTAGATTTGTTAACATAGTGTGCATACAAACACTGGGTAATTCTTCCTGTGTTTCACTTGAATATTTTCTCACTGTCAATAGTCTATAATTGATAGTCCTCAAAGATTATGCTTTATTTACATCACTCGGATGTCTTTTAGAGAGTATATAAAGAAAATAATTTAAATCAGCAAACACTAATACCTACTAATACTGTGATTTTAATGTGCATAAAATCATATACGAGTGGCTGAGTTAAAGGTTACAATAAAACTGAAGAGTGGTACCTTTCTCATATTCTTGTAGCTCTTGTAGCTGCAAGCCAATATACTTTAATTTTTAAAAGTAGTTTTGTAAAGTTCCCCAAAGCTCCAGTCATGTTTTTTTGAAGTGTTTTGTTCTGTTGCTGACATTGCTTGCTTTTCATGTTGTTTTGTCCTTGTTTCATCTTTTTGTTGCTTTTCATTGTGTTCACCCATTCTGTTTTGACAGCCAGGATCACACAATGTATCCTCTGTTTTGTGAAGATGCAATCAGATTACTCCGCTCCCGTACGATGTGCCGTACCTATTCTGAGGGTGCTTACTATGATCTTGAGAGGTATAATTGATGTGGAGTAGACCATTAGCTCTGCCACACTGACACTGCCATGTTTGATTTCCAAACTGAGAATGTGATCTGTGTTTTAAGAGATAAACACATACAGTGAATATGTTTTGTAATTCTCTGGGTATGTATGCATCTTAAAACTGACTACTCAGGGCCGTGGGTAAATCCCAATCGGCACTGAAAGCTTTGCAGAAGCCAGTTTTAAAATAGGTTATATGGATATTATATGTCTGTGTCTTTTATAACCCTTATTTTTGCTGGAATTTTCCAGAGTGCTTGTAGCACTTATTATTCTCTTTGAAATAACAGGGAAAAGCCTATCTACTTTACTGTTACATAGAAAGAGTATCTTTCTGAAGTTTTATACTTTGCATAACTAAAAAATAGAGTGAAAAGTAAAAGTGTATGCTTATGTAAGCTTATGCTGTTTATATTTGTATACTGCATAGTCTGTGATTTAGGAATACTTGTACACACTCACAATACCTGTATGTGATTGCAGAATACCATACTTCCTATTTACACATGAAATATATGTAGAGAGAATTTGAGCCCATAACAATTTCTGTGAAGTAACTTGTAACTTGAAATACAGTAGCTCTTAAGGGATGCTGCTGAAGCACTGTAATTAAGATATTTTCAGAAATATTGCAAACCAAAAAAGTTTACATGGTTCTGTGTAAATAGAAATAAGAATATCAACCTGAAAACTGTGAATCAATAAAAAGGACGTGGTGACTTCAGATGAGATACAATGGTTGATATAGATATTGCTTTACAAGAGGGGCTATGTAAAAATTTCTAAAGCAAGAAGTAAAGAACTCTTTATATATTAACTTCATGGCTGCCCTCTGGATATGAGTCTGAGAAGTTCATTAATGCTTGCACTGGATTCAGATCCTGTGTCACCATATTTTTAAGTGAATGTAAAATTACTTTTGGATGCAGGAAAAAAAAAGGATCTGAAAAATCCTTTGAAAGAAAGCTTTTTAAAAATTCTCCAAAGCTGTGGTATATTGGACATTTTAACAATTTTGAACTCAGTCAAGCATTCATTTTGAAATGATGCTGTTTTCCATGAAACCCAGTATAAAGGAAGTGTATAAATAGTTTTATGTAGAACCTTCAATAAGGAGAGGGATTTTTTGTTTGTTTTCTTAAAATGCATGATGAAATGTGCTCATTTGTATGCTATTTAAATAACTAATTTTTATATACTTTTTTTTGCCTTAGATACATACTCTGATTTATACTAGTTTATCTGAACCTGTTTCAGATTACTGGTCATATCTGCAACTGTTCAGATATTAGTGAAAGTTGGAGCTGTTCTAAAATTGTCTTACTTTGAGGTTCTTAACTTATAAATCTCAATCTTTATTTCTGAAATTAATCTCTCAAAAATAAATTAAAATCAATGAAAATAAAAGGCAAAAGTTACAGTACTTCATAAAGATGAAAAAGCTAGGATTTAAGCAGTGGGAAAATCTTTTCCAGGGCTTTATGGAATAGAAGACTATAAAAGCTAATTCTGCCTGGGATCAGAAATGAAAATCTGACATGAAGTGGAATATTTCTAGCTCACTGTTAGAATAATATCTTGAGATTCCTTGGGCCTAGAAACTGATCCTGGATTCTATGATCCTCTTGAATTCAGGCTGCCTGTGGGTAGCATTAGTGTTCAAGTTACTTGAATCATCCTACCCAATATGAACTCCTCTGAGTACTACACAGACACAATTGTAGTTCCTATTTGTTCATCCTTTCTTTCTTCCTGTATTCTAACCACAATTTAAAGACAATTTATAGCATAATCTTTATGCAGTTTCTCCTTACTCATTGAAACCCACTAAGTAATTTTCTATTCCTACTTTTTATTGTAAATATATGACCAATTACTTTTAAACAATATTTCCTCTTTTATCTTTACACTTTTCCCCAGTTCAATGATTACTCTAAAATACATTATTTTGTAGCCCAAGGTGTTATTCCTATCTTCTTTGTTCTTCCTCGTTAATCAATGTCTTGTTGATATCAAGCAACCACATCTCTTCCTCTCTTTTACTTTCACTTTATCATGCATATGAAACAACTTTTCAGTTTCCACTATTCATCAAAATAGCAAATATTGTTCTGTACAGTCCAGCTTTCAGGAAAGAGTCTCGCATCTGGGACAAAGTTTTTTATCTCACGCCATTCACAGTGTCAGTGTTCTGCAGGCAAATAAATCATATAGATATATTAGTCAAAATTACTTGCCTCTGTTATTCATAGCTCCTTTTATTGCTTATCTTGTAGTCATTCACAGCCACCCAATTAACTCTTGTGGTCTCTTCTAGCATTTTTTTCCTTTTGTTTTTTCCCCACAAAGTGACTACTTGGTTCTCTTTCATCTTTTCTCTGCTGAAGTTTGTGTCTGTTACTGTTTATCTGGTATGATAGACTTCAGTTAATTAGTTCTAGGACATATTTAAATTATCAAAAACCTTAATTTCTGAGGTCATTCTTAGGTTATGGTGTTCATAATTTTGTTTCACTGATAGCTCCCCCCTTTTGAAGAAGTCCAACTCTTTCCCTCCCAAAAGGAACAGCAGGATTGACAAGATATTTACTCCAACATCTGTGCACTTCAGTGGCTTCAGAGCCCTTGGGACCTGGGGTCTTCTTAAGAACATCCTGCTTCTCAGGACCCCACCCCAAGGTCCCTTGGCTGGTCAAGGTTGCAGTCAGCACAGTAGCAGCAGCTAGTATCAGCTCACACTGCTGAGCTACTCACACTGAATGTACACAAGACATCATGGCTGGACATGTGCTTTACTTACACTTATTTATATCCCCCATTTCAGAATTCTGCAGAGTTATATTGGCTAATTCATAATTTGACAGTAACACATTTTGTCTGACACACACATGATCTCAATGAAAAAGTAATGTTTTCAAGGATCTTATTTATTCTTACCCATGTCCTTGTATTAAAATATGTTAGCAGTTCATTCCAAATAAAATTATGCGTGAAACCTCACTGCATGAAATCCTTTCTCAATTTACCTACCTCAGAGCTCAGCTTAATCAGCAAGAGCCCCACACTATGTGCAATTTCTTTTTTTCACTTAGCCTTTGAGTTTAGTGATTGGTAGTCCATAAGAGCTGGTTTGTGTATATTTTGTGCAGGATGTGAGGTTTCTTTCAGGTAGAATTTCTGTTGTTTCATTTAAGGAAATTAAATTTTGCTTCCTTTTCTTTCCTGACTTTTGTTTTACCCAGCAGACATTACAAATCCTACTTTTGGTGAACATTCTTAGTTGTTCAACTACTTTTGTGTCAATGGAACTTTTGACTTCTATGAAAGATGTGTGCATTGATTAAGTGTTCTTAATAAGTTGTTAATTATTTTTTAATAGAATTTAAAAGCAAATGTTTAAAATTTTATAGATATATATTAGAAAATATATGTTCAGAGTATACGGCTGAATTGAAGAAATGTGCTCTATCTTCATCACATCTTAATAATACAGTAAAGGAATGCATAATGAAAAAAGTAACCTCTAAAATGTCTGAAATATCTGTGCTATTTATTCCATATTCAGGAGGACTAGGCAGGAGAGAAGAGTGCCTAATTCATATTATGATGACACAGCCTATACTCCTGAAAGGTATTTTAATTTATATAGTAAAAATAGATAGAGTTGAGTAATAAATTTTTATGAAGCGTAGTCTAAAATTCTAATTGGCATACATTAATGATATTTAAATTCACAGTGCACTTTATGCCACATTTCTCTAAATACAGAACAACTAATCTCCACAGTTTTAAGTACCTCATTTTCTTTTTAGCCCTCCATTAACTTGACTTCAGATTTTTTTAAGCATAATTCTTAACTTGAAAAATTTTGTATTCATTAGATGTGGGAAGAAAACCGAATAGCTTAGGTACAACAGAAGGTTTTTTTCTCCACTTAACTGCACCATAATTCTAATGGCTAACCTTTTATGGCACTAGAAGTGATTCTAGAGCAATTTAGAGTCCTCAATTTCATTCTTTCCTTAACCTGAGTACCCTAAAATGGTACTCAGTTTTTAGCATGTTATTCACATTGACTTAAAAAAGGATTAACCAAATGCCTTCAAATTGGTTTTAGTGTTTGCCATGCTAGGAACCAAAGTACTATTGTTCTTCCTAAATTCTGTTATGCATATAATGTATCACAGTGAGCATAATATCATTAAAATCTGACATGTAATCTGGAAAGTTATGGAGTGTCTCTGGAAATAGTTATTTGATAACAGCCTTTCATGTTCAAAGACTTAGGTCAAAAGAGAAGGAAATCTGAAGAAAGGAGCAAATCAATGCTCCTCTCCCTCTTTACATTAGATGTTTTTATACTTCTCTGTCCATTGTCAATGTCTGAATTTTGTCTACGCTATGAGAACAGGTAAAGCAGGGATTTTTTCCTAACTAATAGCAAGAAAGGCTGTTTTTATTTGATTACTATGAAAAAATGCAGTCATGTTTAAGAAAAAAATAAAGTGCACTGCAATTATATACCCATATTTATGTATTTATGGTGTCTGCAATACAGTAGTTTTATCAAAAACTCCTATTTAAAATACTGGTTAAGTGGAGATACTGGCTTCAGTTTTGAGGATGCAGATTATCAGGGAGAGTGCAAAGATGTACCTGTCATTCTCCAGCAGAATTCTAATTTATATGGGATTAAATCTACATCTAATCTAAAACTCAGATTAAACTGAAATGACTTCCATTCAGCCATTGATCTAGCTGTAAACCATGCAAAAAACCCCAAAACAAAACAAAATGCCACTCCCCATGTCATCCAATTGGATATAGAAGAAACAAGGGCATCTGATTGACATTCTCATATATTGCACTCCCTACTGTCTTCCCTCAACGTAATATCCAGGAGATGTGGGGTTGTTAAGTTTGTAAACATAATGCAAACCCTCGGATTCTATGTGTGAGAAGTTTGGAGAAAATGCAGACAAGCAAAAAATACTGCTGTGTTTCCCAGGAACAGATTAATGAAAATTCTTGGATCAATGTATTCAAGCCATTGAAAAGCTTTTCCTTTATGTAAAAAAACTTCCCTTTTTCTATGGCTAATATTTTAAATTCATATAAATTATTTTTTTGTCCAAATTGATTATATGATGGTCTCTTGATATTTTCTGATAACCCCTGTCTTCTCACTCACTGTCATGTGGAAATCATTGAATAGAGACAACATATGAGCTCCCTGGCTTTACCCTAGGCAAGAACCTGAAAGCACAAAACTCCAGAGATTTAGTTGAAGCTCCTTAACCAAATGCTGGATGATTTGTATCTAGTTTTAAAATACTGGAGTAGTGGCACATAAGCTCTTTATGCCCTGATTTTTAAAAACAGCTTTTTTTTGTCCCATTATTTCTTTTCTTGATGGTTTTTCTTAAGATAAAATACTTCTATATGTGTTTTATGTTGTCTTCAACTGATTTGCTGAAGTGATGCTGCAAATTCTTGGACAGCCTACATTCAGTACCTGGAAGAATAATACCACTATAAAATTTAATTAGTTTTCATTGTTTGATCATTGAAGTGAATTTTCTTCTGATTCTTATATACCTGTGAGAAACCAACTACCCTATCCAATAGAAAACAAAGATTACAACTGGAAAGGTCATGTATTTGAAGTTAAAAGCAATATTTTAAACTTTTTATTTGTGCATATAATGTTATTTTAATGTTACTTTTGTTAATTTTTTTGTGCCCACAATTACTTTTTTATTATTCCACAAACTCAATAGGCATTGAAAACATGAGGACATTTATGTACAAAAAGATAAGGGATCAATTAGTCTTTATGGAATTGAAATTATGGCTTAACTGCTGAAAAGACTAATGGTGAAAGATAATAATTGTATAAGGAAAAAAGCCCTATAATTTTCTTGGTGTTTGGTTTTGAAAAATTTGGTTTTCTTCGTACCTGAAAGAAAATATAAAATGTACAAAATTATTGGAAAATATTTGGAAATCTTCCCATTTTGTTGAGAAGTGGTCATGTCACATGAATTAGAGTGTTTTTAGTAATACCTCATTTTTAAAATAACACTTCTTTATTTTAATGCATTTGTAAAGGTGGTACAATGGTGCAAGTTCATGGGCAGATGATATAGTCAATGGTTCAGCTCAAAAATATGGGTAAGTAAAGAGTGTAGTGTTACAGATAGAACTAAAATGTATTTTGGATCTTTATAATAAGAGTTCATTTATAATTGTACCAAATTTATTTCTAATAAATGTATTTTTCTTGATGTCTTTCTTTCTTGACTCAGAACTAAGGCACTTATGTTCTAGTCTTTATTCCAAGATTAAACTGTTTTATTCAGTTACAAATAGAAAAAGAACATTAATTATGTTTGAACTATTTTTAAAACATGTTCTCACTGTTCAGGGCCACTTCAATGAAAAGGGGATTTTTTAGTGATACCTACCTACATTTGCAGTGTTGGGAAAGGTGTCTTTGAGATCTAATGCTTTTTTACTTTTAGAAATAATCCCAGTTCCATCTGTCTAACCTATCTTCCTTTGTGATTGATGCATACCTCATGCAAAGTGCTGTGTGCCTTATAATCTTTAGTTCTTCCCAGTTGTAGCTGGCTTCTGATCAAGAAAGCACACAAATTTTCCTTGCTTTTAGTTCATTGACTTTACTGCTTCTCCCTCATTTTCTTATTGCTCTTGCAAGAATTTTCATTATTTTTGCTTCCTTCCTTTGTGAATGTGAATAGAGAACATAAGAGACTGTTAAATTGAAACTTAAAAAATCTGATAAACCCCAGAATGAATCCACCAATATTTTAATGTGGGCTTCTCTCTTCTTCAGAGAGGAGGGATTTGTGAGGGTCTTTTGGCTAAACATTAGTGCAGTTGTAGAGACTTGAGACAATATATCTTCTCTAGCATTTGGTACCACAGTGCCACTGTTTCTTGGCTCTTCATTTTCAAGTGTACAGCAAGGGCCATACTTATTACTTCATCCTGGAAACTGCACAAGCATACTGAAAATGAACAACATTTAAAAAAGGCTGGAAAGTGCTTGGTGTAACTAAAGCTTTTGCTTTTGATGGTCACATGAAATAGTCCTGGCTTACTTCTCTTTTCTTACTTCTAGTCCTTAATAGATGCTATCACAGGTAAATATCAGGGGTAAATACCTAAAAATAGATTTTTAACATGAAAAAGAAACTTATTAGTTACTACTCTCTGTGTCCATTTAAATTTAGCTCCAAAAATGTTTGGCAAAAGAAAGAAAAGATAAAATCATTTGTTGTGAACCATTATGACTTTTAAGTAAAACATAAGGCATAGAAAACACTCCAGTAGAGTAAAGACTGCTGAAATGGTTCAGATTCTGTACAAATCAATAGATTTAGAGAATGCCATACAAATCAATAGATTTAGAGAATGCCTGTAATAGAAACCGAATGCTATTTTGCTCATTCATAATTTAAGAACTTAAAAGATAATGAAGTCTTACATAACTGCTTCTGTTTGAATGATCTGATTGAAATCCTTGTCTCATCAAGAGACAAAACTCTTGAAGTCAGAGAGGTCAGAATTACAGGTCTGTTGCCAAAAGTTAAGAAGATGAACATGTAGCTGTGGTATATATACACAGTAACTGCATAGTTACAACTCTGGTTGTGGTAATTTACTATTTAAACATCTGCCATATTATTGGTGTTTAAAAATGTCACTGAAAAAGAAACAAAACCAACTATGTATATGTGCCATATAGAAAAGAAATTACATTTAAGATCTCAGGAAAAGAATCCCACAAAATCCATCAAGAACCAAGTACTTTTCATATTTTTGCATTTAGTACTGCACTTTAAAAAGGAATATTTAAGTACGTGCTTAGTTTGATTATTCTATAGTCTAGGTGCTCTGCTGAACTACATTTAAACATTCATACTCTACTAGGAAATTCTTCTTTTTCATTACTTCCCTGTCAAGATCTTTTATGCATTGTGTTATATACCATTATACTTCAGTCATGAGATATGTTAATTAAAACCTGGTTCCTGGTTTTGCTCATCTATTATGGTATAATATTCAAGTTGGGTGGGTGAAATATTGTGTTCCAAAATGGGAAAAAACTGTGGAATAAATTTATAATATAATGCTGAAAGTGTTATATTTTGGAATATTTCCAGTACTTTAATGGAAGTTTCGATTATTATCTGGAGAGAATCACTGCAGTAGATTCAGTTATAAAACTGAGCTGGGGTGAAGAAGAGGAGAGGATTTCAGCTCTCATCTTTGAGAATTTTGAATTCCCAGCTTGTGAATCCTAATCAGCTTTATCATGATCTTCAGTGAGTCATCTCATGAACATAGAGATGCGGATTCCTCCAGGGTGATTCTTTTATATGTGTCAATTGAGGGTCTGTGTTTAAGGTGTTGAAAGTTAGAAGTATTTGGAAAAATACAAGATTCTATATAAGATACTATGTAAGGGAACTGGCTATATAAGTGAAAAGGTACATTGCAAGTACCAGAAGCAATTAAGTAAAAACACTGTACAACTTTTTTACATATAAAAATGATATGAAATGAACATCATTTCAGTCTTAATTGTTCCAGGATTTACATTACTTATTGGTTTTATTAATATTTGATTGTAATAGCTAGTATAGACCTCTAAATGCATCCACAGAATCATAAAATAATTTGGATTGGAAAAAAATGTTGTCTGCTCCCACTCCCTCGGTGAAGTATGACCCTGCTATTCCTCAGAAAATATATCAATGATGACACATACTTTGGAAAGTAAATCCCAGCAGGTGTAGATATATATGCTTTCCTTAAGCATTTTTATAATTGTACCATGCCATGTGTTGGCATGGTTAGCTATGTCAACAGCAGTCACCAAAGTGCCATGTCCAGGTACTTGAGCAAGCTGTGAGAAATTGCATTTCTGTAGCTGCAGCAGAACACAGGAGTGTGGAGCACAACGTGTCTGGGATCATAGCAGAGTTCCCTGCTTTTTCTGCTTAGCTGAGTTAGTAGAATAATTCAGACTCTGGCATGTTACAGTTTAATCATGCCTGCCACTGTCATGGAGATATACTGGTAGTTATCACATGTACCACAAAGGTTAATATGTAAGTGACTAGATCATACCAGTGTATGGATGCATGTATACATGCATAGATATATATATTACATGTATATGTATATTTGTGTGTGTATACATTATAGAATGTTACAGCATTTTATATACAGCAAATAAAAACATTATAGAGTATTATAGCAACCAATATATCTTGCTTTACTTTTTTGTTGAACCAGAGTACCTAACAGCTTTATGTTTCTGTCTTTTAAAAACTACAGCAGAACCTATGTTATAATTTTATATTAAGTTCCTGTATGAGTATAGATGAGTTTTCCTTTATGAGTATAGATGAGTTATTTGCTGAGATATCCTATCACCAGTTTTTCTAGAGATTTGACAGTATACTGCTCCTTCCCATTTTTCATTGCAGTATTTATGACTCAAATTTAAGTTTTTAGGTACTAGAAATCTCATTTGTTTGTAGACATGCTTATCTATGTTATGCTAACAGAGGATCTTGTGTCTGTGACTAAACAGCAAAGTTCCTATAGCTAGTAGAAGAATAATATGTCCAAGGATTGAAATCCAACAACCATCCACAGACACTGACAGGTATTGCCATTGTATATTAGCTGGAGTTTGAAATGATGATGCTTAGAAAGTGTGTTGTTGTATTTTTCTTGTTCTGTTCAGTGTTCCTAGATGAAAAACATGCAGTAGGAGCTGAATTGTAGTGTACTGTAGTTCTACAACGATTCTATTTTTATTTCTTCAGTTTTTTGTTACAAGAAAATCCTAATGCTAAAATGATGATTGGCATGATCTCATCATTTGTACAGAGTAAAAGAATTGAACATGGGCTTTTAAATAAATAGTTTTCAGTCATTTTGGGAAAATAATCTGTTCTATTTGTTATGCAAGCTGTTACAATTGCTTACTGTTGGAAAATGTTAATCTTTTATAAAGATTTCTCTATCCATAAGTTTAGATCAATGACTATAACAATTTGTTGAAAACTTTTTATTTGTTAGGAAAAGTAACAAATCTGAAAAATTAAAAATCAGAAAATATACACTGCATTGGGAAAAAAGTTCACATTTGAAATTTGTAGTGCATATATATATATGTGTATATATATATATATATATATAAATGCAGATAAACCAGTTTATAAAAGACCATTTGGTAGCACCTTTGGTTAGGTACTACAGCAACTAGAGTTTAGAGTGGTACCTAAATGATATTAGATTCTAATTCTAATACTTGATGGGTTTGGAATAACAAGTTAGACTGTGAATACTCTCAGAGCTTTCTGTGCAGTGACTTAAAGAGAGCTTAAACAGTCTCATAGTGATCAGCTTGCTTGGTTTAGAAGCAAACACTGCTGTGCTTTTTCCTCAGAGTAAGGGTGAGTTATGCAAGCCCAAGGCTTCCAGACTTTGGCAAGGAAATTAACCATCTACCATGCCTGTCTTCCCCAGCAAAAGTAGAAGGGTGCTACAATAGGCAGTACTAGATGGAGGAGGTCATTATTTGACATTTTGTTAATTATATTCGCATAATGAAAAGTCTGTTAGCAAAGGTAAATAGTGCTAGTGTACATTGAAATATTATATGGATGGTGAATAGTTTAACTAAGACCACCGTATTTCCCTCTTTAAAAATCAGTAATTCATATGATATGATTTGTAATAAGAAAAGAAGAAAGTTTCGTCTAGATAATTTGTAAGCAAAAGTCTTTAAGAATGATATCTGAAAAGTTAGAAACTTCCATTTTTAATTTAATTTCCATAATTATGGCTGGATTTTGATATTAATGCATAATTGTATACAGTGGTAAGGAAGAAGCATCACTGCAGAAGCAGGTTATCAGAATGATAGTTTTCCTGTAAAACTGACAGTTGCTGAAGATTGGGATCATATAGTACATGTGTTTATTTTTAAAAGGATAAAAGAATAAGTGAGAATGAAGATCAGAGAATAAAACTATTTTTGGAATTGCTCTTTATACGTGTATGATGTAAAACCACAAAGTGAAGCTTTTAAGACTGTCTCCTTGAAATAGCCCTCCATTTGCTGTAGTGGTTATTGAAAGGATTGCAGCCTGTAGCCTAGAACCTGAGAGTGACAATCAGTTTAGCCTCAGGGCTCAACTTAGTCTTCAAATCCTTCAGTCTACAAAACAAAAAGTGTCAAAAGTTTACTGCCAAAATCCACCCTCTCCTTCACTTCGGGGAACTCCTGGTTGTTTTTCCACTTGAAGTAAATGCCCACTGGAGATTGTAGCAAGCTTTTTATTAGCTGCTGAGTATGAGATTTTGGAGGTCTTTATCTGTTAGCATAGTGGTTAGCTACAGTTGCTCCATGATGTTCTGCAGAACACAAAAACCTGCCCACTAAGCCATTAGTATTGATCCCAATGGTAAAAATGCCTCCTTCCTTCTAATCAGTCAATAGGTGAGATCACTAATATCCTAAAAAGAGAGAGAAATAGAGTAGGGAGTGATACCCTTACTATATTGTCCAGTCCCTGCTGCTGGTGCTCCAGTGGTCCTCCACTCACTGACAAGAGAAATCCTGACAAACCCAAAAAAGTCTCTGTGGGCTCATTAATATTCTTAAATATGTGGAAAAACAAGATAAGTGTGGGTTTTTCAAGACCTGGATAGTATTATTTTTTGTAATTTTGTTGGATTTAGGAATATTTTTCCTTGGAATTTATTCCCATAGTAAAAAAATGTATTCTATGGTCTTTTCTTGCCATCATGCAGATGGGTGACATTTTTCTCACCTTCCATAACACTGAAACCTCTCTTAAACATTTACTTAAACTAAACATTCCTATCAAAGCTAAGCTTGTGTTTCTCTGTCTATCGTAAAAGAAGCGAGACAGTGGATGTTTTTGCTGATGAAGCTTCCCATTCAGAAACAGAACTGATAGAAGAACAAGTGAGGTAAACTTATTGTGGTTTTGTGCCAGGCTCATTGTACTTTTCCTATAATCTTTAGTGCCTCAGCTTATAATTACCATTTATGTGTCTCACTGTGGTGTGTTTGCTTGTTAGGAGCTTATAGACGTAGGCTCATGATGTATGGTATTATTCTGAATCTGTCTGTGGCAAGTCCTATGTATGCTCTAGGAGTCCAATTATGACTTCATGGAAGACCTGAAAAAACTGCTTTTAATGAATATTTTATAAATGCATTCAGCAAAGTCAGCCAGTATACTCTTTTTCAATGCTTTTAGAAATAAAATGCTGTTACTAACATAAAAGTCTTCATAATAGAGCTGTGGTATGTCTCTCTCTTTTTTGACACTAATTAAAATTTGACTTCTTGTTACACTTAATCACCATCAAGCCACTCATTGTATTAACTGACTTCATTGTAAAATGCATGATTTCGCTCAAGGAAAAGTCCTGAAGGGTACACATTCCCCATTTGTATTCTGTATCTGTCCAGTTACTCAAGGAGAGCTGGGAGAAGTGTAATTTTAATAAATAGCTCCATTAGGGTATGGATTTTATTTTTTAAATTGCTTTGATTTAATGTATTTGAGGATATTGCTATCAAATATTACTCCTTGAAAACAGACCAATTACATTGGGAAAAAAGGTGGAGCTTGATTAATTTCTGAAAGTAATGGCCTGATTAATTGCCTAAGATAGTAGAAGATATCACTGCTTGATCAAGAAATTCTCTTTTACTCAGTCTAATTTCTTCCCATTGCAACTCTAACAATAACTTTTTCCACTGCTGTTTTGGTACAGTTCTATAGGCTGTGGGTTAAAAGAATTTTTTAATTACAAACCATTTTTTTTCTAGTTGTTGGAACCTCGGTAAGAACTAATGATGTAGATTTTCATCTGATTGCAGTCTGAGCACCACATATGAATGTATCACTGTAGCCCATCCTATATATAAGAGACATCCCCAAATCTAATGACATTTAACAGTGCTACATGATAATTATAACATCTAGATTGTGGACTTTCCTACAAACAAGAGTGCTACCTCTAGAGAGAATGCAATCTGTAAAAAATCTGTAAAAATCTATTCATATGAGGAATATTGCATAATTAAACTGCACAATTAACGAGTTCTTAGCTTTATTGAGATTTAATATTATGTCAGCTACTCTTTTATTCCCAGGTTGATGTATTAATTGACAAAATAACAATATTTTAACCTAGAGATTGTCAGGAAACAGACTATTGCATGGATAGTCATTACTGAGACATTGGAAACATTTCAGCCCATTTATCAAGAGTATGGAGCAAGTCAAATCATACATGTAAAAAAACCTGTATGTTATCAAGAAGTTATCTCAGAAAATTTATTCCCCCTAAAAATGTATATAATAAAATGATTTGCTCCAAACCAGTATCATGCAGCATATTTTATAATTAATAGAAAAGTCAAAGTTCAACTGAGCTGCTTTTTGACTAACATTACAGGAATTGTGAAGCAGCAGATAGACAGCCATATCAAAGATCCCGATCAACAGAGCAACGTCCTGTGCTAGAGCGGACCAACTCCCGCTCCCGATCCACAGAGCGTCCTGACTCAAACCTCATCAGGTCGATGCCTTCATTAATGACTGGAAGATCTGCCCCTCCTTCACCTGCCTTACCGAGGTGAAACAGACAAATCAATCGGACTAAACCCCTTCTGCCCCACCAGCTCACCATTTTATTTTCCCAGTAGCTAATTGGTATTGCCTCATCCTTAGCTGATCACTAGCAGCAATAGATACTAACCCTTTCAGTGTGAACACACTATTTATATTCTACTCTGGATATAATGGTGTGGCTACCATTGCAAACTGCTTGCTAACAGTATTTAACTACATTTGTTTATTGATTTCTCATTTGTCAGGAATCCTGGATGGTTTCCACATAAAGCACCTCATAACTCATATTCTTCTCTTACAGAATGAGAAATTATTTGTGTTCATCAGACATGGCTTATGGAGCAACCATCATAACATCAAATGAAACTATTTTTTTTAAAAAAAAAGTTTCTTTAGATGCACTGTACTAACTTTGTCTATTACTTATCATTTTAACCACCATTTTTTCTGATTACATTTTACTGTGCCATAGTCTGTACTGTTCCTGTTTGAGTACCCCTGATTGATATTTTGAGGATTTCTGTACATTATTCTTAGCTTAAACAAACAATACAATAAAAAGATGAGCACATTTTGTTCTAGATCATGTTCAGGAAAGTATCTCTTTATTTTAGAACTGCAGAATAAATACATTCTTTTGTTTTTTGAGAGTTAGAGTTAGTATCAGCAAATCCCCAGTGAGAATTGAGTCAAATATCATTGTCTTTCCTCAGTTCATTACTCCGGTTAGACAAATTTGTGTAATCTCACTGCAACTCCAGGGTAATTTAAGAAAATACAAGCTGAGCAAAGATAATTGAATTTGACTTGTGACTAAATTTATGTGTATGTGGCTTTTATATCCATATGCACATGAATATGTACATGACACATTTTCTGGCTTAACTGTGTGAAAAAGCATCTTATGGAAGCAGCTTATGGAAACATCCTCAGCCTTAATTTGGCTTCCTTTTAGTGGGGAGAAGTCTCTTTTTAATCAGGTCTTTTCTGAAAAGAGATAATAGTTTCCCTATGGGACTGCATGGGTCCCAAGTGTTGTAAAGTCTACTTAGTAACATTATCCATTCTTGATGATATTTAAGAATGACTTTATCATTTAATGGCTGTGATTTGTTTTGATATGTGTCTCTTAGGTCACATCCTCGAACTGGGTCTGTCCAGACAAGTCCATCAAGTACTCCAGTAGTAGGGCGAAGGGGCAGGCAGTTACCACAGCTCCCACCAAAGGGGACGTTGGAGAGAAGTAAGTGCATGGTTTTCTCCCTAATGACATTACCAAATTGCTCACAAAGGTCGATTATATTTACTATTTTTCTCTTGCCATTACAGTTGAAATCTCTTGAGTTTTTGTGTACAGATTTGGGATTTGGTAATGGTATTGCATTTTGTGTTTGCTTCTATTATGTTTTAATATCTACAATACTCTTGGCCAACATGAATAATCAGCAGTATAATGCACATGAAAACAAGGTGGACTATTAGCATGATCCTGTTCCTCTTGAACTCAGTAGATGTTTTGTTGTTGACTTCAACAGGCACAGGAAATGATCTTTAGTATGTTGTCTAGTGACAAAATTCTGGCTCTTTTGGGAGTCAGGAACCTAGATGATCACTTGTGGGCTCACATGGAGTGTATTGCAGATTGCTAATATAAAACCTCTGCATCTTGAAACAGGAAGAGCAAGAAGACAGGTAATAATCTTTAAAATAAGAAATGTCAGATATTTCATGATTCACGTTTTACTGGTACTGTAATTGTGCTTATCTTTAAGGCCTATTAAAAGCGCTGATTGATGGAGATATTTTCTGAAATGTTTAGAAACTGAGGTATATAAACTTATTTTTGACAGCAAAGACATTTTCATCTTTCAAATTTCTAGTAATTAGATGTGCTGTGCAAAATCAGTCTAAATGGCCATTTACACTCCTTTTTTTAAATCCTTCTTAACATGTATATTGTATCTTTTAAAAAACTTCTGTTGTTTTTAACCCCTGTGCTTTGGTTCCTTTTTTTTTTTTTTTTTTTTTTTTTGTTTTTCGGTAGCTGCAGTATGGTAAAACTAGTGCCATAAAGTCATTGCAAGAGACAGCAAACAACTTTGTTATCATAATAGGCACTTTTTTCCCTCCTTCTTTCTTTTAACAATGGCTCTAGCAGGTGGCATGTGGCTGAGACCGGGTCTATCACCATCTCCAGGGTGCCAAGACATCCCTCAAAGTTTCTGTGGGAGGAATTTGTTGGTGGGATTTGGATTGTAAAGGCACGTGAGCATCTGCTGCCTNTATAGTATTAAAACAATTTAATTTGCTTAATAGCAAGCCACAAGATATCAATTGCAGTCCTTGGTTATAACACTGAGGGTCTTTATGTAATATTACTGTGTTTGTTTCATCAGACTTTTTAATTTAGTATTTCCAATGTTTACAGTATTTATTTCCATTTTGGAAACAAAACTTCATGGAAAGAGAACTCCTGTTTTCTTGGATCATCAATCTATTATATTGATTTCTTTTTTGTCTTATGTGTTGTGAATTGCTTATATGAAATACAGTATAGACATTCCAGGAAAAAAGTCACATCTAATCACGTGATGTTTGCTGTCATTGCTGTATATGCTTTTATGTTTTACCACTCTTCCCTGCTCTTTGCTTAGTATATCTATTTAGGCTGTGAGCTCCTCAGAGCAGCAATTGTGAAGTACTGTATAATTTTACTGTGTTTTATTAGAGAGGGTAACAGTCTTATTTATATCATAGGTTTTATAGAGACAAATTTAATAAATACAATAAAAGAATTATTTTTATAGGACTGCTAGAATTGTTTCCTCTAGTAAGTACTGCTAGGACTTGAGGAACTCTCATTTTGCTTGAAAACTGAGTAATATGTTCCTTTTATTTTGTCTTTTGAAAAAAGTAGTCTTTTGGAAAACCTAGGTTATGGAAAATTGCCAGATCCACAGATTTTGAAGTTCTAATATACAATCAAAGCATCATAAATGACTCAAGATACAGTAACTAGACACATTTCATATTGAATTTACACATATAGAGATGGTAAACCTAATCCATAGATACAGCTTTCATAGAGCATTCTATGTAATTTTCTGTCATGAATTAAGAGTTCATTTTCAAATACCAATAGAGTTCTTCTTTGAGGCTTTTTCTGTCCTTCTTTAGGATTTTCTAATAATTTTTTTTAAAGGGAGTAATAATTTTCTTTAAAAAGGGTAGTGCTCTGCAAGAACAGAAGATTACCCACCTTCGTTCAGTGACAGAACATAATTAAGAGCAGTCTTTTTACTGTGGAGAATTGAATTTTACAGTAAGTTATTTTAGGCAAATGAAGTACCAGTTACAAAAACTGAGGTTTAATAGAATTGGAAACACTGACTATCATAGAAGGAATTTATGTTAGTATCTAACAAATATAGCATCAGGTGAACCTGAAAGTTTTGTAGATGAGTAGGTTTAAGTGCCTTTTTTTAGGCCCAAGTGATAATAAAAACTTTTGTATGTTGTTGGGGAAAGCTATATGACCATACCAAAAATGTTGTCATAGAGTAGTCCTTTCTGCTCCTACAGAACAGATACTTGACTCAAATGAGAGAGGTATTTCTCTATTGCATGGAAACATTCTTTGAAGTTAAACTTTCTGTATTTTGAAAGCAAGGATCTTACTATTGACTACAACTATTTAAAATCAGACTGGTGAAAAGAGTTAGTAGAAGGTACCTTATAGGCATGATGGGTTGGAATTCATCTCAGCTTTGTAAAAGAGAAAAGGAAAGAAGGTAAACTTATCTGTTGCAGACTCCTACAGTGGTCTCATTTAGTTTGCATACATTTGAATAATCTTTGTTTCTTAGAAGGTTGAATTTGCATACCTTTTCTTTAAATGTAGTACAAATGCCAGAACTCAAGTAGAAAGAAGGGAGTAATTTGCTGTTGGAGATATTTTTTGTTATAGGGCAGCACTCACTAGAATGTACAATTTGGTGTGTTTATGGCTGTGTGACTATGGAAGGGAAGGAACCTACAGGGGAAAAACCCAACCAACCCTTTGGGCAATTGCTTTCCAAATTAGGATCAGAATTAAAAAGCACTGATTTGGGTTAGATTTAGTTCCATGAACTGTATTATGTGATTGGGAGTTTTTGCTTCAGGACATGAAAGTGCTTCTTGAATACTTTATTTCAAAATAGCCCAAAATGTTTGCTTTCAAGAAAGCTACCTGGGAGCAGCTATGAAGGACCATTCCTATCTTCAGTATACTGACCCAAACATATTTTTATCAGTGTCCTACATGCTCAGTAGGACATACAATATCCTTAGTTATGTTGCATTTGAAGCTCTTTATGGTCACGATATATTTGCTAATTCCTTAGGTTGCCACTGCTGTGTTTATTGCAGGATCAGATTTGCCTGTTAAGAAGACTGATTGAGTATTTGTGAAATGCATGTCATCAGCTTGTCTACCCAGGCTATAGCTTAGCATCTAGACAGTTTGGGTTTAGCTTTAGATTTTATTAATTTAGTATATTTTCATGTTATATGGTTAGAAAATAGTCCTGAAAAGATGTCTGGGACCACCTAAGAAATTTTCACTACTGAAATGTCAGAAGACTTTTTTTCAGCTAAACTTTTGCTTGTATATTTTTAAATTACACTAGAGATAGAAATATCTTGTTTAAATGAACATTTGTAGAAAGTGAACTTTCAAGTGTGAACATGAACTTGGTTTTAGTGCTGAAATGTTGATGTACTCTTAAGTGTTCTGTATTTTTCGTGCTATTGACAAGAAGTGAGTAGTGTAGTATTTATTGTTCTTAAGGGTTAACATGATTTTTTCACTTATATGTGGCTATAACATATTTCCTTTTTCTTACTTGCCTTGGCAGAAGGATGAAATCACTGACCACTTGCTCCTAATTAAAATGGAACACCATAAAGTGAAAGTATTCAGTATTCACCCTTTCAGTTCATTGCTAATTACTAATCAGAGAGAGAGTACTTTTTCCTAATACAGATTTTTAATTTTCCTTTTAAAAATAAATGTAACTCGCTCTTTCTTCTTTCCACAAAAACATCCCCCAACCATAAAAACAAGAAAATCATGTTGGGCCAAACAGATGTAATAAAACCTTAAAATTTAGAAATTAAGTGCTCAGAAATTTAACAAATAGTAGAGCTCACTAAGGATTTGCCTTTCTATTTATGCTCTATAGAAAGCATAAAAAGACTTTAATTACAAAGACTTTAATTATATGATCTCATAATAATCTTGTGTCTTGGAAAAGTTCTTTCAGAACCTGTAAAGGCCTGACATTAATGCTGATTAACTGTCCTCTCTTAACTTCAGGTGTGGGTAATCTTTTTTCCAGAATAACATTAGATATTAATAGAATTAACAGGAATATTTGATTTGGTTTAATCAGGGATAGCTAGAAACCATTAGCCAGTGTTTATATCTCTCAGACACATATTCAAATCTCCAAAAAGGGGCAGGTGTATAGTGGCAATGTATTGTTGCAACTCATGCAGTCTGGAATGGAAGCCACAGAGACACTCTGATGGTTAGGAAAGCACAGATACTACTGACAGAAGTACATGCTGTTCATTTTAAGGGGTTTTATCTCATTTAGAACACAATTTCTTTAAATGTGAATTCATTTTGCAAAATACAAAGGAATTTTATTGTGTGTTATAAATAGTTTACCCTATTTTGATGGGAGACACAGAAAGATGGTTATAATGCAATTGCAGACTAGTATTAATACTGGTCATGACACTATCATACTCTATTAGCTATGATTTTGCAGGGTTTGTAAAATATATGGCATATGGGTATTTAGTTTTGTAAAATTGGTTGATCACATGTAAAATACGGGATAGGAGCTTAGATTACCTTTAGCTTGGCTATGAACTTGGTGATTTAGGCAAACAGAACAGAGCTTTACACCATCCCCTTTTTTATGTGGATACCTCTGTGGTACTGGCTGTACTGTGTTAGAAACGTTCATACTTGCACAGTGTAACTTGCATTTTGTGTGCTTGACAGCAAAGAGAACAGAATAGGTGAGTTAAGACCAATAACAAGGCTTCCTTAGCATACTTTCTGAGTCTACTTTGGGATTTTGATTTCTACTATGATTTTGCAAAAATACACCTTTGTGTTTCAATTGTGGATACTTAGTTCACTTTCCTGAGAGGCAGCAGAATCCTCAGACCTTGAAGAATATTAAAATATTTAATTTGCATTGGTACAATTTCCACAGAAAAACTTGAACAAACTTTACCTATAACCCAGAGCTGAAAGTGCTTACTTAAAAGGTTCTGGCCTTTCAAGGGAAGTCATAGTTTATAATTTTCTCTTGGATTGGAAAAAGGAGAAATTAAACAGCTTTATGAAATCTGAAGATCTTACTGTGTAGATATGAGACTACAAAGGACATAAAAGGAAAATGACTGAGAAGTCATACAGTTGTGCTTAGGACAGCCATTGTTCATTTACCTTTCAGGGTACCTACATGCCAGGAACATTTTAATTCAACTCTATTAAAAATGTTTTTTTTTTTAAATCTTAAGCACATCTTCTATACATTTGTTTCTATGAGAGAAGGTTGACTGTATAGATGATATCCCTGCTGAATGTTTTAACTGAAATTTTCAAAGTCATGATTTCAATTGGAATTTAAATGTCCTGGTTTTATCATGGAGTAGTAGAGCAGAAATCCAAGCACAGGTTAGTTTGCATTGCACTGCATTGCTTATAGCCTGAATTTCTCTATTAAAAATGACCTCCTGGAACCAGTAGTTTTAAAACTACCGTTACATGCTAGCTAAACCTAAAGCCAAGTAATTCAATGAGCTATTTAATTGCACATAAACTTACACAAGCAATGAGAGAACTGGAAAGAATTCTGGAAATAGAGAACATGAAAAATCGATAAGCAATCAAAATCTGCGCCTTGAAAAACTACACTATATTGCATCACATCAAAGCTGTTTAATAAATAATTGACATTTAAATTAAAGCAGGCATATGATATATCAGTAATCAGTTTGACACTCTTCAATATTATTACTGTTGTTACCCTCATGAGCTTTGTCACAAAAGAAAGTTGTGGATCTTTATTAATGACATTAAAAAGACATTTGTGTTTCTTATCATTAATGGCACTTTCACTGTTGTTCCCAACTATTTCAGTTGGGATATTAAATACTATTCTCTAGTATTTAAATATGTTCTAGGCAACTGTAGATACTAGTGGAAAATGTCTTTCTTTTTGCATTTGAACTATTCTGAAATCCAGGTAAAAAGCATATTATCTGGCAAACTGAGGATTTTTTTTTCCAAGCTGAAAAAGCATTTGCTTTGTTTCTCCTGCTCTTTTTAAGGTACCAAGTATGTCCACTAGTTTATGACTTATATACAATTTTAAATATGCTGTTTGAGAATGGTGGCTTGGATTTTGCTCCCAGAAAAACTAAAGCAAAACCAAACAGAAGATTTAAACTAATTGTCTACCAATATCTGTCTGTTTTCTCTGCTTTGGTACTAATTGTCTGCTTTCCAGTGCTTAAAAATTTAGTAAGAAATTTGCAACAAAGAACATTAAGAGCATCATTACTTGCAGAAAGATCTCACTGGAATTAGCTAGAGATATTAATGAAAAATAGCACAACAATTTTTTTTTGGTCTTTGATTCACTAAAGAAATCATTTCTGCCACAGACTAAGGGTTTGTATGTTATTATGGATGTCTTTCATTTGATGTTTATCTTTTATTTGAGCAGCTTGTAACAAAGCATGCATGTTTTTGTCTTGCTTTTTTCCTCTCTCTCATCCCTTGCTTGTCTAATGGAGCAGGAGATGAAGAAAACAAGCATACTGGAGTTCAGGAGGCAGAGGTCGAGGCAGGTCTGTCTGACCACAAGCACCTATCTCCTTTAGATATATTTTCCCCTGAGTACATAGGCAAGCATTACCAGCCAGCTTGTAAATATATCAAACATAAAAAAAATCCAAAGAATATTTATATCATTTTATGAAAGAACAGCACAAACAAATTAATTGGAGCATAGTTTATTTGTCAGTTGTGAATGCTTAAAATAATTCAACATGAAAAAAGGTACCCAACTATTTTACTCTTTTTATTCTTATTTATGAAAATACTCTATCACTATGCTCAAGTAACAGACTTAGAAGGATGGGTACTTCTCAGATCTAGTACAGTCTACTTTGCATGAATAATTTTTACAAGCAGGAAAGTAAATTTTTTTGTATCATGACGCTTTTTTCCCCCTTAGTTTGTGTAAGCAGACTGATGCTGGACAAAAATAGTAGGCGACTGCATTATGTGGAAATACTTTGACCATTTTGTATGATGTCCTCCATCCTGCTTGGAAGACAGTTCAGTTGGTAGTATGATGACAACCGATAGCTCATGATCAAATCAAACAGTTGCGAATACTTTTTTCAACTCAAATACCATGTGATTAAAACATAAATTTAGCTTCTAATTTCAGGAAACATCAGTACAGGTTCAAAGATATGCAGAGGTCTAAAGATATAATTTCTCTGTTCTTCAGTTTCTTTTTCAAAGGAAGAATCATACATGCATAATTTTTTATTTATATGCCTTGTTAATTGGTTACATTCTGTTGTCTATAATTAATTAACAGTTAATAATTACCAAAAGTGGTGGAAGCACGGTGCAAAAAAAAATATGAGTTGATCAAGAAACAACTTTAGTACTAGTTGGTGGGAAAAACTACTAGTGTACAAATGTATGCCTAAAATGCTAAATGCTGCTTAAAACTGTGAAAGTCCGAATCCTGTGCCCTGAACCCTCTTCCCATTGTTATTTAAGAGAAGAAAATATGGATTACTATTTTCTTCTATTAAAAAAAGACAGTAATAATTACTTGTTCAAAACTCTGGATGCTAGAGTAATTTCATTATTTCAGTGATGGAAAGCAGGTTTACCTTTCTTTAAATTTTAGTTCTCACTTCGGCTTCCAAAGTGTCCTTTAAGATCTTTACCTTCCCGTTTTTTGTAATAGTTACTTTTTTATTGCTTTTGTTATGATTTTGTCTCTGTGGTGTTCAGTGGTGTATGTGCTGTGTGCTCTTCACTCTCTGTGTTTTGTGGTAACTGAAGCGTAGTGCATGGAGCTTTGCTCAGGTAGCTTGCAACAGGTTTGTGTGTGCTTGTAGTTACCTTGTTCTTTGTTGTAACTGTTCCAACTGTTAATCATCATTGTCTGTTTTTAATGTTGTAAAGACTGTGAGGAAAAACATCAAACCCCACCTGTTAATGGGCGAAAAGGCAAGTTGATTATGATATTGCTTATGAATTTTGCGTGCTTGAGAAATTTCATTTATTTTTTGATGCATGTGTGTGTGTGTTGCTTAGTTCTAATAGCTCAAAATTAGTAAGTTCACATATGTTCAATTTCAGTGTGTTGTTTTACTTCTTGAGTATAATTATTTTCAACTGAGGTTTAAAAATATTTCTTGGAATCAAAAACTCCAGATGTTTATATTTTTCCAGCTAAGTATATATAGTTTACATTAGGCAAATATGTTGGCTATGGAGAGCTAAGGAGGTAGTTTGTATATTTCTTCTCATTTTGGAATTCCTCAGCTGCCTTGCCCTAAGAGGCCAAGTACAGTTTCCAGACACCTGCAAAATTGTCTGCATTGTCTTCCACTGTTTACCAGGTCCCTATTTTTTTACATCGCTTGGATATGTATTTTACAAGCTTGGCACATTTTAATGTGACTAGAAAAAACTGACAATTTTAATTATATACTTCTGGAGAAAGGCTTATGTTATTAGCAGTCATTTCTATTGTCTAGTTTGTATTTATGTTTGATGTTCTTTTTGCTTTCAAATGCTGTAGAAATAAGCTTAATTCAAAGCACTGAAATGTTAACATGGAGATTTAGGTTTCTTATCTAAAAAAGAGAACAAGAAAATTGCAATGAACAACCTTAGCTTACTTTGAAGTTTTATTCAAGTTCATGCTTCTAAATTGCTTTGATGATTTTGAAGGAATATGTTACTACTTTCCATGTACTTCTAAGACCTTACTACATTTAGATTTTGTGTCATTGATGTCTCCTGCCAGTGAATGAAATATAAACTAGGTAGTGCCTTGGATTTATTAAAATTTGGGTATTCAATCTTACAGTTCCATCTCTACCAGGAGCTTACAATGGGTATAGACCCAGTTACACTATTATGGACCATTCCTAGCTGTCTATTCCCCAGAGCAACTGAGCAGAGGGAATACAGATATCAGGAGAGCAGGGATTCTATTTTGCCTGTGCTAGTTCGTTGTCTGGGAGGGACAACCACACCATTTTTTTGTGTCTTACTATCAAACGTGGACAAGACCAAATGGTGTGCCTTTGCAGAGCAGGTGCCATTTCATCAGCCTGTCTGAGCAGTCTGAGGGGTCACCTCACTTACTCTGGTGGCTGTGCCAGCATAGTCCTGAATGAATTAAAATACTGGGAGTCTGCTGCTGTAACTGTAATCCATGCTACTAACCAGATAGTTCAGAGTCATACTTTAAAGATCTACATTCCAATCGTAGAAAGATTGGAGGCTTTTGCCACTGATTTGACAAAGCTGACAAAACAATAAACGGTGATTTAGTCAGGCTAAAGTTGTTTTTTTTTATTTGGTTCCACTTCTTCAACAAAATCAATATTTTATATACTTAAAGAGCATGAAAGATGTCATTGCACAATAAACTAACTGCTAATAACCTCTATTTAGATAGTTTGTTTTGTAATTTTATTAAGTTCTCTAAGATGTCCATTTTATGTTTTAGAAGTTTTTTCTGCAGAGGTCTTCAACTCCAAAAGAATGATCAGTGTCTAATACTGAATTTAAAATATTTATTACCAAAACTGTGATCCCTTTCCATTCTTCGTCAGGTCTTTTGTATATCTCTTTTCTGTATTTTGTATGACATCTTTTGATCATTTGAGTTTGTGAAGAAAGGATCCAGGTAATTCTGCCTTTTACTGTCTTCATTTAGGGTGCATAGAAGATGATGTAGTTATCAAAGCAAAGTTTTAAGTGTTTCATATTCCCTCACTTTTCAGAATATTTTATAGGATTATACTTCATCTTTGTCTCTATTATGGGAATCAGGAATGCTTTGCAGTTCTCATTTCCCAGACTAAGAAGTGTCTGGAGCATATTTGTGTCTTGAGTTTATAGCAAGAAAAGACCCAAATCTCTGAGTCGTGCCCTTTCTGTGCACTCTGGTTTCCTCATGCACGGGAGTCCCACCACTCTGTGAGCAGTCTGGATGCCTGAAGGAATAGAACTGAAACTATGTTGTCTTCCAGATTATTCTAAATTGTTGCACAGTTTAGACTATACAACAGTTTAGAATTTTAATCTAAAGGATTTAGGTGATTGAAGGGCAAGCTAGGCAGAATAGAGGGACTCCAGTCAAAGAAATGATGACAGATGGACCTGCTTAACTGACTTGCAGAAGTAGTGTTCAAATACACTTTTTTGAAAAACAGCATGTTTCTGTCAGGCCAGAGGGCACTCTCATCTTGATTGCTGAGCTGAGCATCTTTTTCCATCTAAGACCATTTGGATTTGTGGAACTGGGGCCTGCACTTTGCCTGAACTACTGAACATGACTGCTGTGAGTCTCCTAGGTGCTTTCTCTTCCTTCCTCTGGCTCACTGACTCTAGACTTCACTAAGAGACCACAACACCTTCTGAATTTTGCATGAGAAATGATACTTCATGTGTTTTACGTGGGCTGTGAGAATACTAACATATTCCTATGTGTTATGAGTACCTAGAGAAATACTGCATTTTAATTAAATTCTAGTTCAAGCAAAGTAAGATTTAAATAAAGAATAGACCTGGTTCATTTGTGCTAATTGTAGACTGGCACATAACTGCAATTTGCATGCCAGGAAAAGAGTTAAATTTAAAAAAAAGGAAGGCACAATACAACACAAACCAGTAAAAGTAAAGTACTAGTAAATTGCTCTAGACTGAAGAACCTACATTTTGTTAAAATTCCCTATGATATAGGGGGCTATTTTAAAAATTTAGCTCCAAAACTACCAGGGAGATATTACAGATGAGAAAGAGCCTAGCTAGTAAGATGTCCATAAATACCTTCAAATTTCACTCATAAAAAATTTGAGTTTACATCTTTCAAAACTACATTACAATACCATGTAGCATTTCTAAGACTGGTATGTGAAAATGGGATGTCATTTTGTCTGCTAGTCAAACACAGTTTGTCTGGTTACTAATCTAATGTTTCAGAAGTAAAGCAGAAGAATGAAATGGATATTTTGGTGAAGACAGTATTTGCATGTAAAGATACATGTACAATTTTCATGTAGATTTGTGTGTGAATTTGAGCAATAAGAAAACTATTCTGTTTTTAAGTAGTAGTAATTGACATTCAGAAAAACCTAGAGCTTTCTGAATAAACGAATCTGTATTCTTTATTTTTGTGTAAGCCACTAATTGTGTTTTCCTTATTGGTTGGTATTAGTGCTTAAAACTACTGGTTTAGTTTCAGATCCCTTTTGTGAACAGAATGATTTTTTTTACATATTAGAATTGTACCATAAGCTTCAATTTTAGCTTCATTTAAAAAGGGTAGAGCACCTGTGATTGCTTGCAGACCTTTCTTTTTTTTTTTTTTTGTGTGTGTGTGTGTGTGTTTTTGAGAAATGTGTAATCATAGAATAAAAAATTATCTTTCTGCTTACAAAATGTTTGAAGACTTACTATAAGATTGCACCTTTATCATTAAATATAAAATCCTGGAAAGAAAATCCTAAACCCTGTATCAAGTTAAACCTTACCTTCTGCATTCTGCAGAGTGAATTTGTAGGCTGTTCACATTTCCTTGCATGCACAGCATATTTCCTGACACCCAGGGAATGGAAATGCAAACCGAGGAGACACTATGCAGGAGAGGTGTAGAGCAGAAGCTTGTACTTTGCTCCACATTTATTTTGGACATTACTTGTAATTTTCTTTTTTATTAAATTCATTATTCAATAAATTCTGGAGATATTTTGTTCACCTATTGCATCAATGTGAGGATTACCATACCAGCTCCTGACTAAGAATCCATCTAGCTCAGTGTCTGGTCTCAGCAGACCAGGCATGGATGCTGGGGGAAAGGGATACGAGCAGGACAAGTGTGTAGTGAAGCTTATCCAGGATACTTGGCTGCCCAGCCTCCTATGCCTTGTGCCTCTCCATAAACAGCAGTGGTATCTTTGCATCGTGTGTTCATTTCCCTCATAGCTTCTCTGCACTGTTTCCTCCCCCTTAAATCAGTCCTGCCACACTGACCCGAAGTGCTGGTCCGGGATTTAGGGGAGCTGTCTCCTCCCAGCAGTCCCAAAGAAGCCGGGCAGGCTCTGGCGTGGTTCAGGCATATAACCAGAAGAGGGAGCAAAGCTGCCGTAGTTTAAAACATGAAAAAAGTGAAACAAGCAAACAAATCCTCCCCATGCCCCAAATGGTACTGGGAAAAAAAAAATACTTGATAGTGGCTTACAAATAATATCTTTACTTTGTGTTACTTAAATATATTTTACTAAATCTTAATGTACTCATGTTTAATGTAACATGAACTAACTGTGTTTTCTTCTCAGCCATTTGGAGCATTAAGTTTTATTCTGGTGTTTCTTCCTGTGTCACAAATCTATTATATTTGTAAAAGAAGCAACATGATACTTTGATTTTTTAGCTAAAGGTAGGCTATGACTTTACAGATTGTTATTTCAACAAGCGCTCTCTGGGACCTTGCTTGAGTATATCTACATTTTTTCATAAAGAAAAAGAATAGGAGACTACAATCTATTTATTCCCCATATAGAGTAATCCACTAGAAAAAAAATTAAATATACATTTAAGATATAATTGATTGAATTTGCAGGTAGAGTATATGATGAAAAGAGACTGCTACTGGACTAGACTTAATTGATTTACAGATACAAATTATTAATGTAGCCTTGGAGTCAGCTTGAAGAAAACATTTCTGGATTAAGGAATAATCTACAGTACACTATCATATTTTAATACTAACAACAATAATATGAAATGTAGTTATGATGTATCACTTTTTATTGCTGACCTGATGATTTCTTTTAATGTATTCCAGCTGCAGCCCCAAGAAAGGAAGCTCAGGATTTGGGTTTTGGGGTTTTTTTTTTTTTTCCTTTTTTTGCTTTTTTTTCAGAATGTGTATGTAGTTCATTAAGAAAGATTAAATCAGAATAATAAATAATTAAGATATATCAGAATTTTTACTGGAATGCTGTATTCATTAAAAACCATAATATAAGCCATTAATGAACAATTTATTTTAAATTTTTTTAATTTCTTAGCATTCATTAGTTTATTTGGCACTAATTTGCAAACTATTTTCATGTGAAGGTTGTGTGTACATATGTATATGTGTGTCCCTGCCTTTATACTGTCCACACTTTGTCAGCATTTAGGGCAATGTTCTAAGAAGCATTTAAGATTTTGAAGGAAAGACAGATCATCATGACTCAGATAAATGCCTTGATCTCTAAGGTACAGAAACATTCTGTAAAATCTTCTTCCAGTGTATAGAGAAAAAAATGTCGATCAACTGTTACTGTAAACAAAAAGGCAGCTAAAAGATTATGTCCTCAGGTTGGCTGCGGATTACCTGTTGGGGCAGGAGGTCTTGCTCTGTATTTGTCAGAAAAAGACTACGTGTGTTCCTACTTGTTTTTGGGTACTGGATGAGTCTTGTTCCTGTTACATCAGGGTAGGGAAGCATCAACACTGTTTTAATGAGGCACCTGAAGGTTTCTGTGGTGTAAGAACTTCAAGTCTGGCATAAAATCTTGATTGCTGACTTAGTGTCACTTCAAGTTGGCCTTGATGGCATTAGCAGCCTGCTGGTGCTGTAAGGTGGGACTGGATTCATTCCAGATACAATTTAGTACATTTGGGACGATTCATACATCACGGTTTGAAGCCATTTGCTTTCCACTAGTAGAGGTTTGACATGCTGAAAATATTTGTCTCTGTGTGAGCTCTAGTGACTGATGTCTCTTTAATTTTCTTAGAGACCTTGTTTTTTAAAAAGTAAAACCTATATGCCACGAATTTAGTCTTAATTAATTCTTCTTCTTGTATTTTTAATGCATGAGTTGAGATATAGAGTATCTGATTCGAAACAGTTTCTCAGCTTTTGACATTTTATCCCAGAGTTTTAATGACTTCTTATTGAGCTGCATTGAGTTTAAGAAGCACTAGCCAAATCCACTTTTGACTTATTTTTACAGTAGTTGTCACCTTATATTATTAATCACATAATTTCTTTCTTAGCACTCATCATATAAAATTAAAAATAGAAAGAAGTTCTGAGTTCTTTTCATTTGCAGAAAAAAGATGACTAAGTATGTCCTAATGGAAAAGTGAAGACTTTATGATAACCTAATCAAAAGTCTTAAACTAGAAATGCACTGATAAAAATTGGTTCCCAGAAATTTCAGGTGTTGAAAAAAAGATAAAAGCTTGATTTAATAAAAATAAAATTGGAAAAAAGAAAAAAAGACAAATTCAAGTAAAAGAGAAAATACATAAAAGTGTTTCAAGTAAAGGGCAGCTATGAGAAAGAGTATCACTGTTTGTAGTATTGAGAAAAAAAAGGAGGAGGGTAGTATTGCCATAAGAAAATTCCTCATCATTAGTATCTGCTATTTTGCTGCATCATCTTGTACTTCTGCAGTTTGCTGCATCATTTCCAATTCAACTGTAATATTCCTGGTGCTAAGCTGGCATGCTTAAAAATTCAGAAAAGCTATAATATATATGCAACTATTCTTCTCATATATTATTCCCACGTTTTAAGTATTTTTCATATTAAATATTCTAAACAAAAGTGCAAGAAAGGCAGAGGTTGTACTTGGCACGGTGCACTGGAGCACAGCACGCCCCCTCTCCCAGGTGAGTATCGTTCTCATGAGGGAATGGCACAACCCCAAGTGTCACCCCAGCTGCATTGGTCACTGTGGTGTGCAGGGCCCAGGGGTAGGTGCAACAACTCAACCCAAAGAAACAACTGTGCTCAAAGATTGTACATTTCATACTGATGGGAAAAATCTGCATTGGGACGCCTGTCAAGTCCTTCTAGCCCTAAAGGTTCATCAGCTGATTAAAATACTCTGGCTCAAGAATCCCATATTTTATGTAATCTAGATAAGATCTTTTGTATAAATATTTAATTATTTCGCATCTCTCTCTATACATAAGTCAAGGCTGATTATTACAACAAAAGACAGAATGAAGTTTACGTTATGGGAAGTGAGAGTGATAATAGGAGAACGATGATCTAGAAAACTGTATGGTTTCTTTCCAAATATTTACTATTTGACCAATGTTGGCTTTGGTTAAAACAGCAAGGGAATAGATGGTGGCCCTTTGCCTTGGGGAAAAAAAGAGATTTTAGAGACTATGTAGTGTAAATTACATTATAGTAAGTAAACTTATTTGTCTAATCAGAAAGTATAGGGGCAACACTGGCATTTTGGCACTTTGAATAAGCATCAGCATCTCATGCTAGTTCCCAAACAGGAAGCTCTCCTTTAAGCTCTTCTTAAAACATATTTTCTTATCTTTGTAAAACATAGAGGTGGAAATGAAATTAGAAAATGTTGAAGAAAAGGTCAAACTTTTGGTTAAATCCAATGGATATATCTGTTTTTATTTCTCAGCTGAAACAATAACCATTACTAGTAAATGGTTTTACTAGTAAAACTCTCGCAATGTTCTAGAAGTCAGTGAAGCTTTTCACTTGATCTGTAGTACTTCCAAACACCATATACTCAATCTAAATGTTGTACTTAACTGCTGATAAAACTAAATAGCCATCTGAATTTAATGCTGATATGCCATAAATACAACTGAAGCTATAAAAAAAGAGGTCATTGGAATCTTTTCTGAAAGTGTTTGCATGCTATCACTTTCCTCAAAAATATATAGTAGCCTGTCTTGATTTTAGTAATGTTGTTTTTCTTTTTTGGATTACCATGAGGCAAAACTATTTATTCAAAGAATTATATTTTTATATGATTTTTATTTTCTCACTCTTGTCAATTCAAATGTTATTACAAAGTGTTACTGAGAGGGTTAACTATTTTCTAGATACAGAGGTCTCAAAGAATTAACAATGTTTAGTAAAGCTTTCCTTTTGATAGGGAACTTTGTTAGAATAAGTGATTTTGGTGACTAAGATAACTACAGTTTTTAGGTTCAGAACTGAACCAAGAGCTCTGAAAAGGACTCTGACCTAGAGTTGGAGAGAGTCTTCTAAAATTTGCATTAAAATACCATGGAAATCACTGGGCTTCCTGATATTCTTCAGTATTTAGATTACTTGTTGTCTATTGTGAAAAATTCCTTTAGATTACTGTATGCCTACTTTCTATCTTATTCTAAGTATAATCTCCACTATTTGGCCTAAATTACAGTTAATGGTATTTTTTCCCTAGCAGTGATTATTCCGTAAATTCAAAGGTAGTTTTACTAAGGTCATTGAGTTTTTTTTATTTGCTAGTTAAGAAGATGCTTCCTATTTCTATGACCATAAAAGTGATAACATCTGTGGGCAATGGTTGTGAAGAACTTCACACCTTTCAGGATCAGCAAAATAAGCAGATTCTTAACAGTCCGAACCATAAATGGAGCTTAGAGTATTGAGTCTGTCCTGTTAATTGGTGTAGATTTGGTTGTGCCATGAGATTCCAAAGGGTTTAAAACTGTTTTTTATGCTAACCACCTAATTTGTCAGAAGATAGAGAATTAAAGTGTAAAAAAAATTTTTGACAGCCTCAAAAAGACTAACAGTTTGCAAGTCTAGAGAATATAGTTCTGTGGAGCAGTGTACATGCTTCTATCTACAGTTCTTTTCCTGAGCAAATACATCAGAAATGCCAATTTCAGATACAGGAATAATTGGTGCAAGAGTTCTTATTGAGTAGTTTAATCTGCTCAGATTAAAAACTGAATTTAAATCAAGTTCCAGATTTTGAAAAGAAATGTGACTTAGTTTTGGCTTAAGAATTCATTGTTAAAAACTGCATTTCAACTTAAATTAGACATGCATGGTTGCTTGTTCAGGTTTTTTGTTTGTTTGCTTGTTAATTTGTTTTGTTTGGTTGGTTATATTTGTTAATTTTATCTTTGCATAGACTTTTTTACCAAAATATTTCTAGCTTCCTTTATAATTTACAGAAACGCAATGATAATGTAAGAAGCTATAGAATGTGGAACACTAACTTTTAAAAATGGACCAAATTATTGTGTAAACAAGCACCTGTGTTTTATACCAATTGTTAAATATTAAAGACAGCAGAATATTTGACAAGTTATGTAGACACTAACTTTCGGATAAGATATTCTGTTCCAGAATGTTTAACATGTGCAATAACTCTCTTCACTCCAGGCCTCTAAGAGCTAATCTAAATTTTAATGGTAATGATAATATATTTGTTTAGATCAACTTGTCCCAAATAATATTAGGTGTCTTATAATGTAAGTTACATAGTATTTCTGATTTGTTTTTTTTGATTTACGCTAGAAGTTACATGGGAGGACCAGCAGAAAAAGGTGAATGGTACAATAGCTGATGACAAACCATTGCCGAAAAAGAAACACCATTCTGAGACAGGTTTGTCAGGGTTTGGAAAACCACATGAAAGCATGAGACTATAAAACCACATTTCATGCTTTTGTAATGCGTGTGTGCTTCCTGTACCTTATTTTTTCACTTTGGTGTGAAACTTTTAGCATGTAGAGACCATCTAGATTACATAGTTCTGTTTTAGAATAGCCAAAATAGATCTGCTTTTGTAAACAATTGTGTTAGAATGCACATGCATTAGAAAAGAAGTGTTCTGGCACAATATTAGACATAGTTTGCTTTTTAGTTTTGAATTTTGTTATGACTTAATGTATTTGTGCAAGCTTCAGGAATCCAAGTATAATCTATGCTGATTCTTATTTAGTTGACCAAACCAAGGTATCTACTGCATGTATGGTGGGAAAACCATCTTCTACAGACTTGAATCTGAAACTTTTTTTCACCATCACACATGGCAGAAATAATGTTCCAGTGTAATTTATTATACAAGCTGCAGTTCATACATCTGAAGCTCTCAAATCTAAAAATCCTCCTTTCCTCCATTCTGTACGTGAATGGATTTCTTCTGAAACTAAAAACTATCATAAAATTTCTTTCACCTCAAATATCAAGTTCAGTTCTTCAGCTTTGTTCCTACAAATCTATAGCAATAAAAAGTAAACCTAGTAATAATAAGGATGATCATAATAATAGTATTGTTCTGTCTTCATAATCAGAGAATAAAAGGTCCTAATCACATTAATTTATACACTTGCAAAGGCCAAGCACACTTTAAGGAGTAGAGACGGTACGGAGGAGACAAAAGGAAAGGGAAGGGAAAGGCAAAAGGGATCTTTATATTGCAGGTTTCATCCTGTATTTAAATGTTGATCTACGGCTAGATTGATTCACCTAGGTTCAGTTTTGTGTTTCAAATAACTCTATTTTGCATATTAGTTGCCTCACTCTAATAACAACCCTTCTCCAAGTCACACAAATTAAAGTTTACAAGATTGGCTGGCTGTGTCACCTCCTAAATTAATACTGTAATCTCACCTACATAATAATGTAATACTCATAATATCCAAGTGTTTTGCTGAAGTTCAACTATTGTACAGCTGGAAGTGCAAGACTAAGAACTGAAGAAAATGAGCAAAATCTGGCTTGACTCTAACCTAGGAATTAGGCAACCTAGATTTAAAAGTCCAGATGTACGATTGCATTTCCTGTTCCCCAACTTTTTGATGCATCCGAAGTTGCTACAGGATAAAACAAATACTTCTCATAAAATTCAGGATCAGAATATGATACATCTTTTTTTCCAGCTGTTTTACCTATTTCATGATAGATGCAAAATACATCTACGTAGCTGCACTGTTGTCTTTCCAGGGAGAGCTGAGCAGAATAGTGCCTCTGCCCTGATTTTTCCCTTATGTAGTTGCTAGGTAAGAACAAACATTAACTCCATCTGCCAGCTGAGGTGGGCTTAGGACTGTGTTCTAAAAAGATAATTAATTTATAGTTATTGGCAGTACTTTTAGGGCCATGTTCCCCATATTTTAGAAAGAGGAGACATATTTTTTAGATGACTGCTCTTAGGGCATCCTACATTTTGGAACACTTGTAAAATCTTATAATAGAAAGACAAACAGAGACAGAAGAATAGAAATCAGAATCAAGTATGAACAACAACAAGTTCTCACTTTACAGATGTTCTGTATATTTAAATGGTAGTTATCTGATTTCTACCTATTTTTCTGTCTGGAACAGTGCCACTGATCTCCAGTGAATGCACGTCATTTGTTTGAAAAGCCACAGTCTCAATTTTCAAAGTCTAGAATAGATACAAAGTTAAGTAGAAGTTGTGTTCTTCACTTTACAGTCTTAAGTCTTTCTGTAAGGGCTGATGCCTGATAAGAGTATAACTTCTATTTTAATTTACATTGTCAGTAATGTCTTCTGCGTGGATGATGATACATGAGGCAGAAACATCTGAGGTGGTTCTGTACACTCTGCAATGGGCATCAAAAGGCACATCCCTATATTCCTCAGATGCTTTTCCAAACTGTGTCAAAAAGCCTTATGTACTTCAGTGGTAGGAGTGGAGTAAAGCAACCCCCAGGACTGTCATAATCTGCTATGTGTGCACACTACTGTTCCCTATAGACATCCCTATGTCATTTCAGACAATTACTTTTCAAGGCATAGTAGTCAGGACATCTGGAAGAAGGTGCCATAACACTGTACTCACATCTGGATGTTGAGCTGTATTATATCTATGACCACAGTGATGCAGCCTGACAGAACCTACCTAAGGAAGCCTCAAGTTCCTTGAACCTTTACAATATGGAATTTACCCTCTGCATAGGACCGTACTTTCTTTCATCTGAGAATGCTTTAAACGTTCTGTCTGCACAGAAAACAGTGAAGCAATACTAATAAAACTTAGTCCCTGAATGCAGAGGGTGGAATGGAGGCAAGGAGCAACACCTCATATTGCTGTTCCCCTGTTTTGAATGCCTTTTCTTCGGTTGATGAGTATTCTGATATGACCTGATATGAAAGCTTATACTGTCTTTAAGTGCAATTTTTCTGTGAAGAATTTAGCCTAACTAGTGCCATGGAAATAGCCATGGCATTATTATAGCTAAGAAAACCTGTGAGAACAAATTATCATTGATTACATGAGTACCATGAGTGAAGAACTGAGATCGGTGAGCAAATTGTATAGAAAAGCATAAATAGATAATAAAAATAATTTAAAATCCCAGAAAAATAACAGTAATACTCTACCTTGTAAAGCATTAATATTCAATAAATATGCTTGGCTAGAAATGGGATTAGGCAAATTTTTTGGAGGACAATTGAAAGTCATTAAATAAAATAGTTCTTGTATTGCAGACTTCTCAATAGAAGATGATGATAAAATTTCTCATCCTGAATATCAGAAACCAACTTTTTTTTTTTAACAGTTTCTTTAAACTCTAAGTTCTGATGCAATTTGCAGAATTAGTGTTATGAATATTTCAAAGACTCAGTTGTATTTATGCAAAGATTTTGAAGGATTGGAAGGGTACAACTGCAGAATCAAAGGTAAGCATAGCATAAAAATTCAAGCCATATTTTGAATCTGTGCCCTTCCTTTAGCTAATGTCAGCACTCTGTCAGAGAATACTGCATTCTAGAACACCACTAAATCAAAAAGCATGAGAAACAGTTACTTGTTCATACCTGAGATTATTAAGTACCTGCAGCACTCATCACTGTATCTGAGCTGTAATAGATGTTATTTGAAAGAAAGTGAATAAAACTCTGGTATTCTAATAGTATTTCATTTGTCAGTGAAAAGAAAAGGAAAAAAAAAAAAGTACAGCAGGCAAACGTTTTTACATGGTTTTGCATTTTTATATGTAAGGCCTTAAGAGAAGTTGGAAAAGAAGGTTGTGTGTAGAGAATGTGTCTTGTACTGATACAGATAAGGCTAGGCAGGATACTGTTTTTCTTAAAAAGCAATTATTTTCATCAGTATCACCACTTGTGTCTTTTGAACCCATCAAGGTAATTAAAAGAGAAAAAGCACATAGTTTAGGGTACCATGGCAGGGATACTCATTTTTGTTCTCTGTCTCACAATCCAAAGTATTGGAAGCTGAATATGGTCTAGCAACCTGTGTCTCCATGCAGAGATGACAATGCAGAAACTGCCTTTGTAGGACAGCAAAGAAAACAGTATTGGCTTTCCCCTGTTTTTCCTACAGAGAGGCAGTAGATTTGATGGCTATTACCTGAAACCATCCTGTAATGGTTTCATTGTCACTGGCTGTTGAGAACATTGTAGTGTCATCAAATATCCAACCTTTGCCACAGAAACTTTTGATTTCCAAGGAGCAGTTGAAAAAGAGAGCTGTGAGAAAGTGCTGACATATATTAATATTATTGAACAAAAGGACACAGGATAGTTAAAACGGATTTTAAAATCTTGGACTGGAATTAAGTAAAAATTGAGGGTCCTTGTAATTGTTTTGGGGGAAAACGTATTTCTGTAATATAGAAATTTTTGAGAAAGTTTTAGAGAAATCATACCAATGGTAGGTTAAACACATCCGAAAATATAAAGGTAATGTGTGCTTAAAAATGATAAGTCTTTAGATGGGTAGATTTGCTTTCAATTTAAAGGGGATCATGCTTATTTTAATCTATGGAACATTTAAGTCTCTCTCCTGGGTAGGGCTATGCCTTGATACCTACATAGACAAAGACTTTCAGAAATCTAATGTTATGTAATGAAAACTAATTATAGTTTATCTATTACCATGAATTCAGTTGTGGTGTGAAAACAGTAGTAAAAAAATTTCACAATTGTGTTTATTTTCATGGAAGTTTGTAGTGAAAATTAAAAGTATGAGAAATTGGAAATTATTAAAAGGGAGATATGGTTAGAAATGGGTTGGAAAAGGCAAAGTAATGATAGGACAGACAGAGAGAGAGGTAGTGGTCCTCTCAGGATTCATAATATTTCCAATCCAATGTGTAGCTATAGTGCATTAATACTTTAAAGCGTTACTATTTTGTCTTTTTCCCCCCTTATAAAATTACCATGTGAACTTAATTCAGAGAAGCAAAACAATAAAAGCTCTCTCTGGATTTTTCATTTAGTTTATCTCTTGAGACCTATGAAAAAAGTTGTGCAATCTATGATTTAATTTGAGAGTTTATGATACTGAGAATATTTACAATTTCTTCTTCTGTTATTTTCTACCGTTGTCTCTACTATCCTTGTCTTTGGATAACACTAAGATTTTTCATACTTACTGTCTTTACCTATTGTGTTTTTTACATAGCATATATTAAATATAGTCTATATTATGTAATTGCAGAATTAAATGTATTGCTTTAGTCTTTCCTGTATTTTCTTGCTGTATTTTTGAGCTAAAATATCAGCATACATCCAATATACAGATGTGGTTTTGTGTGTATACATTTATGCTTTAAGCTAAAGATTATAAGAGGGAGCTACCTCATTAAAAAAATTCAAAAGTGTGGGACAGGCTCTGTAAATAGTTGTGGCTTAATGCTTTGAAAGAGTATTAAGTAATACTGACTCTATTCCCATCTCAGTGTAGTAAAATAGCCTTTTCATCTAAATCTTCTGCTAATAAATATTTGTTCTCTTAGCTTTTCTATCTATTCTTGTATATTTTATTCTTAGCATTGCAGTTTGAATGTGTCAGGGGATACCTTTCCTGAGAGTTAAATGTAGTGTATCAGTCTTCAGGTCTTATCACATGCAGATTAATGATATGTAATTATGGATTGTACAGACTCTATGGAGCACTTCTGTCTTAGAGACTTTTCTGTGTTTTAAGATTATGCTTATTTGATTGTGCTATTGCATATTGTGTTTTGTGAAAGGTGTCCAGAAATGAGACTTTTCAAATCTGAGCTTCTATTTGCAGTGAAAGATCTTTGGTTCTTAGGAAAAGATAAAAGTGAAATTAAGAAAATTCTTGAAGGGGAAAAAAAAAAAGAGTAATTAATTTACATCTCTCTGTCCTCTGCTGCTTTAAGAATTCTAGTTGAGTGTGTTTGCCATGTAAAGTTTTTTGAACACTCAGTTCCTATATGCTTCTCTTCAGTGGGGGACATTACTTACAATGAACAGTTCTGTATCAAAGCATGATAAAAGAGATGCTACTTATTTTGGGCGGGTTTCAGACTTAAAGTTTTTGTTAACTTTTTATGTTTATTTATTGAGATTTTTATTTGTTTCTAAATTTGTATGTAATAGCCTTATACATACTGCTCTCATACATCGAAATGAACAATTGATGCAAATAAATGCTAGTTCCACAAAAAATCGATAACTACAAATGGAGACTGTATTGACGTGATGTAAATTTAATAGAATTGGTGACATTGTTTTATTCTTGCATTTAAATGCATTTCTATCAAAAAGGTTATTTTGTAGGTTAAAAGCTACAGAAACAGAGAATTTTCAAACTATTGTTTGAGATTTATGGCATGGCATCTCAACCAGGAGAAAATTGATTCACAGAAGTTTTATTGTTTTTTAGTTAATCAGTTTATTAGTACTTTCTTCTTCACATCATTATTTGAAAGAAGTTGGCGCATTACCATGCCACAACTTCTACTAATTCTTTATATTTCCAAGAATAAATACAAAAATATTATAATCAATTTATCTCAACAGATGAGGTATCAGTTGATTGGGTATCCACAGTGAGATGACAACTATTTTATTTTTTTCCCTCTGGTTTCTATTAGAATTATTCTTCTAATATGTTCAATATGGGAAAACCTAAAACTGAAAAATATTAGTAATTAAGAATGATTTTTGATTGCCACTTTATGTAAGTAATTTTTTTTCATAACAAATACTTTGCATGAGGACATTTAAAACTGCTGTTTTTAAAAAGTATTAGTATATGTGACTGGTATGCATGCAAATACTGGTCATTTGATTCTAAAATATTCAAAGAGAGCTTCTTTGCTATTCAGTTGTGTCTGTCTGCCATTACTAGAATATCTTGCATTATCATACCAGACATATGCCAAGTTTGGAAATAACATGATTCAATACTTTGAAAATTTATAGAGAAGCATTTCTCTTGCTGCAGTGTGCCTATCTCAAAGCTGCTCATTCTTATGGATATTAAAAATAATAAACCAAGGAGAGTGGGGTCTTGATAGAGGCTTTCTAATAACTGGTTTTGCTGTAGTAGGAAGGCTCACTTCAGGGCTATACATATGTAATATAAAATATTTTCAGAACATTTTGAGTACTTTTAGCTGTGTTTTGGTGGTGCTAATAATGATTTATTTATTTATTTAGCACTTACAGCAATTATAGCTGCATTATGTTAGTATGAGTGTAACATGCCATGGAGAAGTAGATCTTTCTATTTGCTTACTTTTATTTCTTCCAATGGATTTTTTGTGCTTTCCCAGATAAAAAAAAAAATTTATACTCCATTATTGTTTTTTTAACATGCAAAGACATAGCAACCTATATCAAAACTGACAGCTGCTATGCTTTCACACAACATATACATAGCAGTAATATGTATTCATTCTGTAAACAAATTTAATTGCCTAAAAATGCATTCTAATTATGTATGTTTCAAGCTGCTTGGTTTTGCAACCATTTTGGTACAATCTTGGCATTTGATAGTAGATTAAAATATAATCTAACACTATAATATAAAATTGTTTCAGTATGGAAGACAATGGTTATCAGATAAAATTTAGTGTTGTCTTTAATTTTGTTTTATTAATTTATGTTGCTTATTCTAATTTTGCATTTGCAAGTGATATCTTGATATTGACTGTAAAATGCTGATAAAATTGCAGATATTATTGTGGTGTGTAAAACTTTCTGGACTTCTTTATCTAGTATCTTCAGCATTAATGATTTATGAGCAGTGTTTTGTGACTCGTTAGCAAACTGCATGTACCAAGTTTAGAGATTTTTTTTTTCTTTTTCTGATGATTTTTGGGAAAAAGCATTTGTTCTGCTAGCAACAGTGGTTTCATAGTTCTTTGTAATTATTATTAATTTTCAAGATGAATTCCTCATATTCTTTTGCTACAAATGGATTTTCAGTGCATGGCACTGTCCCTCAGATATTTTCCATGTCAAAAATGGCAGTGTGCTTTTGAATGTGAAGTAATAAAGTAAGTAATGAGACACTTGCTTTGGCATTTATCTTGCATGCATTTGTAGTAGCTTAGATTTCTGTGAGATGAGACCAACACTGGTTCTGAAAAGTATCCTGAATTGACCATTAATAGCTATACATTCTCTTTTCTCATGTTCTGTATTTTGGTTTTGATAATTTTGCCTTTGGCAGAGCATTACAATAATGCAGTCCTTTCCAGAGTGTGTTATGTGGATTCTGAAATGTCTGAGCTTGTACATATATTTGCAAAAAAAAAAAAAAACAAAACCAAAAAAAAACCAAACAAAAACAATTCTGTTTTGGGTATCTGAAGTTTGGTTCAGCATAAATTACAATAATTTAATAATTGAAAAATCTAATAATAGAAGTCCCTTGAACATTAAACTGAGTGTTCAGTACTTGAAAGAGAAAAATATTTGCATTCAAGTAGAAATTGTTCAAAAAAATGAACAATCATGAACAAAAGTATTTATGCTAGTTAACATACCTTTTACTATCCTGCTTTTTCTTCAGCATCATTGCAAGTATTGACTTTGCTGTCAATTATAACTTTTATTATTTCCTCAGCTCCTATACTAACTCTGTCTTTACTATTCTTTTCTGACAACAGTAGTTTAACCTCTTCTTTCTCAGCTTTCTGTTTTCTTCTAGTGTCTTTTTTTTTTTTTTCAATTTTTTCTCCACTTACTAACTCTGCTCTGCAGACTTCTCTCTAAAACAATTTTTGGCCCTTTCCCTCAGTGTCAGTTTTAACCTTCTGAATACATCCTCTCACGCCCATCTCCTTTGTCTATGTCTGTACATTACACGATGTGATCACAGAAGAAGCGGAATCATCAAGGAGAACAAACTCAGGTCTGTCTCTTCTACTGCTTTTCTCTGTGTTATTTTTTTCATTTTACCTTTTCTATAGATTTTATCACAGCTCACCTCACATACTTTTCCCTCTCTTCCCCCTCAATATACTGGCAAAATATTTTCAAGGTGTAAGAATTTTAGTTTAAGACGCTTACGTAATTTCTATTACCTATAAACTATGTACTCTGTAAAAAGTGATGAAAGGTAACTGATGACAAGTAGGCTATACCTTAGACTTTAAACTGATTTAATTTCTATCATATCAGTTCTTATTTCCCATCTCAATCTGAAAATTAGCCTTTAAAGTTTCAGCTAACGCATGAAAACAATCTATAATTTATCTATGCATTTGCAAACTGCTACAAAAACTGCTAAAAAACCCTGTGAAAACTCTTATATAACTAGTTCTTTTTGATTCTGAGAGGATATAATTTCAAAACTGAATAATTTCAGTAAGTTAAATTTCATTGACTGGAATTTCAAAATTAGTTTTTTGAATGAAACCTATTTCAATTAGAAGTAGAGTTTTTAGTGAACAAAAGCTCTTTTCTCATACCAAAAAGTGTAAATCAAAAAGTTATGATAGTGTAGGAGCAAGAATTCAGAACATTGAAGGAGTTCTCACTTAGCTGTACTGTTTATGAGGCTTTTATTTCATATTGTGCATTACTTAGGGTTTCTTTCATAACAAATTTTAATCTGCCATTATATTGAACTTTCCATGTACTTTATATTACTGGCAAAGAGCTAACATCTGTCAAGGTATCCTTGTGCTGAAAATGCAGTATTTGTTCACACTTCCCTGCTTGTTCAGTTGTGGTATGTAGAAAAATAGCAAAATTCCCCATATTTAAGTTAATTAAACTAGGCTATAAAATTTAAATTTTACAATTAAGTTGTGAAAGCCTTAATTAATTTCCTGTGTCTCTGATATTATCCCAACAAATTACACTTGGATGCCATTTAGGTTACCAAATCTGGAGATGTTTTGGGGTACATTGACTGGTCCATTAAACTTACATGATATTTAGTGAAACCTTTTTTGTCTTTTCTATAGTATGACTCCTTCAGAGCTCAGTTTTACCTTTTGTACTGGTCTTGTCCTAATTAAAGTAATAGATTATTTTTACAGAAACTTGCAGATGTTATTTGCTGTGGTTTTCATGTTAAACAAATCTCAAGACAGAAATTGTAAAAATTGCAGGGTAAAAACGTTGAGTATGGATAGGGAAGACAACTGGCAAAGTTTTCTGAAATCCCTCTTTTGTAAATCAGTACTATTGGGAATTAATAAATTATGCTCTAGGAAGACTGAGTTTACTTACCTTGTACTTATGATTCATTGCCAGTTCCTGTGCAGTGATTCTGAATCTCTTTTATTACAAAAATGAAGTTAGAAGATTGGATGACCCATTTCCTATCTGTTCATAATAAAAGCTGTGAGCCTTTTTACTCAAAAAACATCCTCTGAATTATTGATTGAATCAATATATTAAATCATGGAATGTGGAATATGGATTCAGTCCATATCTCTTCTGGTGTTGGAAGAAGTCAGACCTTAAAATGGTCAGAAAAAAACATGTATTTTCATCACCTGTGTTTCTTGAACATATATAAATAGGTAATACTGTGTATTATTAATTTTTTTTGACATTGCAATTGTGCAAAACACTACTTAGCTCACAGTGTAAAGTAAATGTATTAGGCACTAATGAATTTAATTGTCTAGCACATAAATGCAAAAGCATGATCAGTGCTGCAGCTGCAATAGCTGTTACTACTGCCCTTAAACTCAGGATAAAATTATTGTGAGTACAGTAACATATTTCCAGATGTACATTTGAAAAAGGTCCTCTTCTCTGTTCGCCTTAGTAACAAAATAGGTTGCACATTTCAGTACAAGGCACTTAGCGCACAGCTAAAAAGCCAGGGTGACATTTCAAAAGCATACTTTAGAACAAAGTGTTTTTCCCATTGTTTTAGAATTTGCTTTAAGAAGTTTGAACCTAGGATTATCACTTTACAGGTTTTCTTAGGAAATGATTTATTTTTCATGCTAGCAAACATTCATGTATTCCAGAGGATTTGCTATTGATTTTAGGTGTTACTAGACCAAGAAGTCTTGCGAAAGCTAAATATCTGAATATGTTACAATTGTATTGATAGAAAAATGTTGCAATTTCCTCTCTCTGGATATTATAATCTATAATGGTAAAAAAACAAACAATATTCCTTGAAAAAATCTAGATTTTTTTACTGGAAAATTTTATGAAAGTAAGTGCAAAGCTTTTGCTATATATTTCAAACACAAAAGCAAGTCCAGAAACATAAGAAGCAAAAGTGTTTTAATATAAATTTTGTTATCTGACAGCAGTTAACAAGATTACAAGATAGCAAGCTCTACCTGATAGCATCCTTAATGATTAAACTCTGTTTTTCTTGGCTGAAGGAGGAGCTTTGGGATACAGGCTTTTCACAAACCTGCTTTGAGATGAAGGGTTTTAGTACTTTTCAAATTAATGTGTTTCACAGGTTTAGATATTGTGAAAACTGTTGAGGAGATGTGTGCCTGTTCACATCCCCACGTATTCATGAAGAATACTTCATTCAGGAGAAATTCAGGAGAAATAGAAGTGAGCCCTTGTCTGCCCAGAAGCCTTAGTGAGAAGCAGACATTTTTATTCTTATCTTTAAGATGGGTCAGACCAACCATTATCATTGTGCTAAAATTTACTGGCAAAGGCACGTAATACTTACTGTGTTCTTCAAACATATGAAAATACAGAGAACGTTCTTCAGAATTCCAAAAATTAATCTAGCTAACTCAAGTAACTGCCCAAAAAATATTCATCAAAACATTGCAAAGGCGGATGAATGCCAATGAAAGGGCAGTCTGTGCACATACAGCAAAGTAGTGCTGGATAATTAATTCTAGGCTGATTCCAGCATGAGAAGGGGTGATGGCATATGATGCCTAGTTATTCCAAACTTTCTAAGGTGGATGGAAGTTAAAAGATAGTGGAGATTGTTCCATTTCTAAAGGGCCATGAAAAGCAGATATTGAAGTCCTTTTTTGAAACCTCTAGAACTGTCATGTTAAGAGCAAACAAAGGCTTGATTAGAGTTTTTGTTAACTTTCAGAGTGAAATTCAAATAGACAAGGGCTTTGAAATACCATTTCTTCTGTGCTTTATTATGAGGTTTCTTTGTAATGATATGATTGATGGAAATGAAGCTTACAGAAATCAACAAACCCTACTGAGAATGAGTGACCAAATTGGAAGAGCTCAATAGACCTGGATGGTGAAGGGCCAAACAGTGGAAGGGTGTGGCAAATTAACTCTAGGAGAAAACTAGGACAAAAAAATTGGTACAGAGTGTTTAAGAAAACAACTGCAGTAGAAGATAAGGAGCACAGGTTTTTAAATTCATTCTTATCTTACAGAACCATGAGAGTTTTTTCAAGTCTTCCAGTACTGAATCTACTGTGATGTACTTACCCTTTATAAACAGAACATGACACCCCTCTGCTTTTGAGTTGTTGTTATAGTCAGTATTCTGTCACACACTTTCCTTTAAAGAGAAGGATGATGCCTTGTTCTGTTTCCATTTTCCTTATGTTGAAAATACATTTCTGGTAGAATTTTGTAACATTTTAGCACAAATATGATTAAATTAATTGTGCATCTCCAACCACTTCTGTGATATTTAATTCAACAGGTTTGTTTAAAATTTGATGCCTTAGACTGTGAAAGAGACATTTAAAATATCTAAATCTCTACTTGGTCAACAAAACCCAAAGGGTAATCTCCAAATTCAGTTTAATTTTGTAAATTCTGAATTCAGTCTATAGGTACTTAGCATAGTGATAGATGTATCATACTGCATGGTTGGGAAGCTTTTTGTCCTTATTTTTTATTTTGTTTAGAATTAAATCCAGAAACTAAAGACTTCCGAAGTAGCCATCTGTACTAAACCACAAAAATAGAGGCTGATGATTAGTCTGCTGAAGCTAAAATAGTAAAAGACCAGATTATGTAATTTTAAATGACAGCATAATTTTGCAAAATGTTTGGTGATTTAATTTGTATCTATTCTGATTTCTAAATGCAGGTGATGATTTTCTGTTCTTTGGTTAAACCTTTGACCATCTTTCTAGTTATTGAGATGCTAATGAAGATGTCTTGCATTCTTCGGGTGGCTGAAGAATCTCTGTTAATACCTACTTGCTTTTCTGAAAGCAGAGGCATAATTATTATCAAATGTTTATGCCCATGATTGGAAGTGGCTGTATCAGAATTTGAAAATTTTCTGTGAAATTTTCTGTGGTTATGCTGTGGAGTGTACCAGTGGTGGCAACTCTGAGATGCATGCTTGGCAAACAGGATATTGGAAAGCTTCATAATAAGACTCTGCTCAGGTTTTCTTGAAAACAATGCAGAGTTTATTGTGTGGCTAATCTGAATGGATTTTATATGAGTACAGAATATAAGGGCCTACTGATCACTCAGATATTTTTCTTTTACACTTTCAAAATCCTATTTCATTAATATAGGGAGGATGTGCCAGAATTCATGGGAGAAGCAAAATGGGATGTTTTGGCTAATATTTGACTTACTACTTCTTTCTTCCATGCTTTTTCCACGTAGGCCTCATTATTTTATGAAAGCCACCAATGTGCGTGTACACCTTTGTATGAGGCAGCACAGAAAAACATCACCAGCTATCCCACAAAAATCACCTTGGAGAAGGACCTAGGCAGCATAAAAAAAGGGCTAGCCATAGGCCTAATCATCACTTTCATAAACATGCAAAATAGAACTTGGCAGCTTGCTTCAAAAGATCTTTGTTCTTTACCATCTGCACTGATCTATACCTAATGATGGAGACCTTAGCTGACCCTGTCAATTTATAAACCCAGGAGAGTAGAGATTCTTTAACTTCCCTGTTTAGATCACCACACATTTTATTCTGTTCTTTTACTAAACAGTGCCATGTATTCTGCAAGGAATCCAAAGAAACATTGTTAACATGCTTTTAGCATTGTGATAAAAATTTATTTAAGTGGCGAGAAACGTCCCCTGGGTTTTAGTCTTTCTTTACTGTGTCAAGCTTGAAACCAAGAAGAGAAAAAAAAACCCAAAAGAAAAAAGCCATCAAGCAATTCTCAAATAGAAAATAGGAATGTTCCCTGCTAGGAAACTGGCTGGCTGAAATAATCTTTTGAGCACGCCCTTTTAAGGACAAAAATGAGTGCTTCAGTCACATTTAAACAGTAACATTAAGTATCAAGAATATATAAGTAATATTAAATTGAAGAACACTTTAACAACCATTAATTATTTTTTCTTTTCGTTCAGACTGTGATGTGGATCACAGACTTGGAAAGAACTTGTTTGCTGCAACGTACCTTTTTTATATTTGTGAAAAACTGGACATAAAGGCCTGGAGTGATGTTCAGTAACCATTTATATCACAGCATCTGATACTTTGCTAGACCTGTAGCAGTTATGCAGTTATATTTTTCACAGTGTTGAAAGCCAGAATGACAAAATTTAGAGCTAATTCCTTAGGGGTAGAATTGGAATTGAATAGCTCAGCAAACAGGAAGAAATGCAATCCTTTGAGTACAAGACCTTTAACTGGCAAGTTTTTATGTTCAAAGCAAACACTTCTACATTTTACTTTTAGGAGACAATCTTCTTTCCTTTGCCTGGTTTGATAATAGGGCTTTGAAGATGGTGCAGGGGCTTGAGTAGAAGTCCCCCAAGGAATGCCTGAGGTCACTTGGTCTGTTCAGCCTGGAGGAGATGGAGGGGAGACCCCATTGCTGTCACAACTTCCTTGTGAGGGGAAGAGGAGGGGAGGCACTGATCCCTGCTCTGTGGCAGGACCTGAGGGAATGGCCTGAAGTTGTGTCAAGGGAGGTTTAGGTTGGATATTAGAAAAAGGTTCTTCAGCCAGGAGGTGGCTGGGCATAGGAACAGGCTGCCCAGGGGTGACAGCACCAAGCAGCTCTTGGGGCTGTCCCATACAGGGCCAGGAGTTGGACTAAATGATCCTTATGGGTCCCTTGCAGCTCAGAATATTCTGTCATTTTGTTTTTTCAGGGATTTTTTTTTGGAATAAAATTGATTTTCCTATAGTCTCATGAAGAGCATGTCAAGAGGAATCTCTAGTAAGAAATTCAGCTAGCATTTTTTAAAATACTTACCCCAGGGTAGGGTACTACATGTATATTCAATTTTAAAAATAAAATGTTACTTAATTTGGACTACCTTGAGAAATCAGACTCAATTTTCAATAAAGTACATAAGTAGAGGAGCTAATTTATCCACTGTGTAAATAGAATTCCTAGTCATATTGCTGATATTAAGTGTCTGCAAATATGAAAAATAGAAGGATAAAATGTCATTTTCTTATGTCATTGTCTTTTATCTTATGCCTAAACTCAGAAACAAACAAGGAGATCCATATCTGTCTCTTGCAATAACATGCATATCCTCCAGTATTGGAAGATGCAATTTTTTTTTTTCATTCAAAGCAAAGAAGTCAAGATTTATATTAGGCCTCTGATCAGTTTATGCAAATCTCATTCACCTGGATCCCAGGTGATAGAGAAGAGAAAGGTCAAGACAGAACTGGGATCTAACCTTAAGTTTGGAGCAGTCAACTATGAGAGATGGGAGAAACCCTGGGAAGATGACTATAAAGCCCAGCACCTTCCAATTCTAACCTAAAGACTGCAGAGTCAGGCTGCACCTTATCTTCACCAGGAACCCAGCAAGTGTGAGCAATTGTTCAATGCTGCCAACAGTAATTTTTGAGCAATCATTCAATACTGCCATCAGTATCCATGACTAGGGAGAAATCTGCTACTCTGCTTCTTCTGTGGAACTGTTATTCTATTCTGTCATGTACATGTTCTGTTCCAAGGAACTTGGAGTATCTGCTACATGAGACTTCTGGGTGTGATGTGGGTGAAGCCTGATGGGGTGCTGGCACCTCGAGGTACCCATCAGAAGAGCAAAGCTCATTGAGTTAAAGCATTTCCAGGAAAATCAAGGCCGTTTTAGATCAGTTTTAGTTCTTGACAAGTCTGCTCTTCGATGTGGTTCTTATTAAGAATTATTTTCTATTTATTTGATCTTCCAGATACATTTTAGGTTAGATATCTCTCAGATATATTAGGACCAGTTAGAAAGAACAGGGAGTTAGACCATGGGAGCATGCTGTGTCTACTATTAAATAAAATGTCAGTGGTCATTATAATAGCAAGGTCTACTGTGATGGTAGAAGAAGGTTTTGAGAGAGAATATTTCAGCATTTCAATCTCTCTATGTCTATAGTTCATCTCTGTATTTCGTCAATATACTTAAAGATATCTGTATTATGATTAAACGGAAAACATACAGTTATTTTCTGTAATGTGCAGAAATGTCTCCTTCATGAAAGCATTGATTTATCTTCTCCAAAGTACATAGCTTTGAAAAAAATTAGTTCTTGAATTGAGAGCATTACACCACAGGACACAATATATACTTTTCGCTTTGTAAACCAAGGTTAAATAAAATAATGCAGAGAAATACTGACTAATGCAATGATACTGGTCATATATAAAAAAATTCAGATCAAGATTTTTTTAGGAATGACTGGTGACTTTGTCATCTCATATTTTTCAGTTTGAGACATTTTAAAATAATCTCATAGTGATTTATGGGTTTTCAGCAGTTCAAGATATTAAAGTTCCTTAGAGAGTTCTTGTTTTGAATATTTTACAAACAAAAACATTAATTATTTTAGTATCAACATCCTGAACCTCCTCTGAATTCTTTCAGAGGTGATGACTAGCCCAATAGCTGCAGTGAAGATCTTTGCTGCTGCAAAGTTAATATTGTGTTACTTGGTAAAGGGATAATACTGATTTTGTTCAATTTTACTGCTTCCACCCAAGTGAGATCTTTCTCAACTCACTCTTCTGTCCTTTTTAGTACTTCTTCAGACAGCTCTTCACAATACATCTGAAACCTCAGTTGGAAGAGTAGGATCCACTGTGTTGATCTTTTTACTAAAAATCTAAAGGATTGTAGAGATTTTTCACAGTTACTTCAATTGCACTTTTAAAATTCAAGAATCTAATATACTTTTGTGTTTGCTAATACTATGATATTAATTTCTACAATGCCATTTGGAAATATTTTTCTATGTACTTTTTATACCTAGAACAAGAATGAGTGAAAGTTGGACAGGTTTCAAGGAACTCTATTTTGACAATGTATTTATTTAGAGATTTGTGTATGTAAGACATCCAGACATAAGGACGAATGGACTTCTAGGCCTCTTAAAAATTAATTACCCTATATAGTATAAGATTTCTGTATTAAGATAATATTCAAGCAAAGTAGATTTCTTTTCACTATGTATGTGGACCAACTTAGAAATGTTATTCTCTCTGAGCTCAAGAGTGTTTTACTGACTCAATTCACTTCCCTCTATTATAAGTTATGTTGGATTAGTAATATTGCTATCAAATTGCTTTCTGCTTTAGAAAGTAATGTGACAGTAGAAGACGTATTTGTAGATTTTATATTGGTAACACCAATTTAAAACTAAAAGAAAAATTAAAAAAAAATTTTTGAAAGGTTGAAAAGCAAACAAAACTATCATTCTCTGCTATTTTCCTAGCACTGTCCACAGCCCACATAGGTAGTAAGGCCAGGCTGCTCAAAGGGCAACTCAATAACAAAAAGCCTTATTTAAAGATGGTATAGAGTATAGGGCAGGAAAGGTCAGGGAATGGGAGAAGTTCCAAGAACTGATTCAATACCCACTGATTTCTCAAAGTATAGGTTTATGGCCTGCCACATCTGTTTCCCATTAATTTGCCCAATAGTTCCACTAGAAATTGCCAGCAGAACTATAATCTTGATCCCATGCATGATAGGAAGTCAGATCCTGTTGAAGTGTAGCCTATTATTTATGCTCTCTGCAGGAACACCTTTTGCCTTCTTATGATTTGACCTTGCTTGAGTATGATTTCTTTCTGAGTTTGACTTCATCCTCTGCTTTGATAGCCACCTACAAAATGCTGTTTCATTAAAATACAACAGCTCTGTTTTCCTCTTCAGTCTGTGTACTGTAAATTAGATCAAAATTTTTGAACAATCCTCAATAACCAATAACTCTGGAAAAATATTTAAATCTAGTAATGCATACTATTTTTGGTGTGTAGCTTGGGGGCTGTTGCTCCATATTCATGAGATTGTTTTAATTGAATTTAATATAATTTTGGAAAGGTAACAGAATCTATTTAAAAGTTAATGTATTTCTAATTAAAGTAAATTTCATTTGACTTAAAATTCTTTCATGTTATTTACCAAAACTGAATTTCAAATTATTTATGGGCTGCCAAATTATTTGATAGGGATCTAATGTATTTTCATTTCTTTGTGACAGATGAATGCCCTGAGCCATTTGCAACTTTTGATATATATTCAGAGTATTTGCTGGCATCAGTCAGCTGAGTTTATGTGCATGAACTGGGTTCTGAGTATTGATTTTAGTGTCTTTTGTTCTTCATAATTTTTAACTCTAAGACAAGTTACAGTAATATCATTATTAAACCTTTTAACCTGTAGAAGCTATGAGAATTGATTAAACCAATGAAGATTTAAAGTAATTGCCAAAACCCATTCTGACACATTCAATTTTTATGCCTGAACCATTAGACTGTATCTCGTGTGTGCACTGCATAAAATCTACAGCACAAGCAAATTTTTTACTTCTATTTTTGTGTCATCCCTGTCAAGGAAACTGTAAAGTAATTCTATCTGACTCCTGCCTTGCTCTCTCTTTCTTGAGTGTGTTAATGATTCTGGAAGTGCACAAAATAACCATGGATTCCCTTCTGTAAATGTTCAATAAGAGTACAGAAATGTATACACTAGCATGCAGTGAATATGCCTCTAGATTTACAGCACCATACTTGGTTGGTTGACTAAATTCTTCAAGTTATGTTAATTTGGTGAGTTTTGTTAATGTGTTTCTTTTTAATGCATTTTTATATTACTTTTATTATTATTTCTGCATTTTTTCCCTCTCCCCCTCTTTTTGCTTTACATATTGCTTTCATTTGTTTGTAGAAGAAAAGAAAACAGATCCAGAGAATGGGGATACAGGTAGGGTGACTTATTAAAAATATTTTTATGTGTTTCCCTTAAATTCTTTGATCTGTTATGTTTAATCAACTTTGTAGCAAAGAGTTGGAGTGTAATTTGGATGTATTTTGCGGATTTCAAAATAGAAACTAGGAAACGGAACCTAAGAAAGGGCTTTCCCAAATGTATTTCCTTTGCTATTCTAAGGGTGTCAGATAAGGGTAAGAAATGGTAAGAAAGAGACCAAAATCAGCTAAATGCAAATGTCATACACTTTAATGCCTCTATTCTGTCCTCCCCTCTCCAGACACAGAGCGTGCTCACCTGCACACATTTTTCTGCTCTATTAAAGGTTTCTGATTCCCAAAATATCAATGTTCCTTTAGTCCACCCATCATGAACTTTTCCCACATGCCTTAGTGGCTCTGCCTCCCAAATTTTCTATCCCTTTTGTCCATATGTATTCTAAAAAATTAAATCTGTTCTAATATTATAAGGGAAATTCCACTCTTCTTCCATACCAGATTCCCTTCAACTCTCTGTGCCACAGAAGCCTCACTGTACAGCAAACTCCCCTTCCAAACTCACATCCTGGTATAGGATCTCCATCACCAGCATCTCTAGGAACTAGAATGGTTTAATAAGTCCCACTGGAGAAGACAGTGAAAGAAAGAATGAAAGAGCAGAGGTTCCAGCAGGTTTTATTTTGATTTTTAACCAGATAGGTTTGCCTTAGGCTGAGCTGGATGATAAGGCCAGTTTCTTGTCCCTTTTGTCTCTGGTGTGAATCACAGGCTATCAGCCTGTGTAGTCTTACCCTAGAGAGTAGCCAGTATTTTACCTGAAAAGCAAATAACATTCTTTAGCTCTGGGCTAAATTCAATGATTTCTTATCTCCATGTAAAACTGTACTCAGTGAGCAGCTGAGGGGTTCGGAAAAATTAGGTATTAACCAAACCACTGATTACAGCCCTTCACTTTAGTGGTGAGTAGCTGAATTTTACCCTATTTCATCTTAACTTACTTCAAGTTAAAACATTAATATAATGGTTTTCATTTGAAGCTGAAGCAGTGATTTTAGTGCCTGTCCTGAGTCCTATTAGAAGAACGGAATTATACAGCCACCACCTAGACCATGGTAGAAATTACATGGATCTTACCTCAACAGGGCATATCACTAGCTTCTACTTCAGTAAAAGAATCAAGCAGAGTTGCTTTTTCTACTCTGTTTAATAGGCAGTAGTAGTTACAGCTCAAGCTGGGTGCCTCTTAATTGGGGCCCTGCCTGTTGCTTGTTACTGGATTTTATAGTCTCTATAGGTGGCTTCATTTTCTGATTGCACTCCTGCTCATCCAATCCTGTTTGCAGCATCTGGGGTCTTCTCTTCTGATTTACTCCCACAGCCTTCAGGCACCCTTTTGTCTGTGTTTGAGAAATTTCCCTACTTTTGTTACAAAATATCCTATAGCTAAAGTTGAAATTATAGTTCATTGTCTAGTGGTTACATTTCCATAGATAAAAACAAGAGTCAAATTTATGTGGCCTAAGGTTTAATTTACTGTAGTCACTAGAGCTAAGCTCTAGCACAACAATCTCTCACTGCAGTCCTTGTGGATCTGAGAGAATTCAGGGCTGCATTACACACTACTTCTGTGCCTTACTCTGGAGTCTTTCAGGAGTCTTTGCTCTGTAGTTATATTGCTTCCTCTCAGCACATTCTCTTCTGAATATATGGGGAATGGCTGGTAATGAATCAGCAGTTGTCTCTCTGCCAGCCCAGAATCGCCTTGTGCCCATGAAAACCCCACTGAACTGACCTGCAGGCCATGGGTTTTTAACGTTAGAGAGTTTAAATAATCAAAACTCCAGAATGTTGCCTACAGTGCAATGATCCCAGTTATGTCTGGTGAGCAGCACCAGGCTTTGTTCTTCCCTTCAGTCTTAATTTTTTGTGTTTGTATGGCTGGAATTTGAGTGTCTCATTGGATACTTCTATTGGAGGCACAATTACTGTTTGTAAGCAAAATTCTGGAAGGATGTTCAAGCAGAAATGAACTCATTTTACCTGGCCAAAATTTGGTTGCATACACTTTGATACATTGTGGCAGTACTTCAGTATGTCAGAAGTAGCTTTCACTTTTCTAGTCCCAGTCTTTATAGTCCTGAAAATATTTTGTGCTGGGTTCCAGCTCAGGATCTAATAGCTCAAGAGCTCAGTCAGCCCTTGAGTGATTCAGGTGTGTGAAAGCTTATGCTCCTACATTTTAACCATTGTTGATAACTAATGGTTAGATTCAGGTTAGTTCTGGTTTGTTGACACATGCTTTATGAACAGCTTCTGATTGCAATGGAGTCCTTAGGATAGGGCCAGTGTTCTGCCTTGGTTACCAACCTTATGTTAAAAGCTGAAGCTTCTGATGCACCCAGACAGTTACTGAACTCTCTAGCAGTATTTTCTGCTTCTGCTAAACCCTCCCACAGAGGTGTCAGCTGAGCAGAGATTTGCCAGCAGAAGTGGGGGTGATGATAGCCCTGCATTCCCACCCCTAAGTGTGACATCCTTTCATGCTGGACCACAGGAATGGGAAGTGCCATGACACCCTCTCAGCCTTTGCTAGTGCCATGCAGGGCACAGCTGCATCTGGCTGAAGATACAGTGAGCTCAGCCCGGGGCAGGCAGGAACCCTGCACTCCCTTCCTGCATGTCAGCTCCATGGACAGTAGAACCAGAGCTATCTCTGCATTAAGAACCATGCTCTGCCCCTGGGTTTTCCTCTTTCTGCACATAACTGAATTCACTCACTTGCTAAAGACAGTTTCAAAAATATAAAGGAAGTTAGATTTTCCTTTAATAGGATTTTATGGGAATTTAATATTTTTTCCAAATTTTTCTGTCTTGTTTTTCTCTTGAGGAAAAACAAGCTACAAATTTTGCTTGTTTTGTTGCAGAGGACTCACACCAAGGCCTTATATCTTATGCTTCCCTTTTGAGTGGCATATTTTGTACATATCATAGGCAATTGGATTTGTGGAAATCTAACTTTCACTTTGCCAGCTGATCATAGATAGGAATGAATATTTTCTCAAGTAATTGTAAAATTTCTAATTTATGCTAAAGAATTGTTATTTCTTCATTTGCAATTTCCTGAAATTTAGCAGAATGTCTGGAGACAAAGAAAACATACCATGATTTCATAATAAAACATAAGAAAAATCGACAAAATTTCCCTTTTTGTGAAAACTGCCTCCTTTCTTACATTACTGAAAAATGGCAAGAAGATTTTGATTTCAGCAAAGATGCTTTCTTTTCTGAGAGGAGGCTGGAGTATTTTGCTTCAAAAAAATACTTCTTAATTGCAGTTACTTCTGTCATTGAAAAAAGAAAATATTTTCCAGTGTAAAGTTTTTTTTCAAAAGGAAAAAAAATAGAGCTTTTAAAACTAGTCCTAAAAAAGTCACTTCATCTTAATGATAAATCGACAGACACTGCTATGGGTTCCATAATGGTTGAGGAACATTATGATATGAAAAATGAACTTTATTTTATTTTATAAATTTTCATCTGCTGCTCTCTTTTTTATTTTATTTCTCCCTATAAAACACCATTTATTCTTTCTCATTTTTTCTTAATTTTAATTTCTCTTAGGATTTTTAATTAAGTGTTTTCTTTCATGTTGTTGTAGGATAGAGAATTGTAAAGATAGAGAGAGAATATGAAAACTAGAGGCCAGAGTGTTTGTAGAGAGCAGAAGAGCTTAGTGTTTTTCCATTCCCACTCCTTTTACCTCCTCTCCTTCCAGATTTCCTATGAAGTGCCACAACATCTGCTTGGTAGGTCTCATAGTATGTGCTACTACCCCTATTGTTCTCAAGAACGAAAATACAAAGCTGAGAGGTCCAGGTTCTGTGCAGAGCCCCACTTTGCTGTTAGATTGTGACTTACAACTGAGGTTTAGCATTGAAAGCAGATTTCTGTAGTACACTGGAATCTAATATTCCCATCTCAGTTCCATATAGTCCATATTGCTCAATACATACAATATACAGAAACTTCTATTTATGATTAGTGGGATTCGGAAATTTTAATCCTAGACAACTTTTGCATTAAAATTAGGGATAGTTTAAGACAAATGTCAGTCAAAATGAATGCTTTTTAGCATTCAGTGGATAATGATTTATTCTTGACTTATACCAGGTTAAAGTGGTAAAGAATCAAACTTGTGTGTCTATGATAGCTAATTATATTTTATTTGAAAATCTTTTCTGAGCTGTTGTCTTCCTCTCATTTTTCTATTTCTCAGTCTTCCACCTCAGCTTTGGCACTTACTTCCTTATTATTGTACATTGTAAATTATGGTATTACAGTACTGGTTTGTTGAAAGCTACTGCCTGAATCACACAGTGAGACCCTATCCCTGACTGGAACTAATCATGTATTTTATCCCAGAAGTGTGAATCCTGAAATTGTTCTTAAAGCTGTGTTTCATTAGAATGTAATATAGTGATGCCACTGGGTGGCTCTTTAAGATTCTTTTAGTCATTCTTTGAATTTTGAGCATACTAGGAATATACTCAAATAGTAAATGGAAGGTCTGCTAGTCTGTGGTTGTTACTTGATTTTTAATTTGATATGTCAGACTATAATAAATGCACAAACAGAATCCCTACTCAAAATAAGCAGGTTATCTTATTCGTCCTTATTAATTAAAATACTCCATTTCTCTTAAATATTCTTAAAATAGTAAAATTATATTCTGTGGAAACATTGTGTTTCATTTATACTGAGTTTTATTGAAAAAGTTGGCTTCATTTGAATTGTGTAGATAATATAACACTCATTAAGATTCTGCTGAAATACTTATCTGCTATTTTCCTCCTTTTACAACTTTTTTTGGTTTTATGCGAAATCATAATTCAGGAACTAAAATTATATGCAAAGCATTTAAATAAATAAAATTTCATCCCTTTCTGTTAAAACTCCCATAAGCATAATCTTAACCTTGGAATTGATGACTGCTTGTGTATTTATTTTCTTTTTTCTTCTGTTTTTAACTTAACAGGTGCAATGGATGTAGAAGAAAGGAATCGCCAAATGAAAATGAGCAAGTACAAACAGGTAGCAGGATCAGATTCCAGGCTGGAACAAGATTATCATTCTAAGGCAAGGGAGTTTTGTTTTGAAAAGCAACAAAATATGCTAAAATGAAATATCCAACATCCTATTAGAAAGTAATAGATGAGTGTCAGGTTGTTTCTTCAGTCAAAGTTTCTTGTGTGTCTGTAATAAAACTTTGGAAATGTGCTGCAAAACTCTTAACACACAGTGTTCTTAATTATTAAAATTTAAGAAGGATAAGTTAAAGCAAATGAAAGAAGCAGTTAAATTGTCTTTCAGAATGAGCAATAGTGACATGATTTAAAAACTCAAAGAGAAGGAAAAGAGATGTTAATTGAGTGATGGATGGCAAGAGAGCTATTGAAACTTGTTCATGGCTTTCATATAGTTGAACAGAGGGTTATCTTGATCTATTGAAAACTGGAAGATGCAGTGTTGCTTAGTTTAATAGTGGCTTTTTAGCACTTGGAAAAGTGTTTTATACACCAGCAAGGGCTTTCACCCCAGCTCTGGCAGATCGCCAAGAATCTGAATATCTATGTAGTGTATCTTAAATATACTACCCAAAATTTCCTGCTATCTGGAACAGGGTCATGTCATATAGAGTGTGTTAATTAAAATAATCAAGATATTTTCAATTTAAATTCTATTACACAAAAATAATTTAGTGACCTCTAAAAGACTTCATTAATTGAGGTCACATTTTAAGTGGAAAACAGGAGACTTCTGACCTATAAAATCTGGCTGAGGAAAAGATATCTCATTTAGGCTTTTATTTCCAGGATGTTTTTCCTTGCTCCCAGGATTTGCGAAGCTACTGTAAAATGAGACATTTAGTATTTGAATGCAAATAAAGCATCAATTTTATTAATTATTATTAATTATTGTATAATTATTGATTATTGATTATTTATTGTTAGCTACTATTTTTGCAGATAATGTAGACTAATGCACTTCATATAATTGCTTTCTAGAATACACATTTCAGTGTGGAAAATAGAAGTGCTTTAGAAAAGTCCATTTCCAAATGGAAAGCCCTGTTAATGAAAACAGAAATTGACAAAACCAAGACTGTGAAAATGGCTTAAGAGACTTTAAAACTCTGTAGATGTGCTGCATGGTTATTTGGGTATTTTGCAAATGTAGTTTTAACTGCACAAGGCATAGGAATGTTTATTAACATGTACGAGGGACTTGGATGCTGTGGTGTTTAGCTGTTTCTTTTATTTTGACGCTTATGGCAAAGTTACCTTTGAGAGATGAGCATAATACTGTGAGTGAACCTTATCATAAGTGCTGTGATTGTATGTACCACAAAAATATGACTTTATGTATTGTATGTATAACCAGACTTAATCTGCTTATTTTCCTGCTCCCTCAACGCTTAATGAAATTTGAGTCAGAAGTAGGACTGGCACAGATTAAATTGGTTCTCGTGTAAAGGAGTTAGATAGAACGTGACTACCAAAGGAAGTATTCACTACCCTTGTTTTCCCATTTCACCTACACCATATTATTGGGCCTCACTCTACATCTTTTATCTTTTTAGTTAAAATTTTACCTTCAGTATTATTGGAATGTATTAAAGAGGAAAATTATAAATGGAATTATTTTATGAATATGGTGGTTTATTTATTGCACAAATCAAACAGTGTCTCCAGAAATAAACAGTTAATTTACTCTTCTGCTTAAGTGTAGTTTCAGTACTTGAGAATGAGTTATTTATTCTATCAACGAACCTGTGGAGCTAGACACGAAATATTCACATATATGTAGTAATTCAACATGCATTCTTAAAATTGTGAAGTTTCAAAGCCATGTGAGAACCATAACTCTCATGAGCCATATGAGAGTTCTGTCTTCACATTTTACTACCACTGTTTCAATTCCCCTTAATTAAATTCCTATATTATCTAGAGAGAGAAAATGATTAAGTAAAATTTATCTACCTGGTTTCTACAAAAATTCTTTTGGAATCATGAACTGAAACATGATGTCAAATGCTGACTGGAATGTTCTGTACTGTATACGGTGACTTCGATTTTTTTAGACTTCTCAACGGCACAGGCAGGCACTCATGAGTGCCATATGTGAGAAAGATGTCATTAAGTAGGCATTAAGCCACATTCAGGAAAGCCAGCACACAGAATTTTCTTCTACCTTTTCTGTTCTATTTCCTTCTTTAAATAGAAGTCAACAGGTCAACAGCATCTTTATGTCCCTCTTGATTACTTTTAAGTTAAAAAAAAAATCCAATATCTTTCCTTGCTGAGAAGGCAAAAGCTATAAAAGTAGAAGTTCTATTAAGTATTGAAATATTAAAATAGGCATCCTGTATTATATCTCTGTAGCTTTGATCTACCTCTGGAAGTCACTACTAGAGACTTTAGAGGAAGGCACCACCTTCTGTGGTGCTTAGTCATACATAAAGAAGTTGTGCGAAAAGTTTAATTCCAGACCTGTGTTCTTAGAAGCTGCTGAAATAGGAAATTGATTCTCCCTTATATTTTTTCCTCAGGATTGATAAAGATCGTATTTCTATTATTCTTATACATGCCTCATTACTGTTTGAATAATAATTATTCTGCTTCCATAATATTTTATATATATTAGTTTAGCAGGGTACAAAAGACTTATTTCCTTAAATAACTTCCTTCAGAAGCTGCTGAAGTGTGGTTTCAGGACAGACATATGGAAAGCAAGTAATAAATTAACTTTAATATAAATATTTACAACTAAACATATGAGAGAAAAACATTGTAGGCACTAAGGATTAAGTAAATTAATTTCTGGTTTTGGAACAACTTTATTTCTGCTTATTGGGTACTAGTAAACTTGTGCTAAATAGGATATATAATAAAGTCTGAATTGCAGTGCTGGTAGATGCTGACATACTGGAAAACCTGAATTATGGAAATAAAGAAAAAATGTTAGTAGCACAAGAGTGTTCCACCAGAGGCAAAATTAGACATTTACCATACTGTGCCTCTGCAACGCCAGCCTGATTTGTGTAATTCCCCTCAAGAATCTTTCTGTGACTAGTTTATTGTTTTGCATAAGAACTAAGCTTTCCAGTTCTAAATTGTTAAGCAAGATGTACAGTGAAGAGGGAAAGGCCAAAATGGGAGCTGAGCAAGCCTTGTGCTGGACTCACACAGTCCATATTTTGTAGAACTGGCTTTTGGAGTCACTTTCCAAACTACCTCATCAAACCTCTCTGAACCTCTCTGCCTTGCTTCCTGCTTCATACTCCCACCATTGTGGCAAACAAATTGGTAGTGCTAGTTTGGTGAGCAGCATCTTCCCCTGGCCATTCCCACCACTGCTCTGATTCAGGAATTCTTGCTGACAAATTTAGGAGGAAGGGTGTGAGAACTCCTGTTATTCCTCTCTCCCTGCCCAAATGACTAGAATGTGCACAGTGGATCAGCTGAGGAGAGTTAAAAAGCTCTGTTGCTACTGAGTAAAAAAAAGAGAAGATACTTCTGGTATATAGAACCCTAGAATTGTTTGCAATCAGTGTGAAGTCAGTGTAGAATCAAGAGAGAATTGCATTAACACAGGCTAATATTAGCCACTACAGAGAAGTCTGATCAATGATGTCAAACTAAAGGGAGCTGGATTTATGTAGGAGTTGCAACAGTGAAAAACTGTGGCTTTCTTTAGGAACCAAGGTAAAACAGAGACTGACAACTAGCTGACACATTTAAACCTCTAAGTATCTTGAGATTCATTTTCTTTGTTTTATTAGGAAAAAAAAGAGCTACAAAAAGTCAGAGAAATGCAATTACATAACATAGCAATTAGTAATAGTCAGTAATGTAGTAATTAGCAATAGAGTATGTTAGAGCAACAAGGAATAAAGTTGGGATAAAAGAGGTAAAAGGGCAGATAAAAAAAAAATTTTGCTGAAAAAGCTTATTTAGCCAAATATAGAAAAGAGTACATCGAATACAGAATAGTACAGAACATAAGAGGATTTCCTAACTCCTAACTCCTTTAATGATTCATATTGATGATAAGACTGAAAACTTCTGCATCATCAGATGTATGTAAAGCTGCAGTTCCTCATAATCAATAACTACAATTCAAGTTTTAGATACAAGCATAATTCTCTGTGTTTGCTATAGGAGAATAGTACTATAAGGCATACTAGCATGCTACTTTGTGATCCTCTAGCCAGATAACAAGACCAAGACAAATTAAATTGTGGAAAAGAAGAGTCAATCTTGTGTTTAGCTTTTTGAGTAGTGTAGATGCATGCTCTTGGAGTATGCAGACACAGAACAGCTGCAGTTCTTCAGAACGAGCCACTTTGATTCAGCAATGAATCAAGTACAGCCTTCTGAGGTTTCTGTGTGAGAGAATGTGAAAAAGGTAAGATCTGGAGGTGGAAGAGGCTGAATTTGAATGCCTCAGAAGCAGATCTTAATTGTAAGGTCTTGTAAAGTCCAAAAGTGCTGCCAAGAGCTGCCTTTTCCCTCTGAAACGTGCAGTAAGTAGTTGTGCTGTGGGTACAGCTACATGTGGAATCCTTTGACCTTTGCTCAATTGAAAGATTTCATTTAATGGTGTTTTGGGACTCCCTTTGTCTCCTCCTTAAAAATCAAAGCAGAGCAGTACACAGAGCAGCAAAGAGTGCTAGCAGAAGCACTTGCCACCTTTCTTCACCTTTCTTCTTCTTCCTTGTGGAGAAGGGAGTTAAACAAATGTCAGCTAAAGGGATGTTGGGAACTTTGATATTTTGCTGCATATAAGCTGTATTTGATTTATATTGATTTTATATTGGCAACTGGTTTAGAGTTCTCAGAGGATCATGAGTTGCCCAATAATAATTTGATAATTTATAATAATTATTAATATACCTCTTTGATCTGTAATTTTTTCTTACAACTGATGCTGCTAAGGATGTGATTAGAAATGTTCAAAATACTAAATGCAAAATGGAAGCTATTTAGTTATCCATATACCCTCAAAACAGTTCATAAAATGTTTCATATATACTTCTTTTAGCATACCAGTTTAAATTTTAAGATGTTAAATATCTAGATAAAGCTTGGAGAAAGAAAATAATTTGAATGGAGCTGTGCTGGAGAATAATTAAGAAAGCAAAGACTAACACAGATAAGACCACATACAAATATTCAGTGCAATAAATTTCTGTAGAATGCCCCTACAGCTAATTCTATCAAATTCTAACCAGCAGAATTTGATAGGCTTACAAAGTGGGAATAGCACTGTGTAGTTCCCTGCATCTTCGCATTGCCCCCCTCCACACCAATAAGCTCTTATCTTTGGAAAGTAAACCAAACACCAATTAGACCAACTAAGAATTTCCTAGGTGAGGAAACATTTTACTTATTGCTTGTTCCATGGCTTTTGTGTTTTCCTGTGAACTAATGCCTATTTTACTGTACTTTGGGCCAGAAACTTGGTAGCTAAGCAGCTGGTCTGGAAGGACAGGTCCTGTCACTGCCAACAGCCTGTGAGTGCTCAGGTCATCTAATCAATCACTCCTGTGTGTGTAATATGTTAGGAATTTTGCTGGTCAGTGGCAGAGAGCTTCTCTGGTCTATAGTGCTGGTAGCATTTATATTTTCAATCATGTATTTAATTGTATTTTTAATATAATTTTTTTTAATAAATTGGTAAAATGGAAGTTCTGGTTTCTATAAATACAGGATTTAAAGCACATTTATAAGACTTAAAAATATATGTAGATGAAATAAATTCAGAATTCTAGAATTGAACTCTATATCCATGGTAATGTAGAAAAGACCTCTTCTTTAATTTCTGTTTTTATCAAACTGTATTTTGCTTATGTGTTAGAATTAATTTAGCGACTTTGAATATAGATAGGGGTTTCTGTGATTTCTAGTATTTTCTTCTTCAGTGAAAGATGTGAAAACTCTTAGAAATTATTTCTGTTGCTGTCATTTTTCTTTTTCATTAAATTCAAGCACTCTTTTATTTTGGCTTTGAAAATTTTATATCTTTTTTTTATCTTGAGTATCCATATCTCTATCAGAAATTTAGGGTATTTTTAAAAGTAATACTATGGTTAACAAAAATATTACATTCACATATGATGATTGTGGCTGAAATTTAAACATCTGAAAGGAGACTGATACTGACTGCCTTTAGCTGTTGACAGGTACTTTCTGTTGTCACACATTTTCTTAGATTTTATGTAAGCTTCTATTGATAATCTTGCTTAGCAAGAAGAGGTTAAATACATTCTAGAATTTATTAAAGTACCTTATAATTTTACAATGAATCTCAAAGAGAAAAAAATGACCCCAAAAGTAAAAAAATAAAACTATCATTATATTTTGGCTCTGAATTTTCATTAGTTATAGGAGCCTACTAGGAAAAAAAGGGCTTTTCAATTGAAGATAATTTGGTTTCCATTAAAAAAGCATAAATTCTGAGCATAAATTTTGTAGCGATGAGTTAAATATTCTTTTGCAAAAAGCAAGTATTTGCAGGAAAAAAATTGCTTTAGCAAACAAATACATATCTAATATATAAATTTATATCAAAAGCTTTGTGTAAAAGCCAGGTTCCATGGAGCATTGTAACCATTCCATTAATAATCACAGTTTAAACTCACCTGAGTGATGTTTTGATCAACTTCCAGGCAGAGCAATCACTGCAATTTATCTTAAATACTTTTGTGTTATAATAAAATATGTTTTCCTTTCAGCTCGGCTTTGTATAGACAAGTGAATTGCTAAACTGTTAAGTCTTTCCGTTCAGAGTGATTGTCTTTTCATATTGTTTCTGCTTACAGATTTTATCTGAATTTAAGCTGTAAAGTTCTAAGATGCTGTTGAACTACACAGCTATTAGTGTGCAAAATACTGTGACTATGCTTGAATTAATTATTTAAGTTGTTCTGAAACTGATGTTATGCTGATAATAAGTGAGAAAACCTACAGGGAAAAAAAAATTAACTGGGAAATACGTACTAAATATCTGGGTGCCAAGGTGTGACATTCAAAAATAGAGAATATATGAAGTGAATTGAATTGCTGCAACAATCAGGGAACTCTAAGAAATGAGAATAATAATCTGTGGTAATACGTATCACACCAGCTTGTGCTACTTAATTCTGTTCCATGCAAATATGTATAAAAAAGTCATTATTTACATTTGAAATACAAGTCTAGAGCAGTGGCTCCATGATGGAAACAGGTTTGCTAGATCAATTTGCTAGACTATTGACCTTGAAAAATTGAGAAAAGCATGGCACACACATGGAAAGGACAGACCTGAAATCTCAGTGCACAGAGCCCGCTTAAATGTGTAGGATTCAAAAACCATAGAATCATAGAATGGCCTCAGTTGGAAGGGTCTTAAGGACCTTAAAGATCATCTGCTTCCTATCCCCCTGCTCTGGGCAAGGACACCTTCCACTAGCCCAGGCTGCTCAAAGCTCCATCCAGCTGTGTCTTGATCACTCCCATGGATGGAATGTCCACAATTTCTCTGGGCAACCTGTTCCAGACCTCACCACTCTCACAGTAAAGAATTTCTTCCTAATATCTTATCTATTCTTTCAGTTTAAAGCCATTTCCTCTCAATCTATCACTACAGGCTCTTGTAGAAAAATCCTTCTCTGGCTTTTTTACTGAAGGCTTCTCTAAGGTCTCCCTGGAGCCTTCTCTTCTGCCAGTGGAAGAAGCAGGACCTTTGTCTGCTTCACAGAGGGTGGCTCAGAAGGGACAGCACTTTCAGATTTGGAGGCAGGAATGCTGGCTGCCCTCTCACCTCACACCCCTCCTGGGACAGCCCCTGGAGAGCTGCTCCCCCTGCTTTAGCTGAGCACACCTTAGAGGGAGGATTTGCCCAGAGTTTACTGTTATCATTTGTTACTTTGGCTAAAATGATGTTTTAGTGGTGTTGATGTTTTCTTCACATATAGGAGTGCTTGTCTTTATTAAATAAGTTGATTTTATTTGATAGCAGCCCCAAAATTATCAATAAAAATTTAACCAGCTTATCAACCTTTTTCCCAAACAATAGGTTTGTGGTTTTGAGGAATTTTTGCCAGCTGTTACACAGGAATGAATGCTATGTATGTCTATCAGATTTCTCTGTGGAATTTTGATTCTTATTTAATATAACTGTGGCTTCAAGCATCTGTACTGGAAGTAGTTCAAATGAAGGATTTAGGGAGAGGTAGCACACAGCCATTATTTTGAAAAAGGTGGTTCTGCACAATGGAGCTAATCAAAGTAGTGTCAGGACCTTGGAGTCTCAGCATAGGGAGATTTTTGTAAAGCCTCAATGCCTTCAGTGACACTCATAGTGAGAATGTTACAAAGACATAAAATTACCTCTGTGTCCTTTATAACTTGTGGTATTTTTTACTGTTGTTTCTGGGAACTAAAGGCTTTGCTTACAAGAAATAGTATTATTTAGTGCTAGGAAACAGATTTTTTTTCTTCAGTAATTTATCAGGAGGAGTATTATCCTCCTTCTGCAGATGGAAATCATTGTTATACCAGAGATTTCACTGATAGTCTAGAGTTGGTGAAAAATACCAGAAAATAACACAATTTTGTCTGAGGTTCTTCTTGTTCTATCACAGTGAAATTATTCTGATACATCTTTTTTTCTTCAAACTGTGTAAAATACTTGAAGGATGTTATATTAATTGCATCATATAGAGAATCTTAGATACATCCATTTCAGAGAACCAGGATGCATTATTCTCTTTCTGTTCTCTCTTGAGTGACATATGCCATTGTGTAAGAAACAATTCTGTTGATTTGCACAGTTCTGCAGTTTAATCTGAAACTACTAGCTAATTAACAATATCTGAACTTTACTTAGCATATGATTTGCTATTAAAAAAATTCAAAACAATGTGACATAGTGTTCTGTAAGTAAGGGACAATAACTTAAATTCATTTCTGGCTAATAGGCTGACTCTCAGTTTCAAGAATTGTAAAGAAGCAGATTGGGTGATATTTAGGAGGCTGTTTAAAATGTTTCCCTTCCCTCATCTAAGCTAGTTTTTAGTCACATCAATTTGGGAAATATTATGCTAATGCTATGCTGTGCAAACATTTTTAAAATGAAAATAACTTCAAGATCTGAAGTTGTTCTAAGAATTCCTAGACATTAAAGATCTTAAAAAATGCTTACAGAAGTTTTGATCTCAGAATAGATCCAATCTAAGTACCTGTCTTGTGAAATGAACTAAATTTCTCATGTTGTTTCAATTGATATTTTTCAATTGTTTATTTTCTGCAAATGTTACATATTATTGTCCCACTGTTTAAGTGGTTTCTTTGGTGAAGATGAAATAGTAAATAATATTAACAGATGTTGCATGTTTTCAGTAAAAGTGAATTCAGATTAACCTTACAAGCAAGCAAAGGTAAATCAGAGTATTTAAAATGACATATGGGAGACATAAGTAGTAAATGTTTTCTAATTACTCCCTTAAGGACAATGACTGAGAGAAAAAGAGAGTTCAGTTTTTCTGATCTGTAGGAGCAGTTTGCTTGCTCAGGATCTCCCTGCAGCCTTTTTTTCACTAGTTGGAATAAAACAAGAGTAATGCTGCTGAGGAAATACATTTTAGGGAAAATAATGTTTTCTAAGCAGTTTACCTTGTTTATGGATTGATAAGGAAATGATGGTATCTATATCTTGCAGATTTATTTCTCCTTTAGCTTGACATGAATCAGCAGAAAATTTTCAGGAAAGTTATCAGCTGAGCTTATATTTTCTTATTGTGCAGGGATTTTCCAAGATGTATCCTAACTGTGAAAACAAAAGATTAAGAAAAAAAGATTATGTGACATCCCCTCAAATCATGTTTGATTTTGCAGGCTATCTTCTGATATCTATGGATTTAAGGACTTGGAAAGTGGAATCATAGATGTATAAAGATATATTTATATCCTGTTCTTGAACAATTGTGGCTGTAGGCACTTCTGCTTACAGGAGTAAGTGCTCACCAGATGGCCATGTGTCAATCCAGCTGTTCTCTTCTGCCTGAATTCTTTTGAAGGTGCTGTGTCCCAGGACAAATTTGGTGAAAGGCATATTAAATGTTACATAATGAAGGTAGTATTATGGGGAAAGTTCATATTTCTGTTCTTAAGCCATCAGGTATGCTGAAATACTTAACAGGCTTTTGGGTTGAAATAAAGTGTAATAAAACATAAATTCTGTGATAAGAAAAGATGGTTACCTTGCCATCTTTTTATTTTATTTGTATTTGTTTTCATGAGACCAAAGCACTGAAAAACAATTATGGAAATGGAAGGTTAATGTATAAAAAATGCATAAAGTGCATATTATTTGATTTTCTAGCTTGCATTTGCAAAATAGCATCTCAAAGAAGCCCAAATTAGGTAGAACAGTCATAGACAAAAGAGGTTTTTCTTTAAACAGAAATTCTGCCTTGTTACTCTCTTTAAAAAGTAAGCTGTTGATTGGTTGCCAGGACTATATGAAGTGGAAAAGATTTTGAGTGCAGTGGTAGCAGACATGGCATGTGAACCACTTGAGGAATGGAAACAAATACAGGAAGCATGCTTTGATTCAGTTTATGCAATGTGAGTAGGATGTACTAATGTTAGAAGACCAATAAGGTCAGAAAAAGCAGAGTTATCACTCACACTGGACCCATTGAGCAAGTGCAGGCTCACCAGGCCGTCCTACAAATATGCTGAAGTTCACCAGGAGATAAAGTACTGGAGATACTGTTAAATGCAATTGCACAGTAAATTGGGAAGTCCTTGGATACCTGTGTTTTGCAACTGCCCTGACTTGAACATCCCAGACTTTTTAGTGGACTGTGTCCCTGATGATGCATCTTCAGGAGACTTGACATAGTGCCGTGGATTGCCAAAGGATTGCTGGTGTCTGTTTTACATGAATTTTCTTCCTTCTGTGTAAGACAGAATAGTTAATGTGTGGCAGTCAAAAAGATCTGGAGATTGTGAGAAGATGTACATTAGAGTTTATTACCTGCCATCATATAGCCAGACTGTGGACCCGTTTCTCTAAAGTGAAACTTGGTGACTGACCTTGCCCTGTTTTAAATAGCAGTTAAAATTCTGGTGGAGATCAGCAGCATGAAAGGGAAATTAGATAGTAAATGTTTCAAAGAAATAATTTTAAGAGCTTTGTTTTATTTTCCATATTGTATACTTTCCTGAATTCCTTTCATGTTGGAAAAGGGGGACTGATTGTTGGATATCCTTCTACCCTTAATTATGATTGCAGGGTTCTTCTTTTGAAGCTTGTATTTATTCACCTTCGTGTTATGTAGACTCATATTTCTTCAGGATCATGGCTTTTTTTCAAAAACTGTTGGGAATATTCTAGTTAGAGAAATGCATTCTATGGTTCACTTACAACTTGATACAAGGCATCAGCTCTTGTAACAAGATGAAGTTCATCCACAGGACACATAAGATTTTCTATTCTTTCCAGTTCATATAGTCAATTATAGCTATTTCATCCTAGCCATGTGCTGTACCTGGGTCTCTCTTTTGCCTCAATTAATCTGCCAGAATCAATTTTATTGTTCCAGCTGTCAAAACTCCTCCTAAACATCTCAATTACCTTGATAAATAATAGAAAGCAGTTACCTTGACTTTTAAAGATGATGTCAGGTATCAGGTAGATGAGGCATACCACCAAAGGGGTTCATGGTGTCATGTCCTAGAGACCTGTTTCAATTATGTTTATGATTTGATGTAGAAACTCTCTCTATGTGTAATGATTTTAAGGTAGTTTTTGATGAGATATTAGGAGACACCTGCTTGGCCATCATAAACTCTATATTTTCACTCCAATATATAACACATCTTAGATTGCCTTTTAAGAATTTTTTGTGTTGATGCTTATAATTATTCCTCTTGCGATTTATTCGCCTTTTACTTTATCTTAAACAACAGTTTTTCACACACTGTTTTTCAAAGAGATGGGATTTTAAGCAATATCTTTGTGATTTTGAAAAGTCTGGAATAATGTGGTAACTTTATATATTCCAGCAGAAACTTTGCAGTTCTTTCTCCTTTTAATTTTTTTAAATTCGGTCCTGACATTTAGTTCTTAGACTAGATGAAAGTACTTTTGTAAATTAATTCTGCATCAATAACAGCTTGGTTTCAGAACAGATATTTTTGCAGTTGAAATTGGAGGTTGTCTTGATATTCCAAAAGCCATATTGTATGAAAATACCAGTCAGAGAAAAATCTACTTGGTGTTTGAAAATTGCCACAGGAACATATTTTTTGATAGGAAGAAAAACTTGTTGACAAGCTCATTTTCAAGCTCACTTAAAGACACAAATACTTAAGAGCTGCCTCACTGCTTCCTACTTTACCAAATATTTACAGGGTCTGTAAGTTCTCTTGAAGTAATGCCAGAATATTTTCTAGTGCTTTCCTGTATTTATATAACATTGTGCACTTTAAAAGTTCTTTAAAAATTACACCATATGCCAACATACATGAAGCTGACAATTTTTGTCTTTTGATTTGGCTTGCCTCTGGACTACTTCCCTTTAGATTTCCTGTTGTCCCTAGGCACTGAGACATTGGTGAGTTCTGTATTACTTCTGCCCTTGACGTTTCCAGTTCAACTCCTGGATGCCCCTGACCCATAGGATGACAGAGTAATTTGGGTTGGAGAGGACCTCAAGAGCTGTCTAGTCCAACCCTTAGCAGGAGTCCAAAGCAAGGTCAGCATGACATTAATACAGGTTCCTGAGGGCTTTAGCTGGTCAGGTCTTGAAAACATTCAAAGATGAAAACCGCACAGCCTCTCTGGGTAACTTGATCCATTAATTCACTATACCTATGGTAAAAATGTGTCTACTTATACCAGTCAGAGCTGCTGTGAATTGCTTGGCTCTGTCTTTTTGACATTCTCTCCTGTACGATCTGATAAACTGCTGTTAGGTACTCCCATAGCCATCACTGCTCCAGTCAGAATGAACCCAGCTCTCCCAGCCAGCTTGGTGGCCTTCCAATAAACTTAATGTAGTTTATCAATGTCAGTGTTTCACTTTGGGTCTCAAAACTGCTTACAATATTCTAGATGCAGGCTAATGACTCTTGAATAGAGGAGAATAATCTCTCCTCTTGTTCTACCTGTGCTCAAGTCAGTACAACCAAGGTTGCCCTTCTTTCCTGCCAAGGCCCACTGTTGACTCAATCTTTCAAATTGTTTTTTTCCTTCTCTAATTTAGCAGTAGGATGATTTTTGCTGCATTGCTTACTTCCATAGAGAAATCAGGTTTTAGGAACTCCTTTGTAAGACTGCATATGTGAGTATGGGTTACTGAAATTGATAAATAGATGACACCACACTACAAAGGAAAGGATGTGAAAACTTTTGAAGAAATTTTTTTTCACATGTTCAATAGAAATATGAATGTTCCTTTTTATTGATGTTTTAATTAGTGATCTAAATTTATTGGAAATTCAGATGGTTTAGAAGGTGGGTTTTACAAATCAGATTACAGTCAGTTCTTTTTATTCAAGTTAGAAGTGGATTAGAATGTTTTGAATACTGAGGAAAAAATTGTTGCATAAGGAATGGGAATGATGGATGAATGTATAGAGAACCACTGTACCTCCAGCTAGATTTACTGGTCTGGGCACTGTACTGCTCAGAAGTAACAACACCATAGCTCTCTCCTTTATGTTAGTGCAAGGCAAGAATGCCAGTAGAGGTGCACAGGGCCAGGCTCAGGAGATCAAAGGGTGCTGAATACACAGAAAGAACTAGCTGAAGGGAGAGCAGTTGGAACAATGCCAATGTGACTCATCAGAAGAAAATTATAGGGTTAAAAAAGTAAGATCCAAGAATTAGAAATAAATAGGAGGAAGATAGGATAGGATCCAGGACTGAAAAGCAGAAGGAAAAATCAGCAGCCAAGAATAAGTCTAAGGTAGACTGGCTGCAGCTCCACATTAAGAAGCCCAAGGCAATGGTGTATCTCATTATATGCCTAACATCTAATAAAAGTGCAGTGCAAGAATTAATCTCCTGAGGGACAGCTGTGTGCCATGTGATAGCTAAAGCAGAACTGGCAAAGGAAGACCTGGCTGGCTGTACATCAGTTTTCTTCATGGATCTTGACAGGAGTGACAAATGTAAACACAGATTATTGAGCTGGCTATGTATAAATTACGTAAAAGGGCAGATAAATCATAGCCTTCATCTTGAGTTTGTGTGTATGCAAGATAAACATATATTGTATGTACTCATTTGTGTGTGGCATTTTGTAAAAACATCTGAATTTTTTGCTTGCTATAAATCTAATGTTATTGCTGTAATTATTAGTAAGTATTTGGCTTTATTTTTAATGCCAGACTTCATTAGGCAGCCATTAACAAAAGTTTTAGAAAGAATCAAACAATCCAGTAACATTCATTCAAATGATGTGTGGTTATAGCTAAAATTTGCAATGCCTTTAGATGTTGTGAATTCGCACCACGAGGTATAGAACATTTCAAATTGCTGTGCTCTGGCTGCTTAAGAGCTTTTGTTAGTGAGTCAAAGAACTATTGAAAGAGTCCAGAGTGGTTCTTTAATCTTCTGGTAGTAGCACAATAGACAATTGTCTGAAACATCTTCCCAACATTTTGATCACAAAAAACATTGACCAGATTTGTATGTCCCTATGTAAATGCTAGTAAATAAAAACTGATGAGTAGACTATAAAAAAAGAAAAGATAATAAAATAGAAAGACGTTTAGAAATCACTGACAATGTCAATTGCCTGGACAGATGCGTGACTGTATAGTCCAAGATGGAAGACTGGTAACAATAGAGTAAAGCAACATCAAACACTTTAAACGCCCTTTGAACTAGAAGCTCCAAACCAGTTTCTTTGCAGAAACAAGAGCATCAGTGTCAGACGAGTTTCAGCGCTATGTGTCCTGTCAGCCATTTACTGGTAGTTCACAAAGAAGTCAAAATGTTTGCAGAGGTTGTTGTATTAGGAAGCAGAGTAGATATTTGCTTTTCAGCTTTAATTATCATGAATTTGTCACTAAAGGACAGTAATCTCTTGAAGTTAAAACACATAGGCACTAACACCTAACTGTCATTTTGTTAGCCTCTCCAGCTGATTTCCACTAACACATATAAAAATGCTTTTAGAAACTTTGGGATACTTGCTTGATAAAATCTGTAATAATGAAATTATTCTTCAACACTGCAAAATACAACAAAACCATCTTACTATTAAAATTACAGAAGCAACTTTAATCAATCCCTCTGCTTTCAGCAGACTTCCCATTTTTGTAACAGCTTGAAGAGGTTGGGTTGACTGCTTAATGGGTTGTAAAGTCCGGAATGTTGCCTTTATTATATGAGTCTTTATTGGGGTGGAAATGAAAATTTAACCATATTCCAGCAAAAGAAACCTGTATTTCCAGCCTGGGGAAAGTCAGGAGATAATTTTCCTACTGTTGTGGCTGGTATTTAAAAATGAAAGAAAAATAATCTGAAAGAAACCTTTTGGCTAATCTTTATAATGTACATTTCACCACACCCTGGACCACCTAATTGTTCACCCCAGGGGAGGTGTGATGCTCATTACTGTCCTTGTACTCATGTTTTCTGCTGAGGGATATCGGAGCACACAGGGTAGCTGCTGGAGCCGATAATCGAAACCAGTGGCCATGCTGATCCAGCCATGGGGGCTGCAGTTCCCTGTCAATGTGCAGTCAGATGGTGCAAATCCTACAGCACAGGACATAGGGACAGCACTGGAGAGGGATGTGAAATGGTATCAGGTTTTCAGATTTAATGGGGGCATAGCACTTGGTTAAAAATTACTTTTTCAGTCCAATAGCTGATCTTGTCATACAGTGGGTGACATTTAGAAAAAAAAGAAAGTGAAATTTGGAGGAGGAAATGGAGGAAGGATGCGAAATATATGAAGAAGTGATGCCTTGGGGCAACTTTAACCACACAAAAACTGAAAAAACAGCACAAAACTGAAAAAATGGTTGCATTTTACAGTTGGAGTATATGACATGGAAGAAATTAATACTTTTGAAAAAGTCAATATTTGCACAATGGAGGTGCCATTTTATTCTTGAGGCAGTCAGCAAAGGAGCACTTCAAAAGCTGCCCTCTATAGAACTGCAATTTAAGAAACAAATGTAAAACTAAAATGCCAGCATGGCTTCTGTCAGACAAGCAATATAGTTCCTTTGGTCCTCTGTGCTGGAGTTATGGAAACACTAACGAGCAATACACTACTGTAATCCACTTCCTAAACAAAATTAAGTCAGATATAAGATTAAAAGCAGAATAATGGGTAATTAGGAGCAGTTAATGAGTGAATATGAGCTATCTGAACTTTGTCCAGCAAGAAAGACAATTTAATTTCATTTACTAGATGTTTCCTTGTAGGCAGCTAGCAGATGCTGAGACTGTAACTCAGACAAGGTATAAACAAAACCTTTAAAAAGTGTTGCATATTAAGACATTCAGATTTAATGACAGGATCAATTAACTTTTCCAGTTTGAATCTTAAAACATCCTAAAGCTGTAACAGTCAAATAATATTTCAGTGACATCTGTCCCAACAAAAAGCATTTGATGGGAAATACCTTTACATACAACTGAGAAAAGAGACAAGGTAATTATTTTATGATCTTTTTTCACATTATATTTCTAAAATTATTTACTTTTAAATTGCTTTTCTTGCCGAAACAATTCTCAGTCTTCACTATATATCACTAAATTATTACTATTGCATTGACTGAAAAAAACACACCAAACCAGCACAATTAAGGTTTTTCTTTAATTTGTGTAAGCATCTGATTTGTTATATACAGCACCTTGCTTCGCAGTAGTTTAAATTCTTTAGGTGTGGAAATGAAACAGAAAATCAAAACCACGTGTTTTTGACTTTGTGCACTGCAGAATGACTCTAGAATAACTTTGTACAATGCTGATTCTGTTTGCCACTTCGTGTTTAATTCAGAAGGGCTCATTCCATCAACTGCTAGACAAGCTCAGTGTAGGGTCTGCAGGCCAAGGCCTGTTATTCTATGAGTCACCACACCTCATTATCTATCCCCTAACAACAACAGGATTAACAATTCCATCCATGATGTACACGTGATGGTCCATGGTCCATCTTCCTTCCCCAGCACAGAGCCAGGTCAGCTGTGCCGCACCGGCAGCGTGCCCGTCCTGCGGCCAGCAGGAGCCCTGGTCACACAGGCACTCATGTCCTGGCTGTCCCTTAGCTTGGTGGGGGCCAGTGGCAGTGTGGCTATGGCAGCACAGTGTTTGGCACAGCAGTGACATCTGCCTGGGGGCTCTGACGGTGCTGAAGGCCTGAGGGTAGCTCTGCATGGCCTTTTCCATAGTGTATGATGGTAGCCCAGTACACCAGGCTGTACTTTCTAGTTTTGGTAGCTTTAGCTAAATCACCAGAAACCACATTCATAACTTTGCTCTTAAATGAAGAATTATCATAGGGAAGGTTAGGTGGGGGGATAGGACTCAATATATACACATTTCTCTAGGCATAACTGTTTTTTATTTCTCTAAAGGGCTAAGTAGTTTCTCTTTTAAAAGGAGTTGCTGAAAAAGACACTCCTTTTATTCTGGTATGATGTTCCATTATCTCTGATGATCAGGACAGCTGTTTAATCATTGCTTTTACATTTCCAATTGAATATATAAGTAATAATATGCACTGCCTTCTTCATCAAGCAAAAAACATTAATGGCATCAATAGAACCAGTCAGTAAATATTAAAACTGCTGAACGTTATAAGTGGCTAAGTTCACTTTCACACTTAAAGGCTGGGAGGGACTTGAGTGGTTGTTGATGAACACAAGTATGGTAAATTCGTACAGATCAGGAAGAATGATAAAGATTGGTGTAGGATGTGCAACCATTTTTATAAGTGTGGAGTTATGGTTATGATTGGTCACTCTCTGCAGCAGATGTACGGTCTGACTTGCATGCACATTTTTTCTTGTTCGTTCCCCTGTCTTAAAATGAGCAGAAATAACTTATAATTTCTAAGTGTAAAAATAATTTTTGAGGAAAGGCACTGAAATGCTATTTTGAAATCCTATTTAGATATATCTGAAATCCTATTTGGATGGTGCACGGCCTTTCAGAATATTTCCCAGTGTAACATTCCTTGTAAGAGAACAGAAACAAATGATCTGTGTAGTTTATGAAAGATAGCTCTTCTAAAATGATAAAAAAGGGACCAATTTATTGGATAAACCTGGACACCCTTCTCTTCTGCAGTATTACACAGGTCTGGCATTTTACCTCATGAATTATTTTCTCCATGTGGCTGAGTACAATGTTGCTATCCCCAAGAGTTCAACAAGCCACTGATGTGTTGGGTAGATTATTTTTGCCATTGTTTTCTTTCAGTCCTGTCTGTGCTGCTCTTTGTATCATTCTGTACTGCCTTATTTCCAAACAATCACCTGGTGATCATAGACAATTCATTTTGAAGTTCTGTTTTTCTGAAAAGATTAACAGTAGCAGCCTGTTAGATTTCTGCAAACACAGAAATGCCTGTATATGAAGAGAAGGAAAAATATCTTTCTGCTATTTATTATATGTGCATACAGTGCCATGCAGAGTGACACAGATTTAACATTAATTTAGTGGTAACGTAACAAAAACAAATAGCCATGGTATTTTGTTTTTATTCAGATCTAACCTGAATACTGCTGCATGATACTATCTTACTGCTGATCACCAGTCACCTGCCAGTTCCATTTTTGATATTACTGTTAACAAGCTCAAATATCTTCGTAATATTTTCGTTTCTGAGCCACATGTACATTTTCCCTACAAATCACTTCTAGTCCAGTCCCATCCTTTTGGACTTCCCACCCCAGCAGTTCAGCAAGATGAGGGTTTGTTTGCACAGCTGCAACATTGCTCTGTCTTTTGATTTGATAATCCTATCTATCTATTTACTTGGGGGAGGGGAAATTAACATTTGTCAGTTAGAAGTTCTTATAAACAGGCTAAGCCCCAAAAGACACATGTACTTTATAGATAGCATGCAGCACATTCTGTCTCCTGTTTAATCTTTCATGAGCTCAGTAATCACAGGAAAATCACTAATCTCTCTGCTTTCCTTTCTGCACTGATGAAACAGTTGTGGTAAGAATATTCTATGAGGATTTAGATGCCTTTTCTAAGATAGTGAAACTTTTGGACATGCTGGAAATTTTGTTCAAGTTGAAACTGAGGAGCTAACTTGACTGGGATACCAAAGCAGAGTAAAATTAATAGAAACCAAGACATAACTTCCATTCTGTATCAGGAAAAAAACTTCATTTTAAAAGTTCAGGCAGTGTGGTGACAAAGGCAGTTTAATAGCAGGAGGGACCAGGTCCGCAGCTGATGTGTGGTAGCTTGTCACAACAGCACCATATCCTTGTCCCTTTGCCCTTGCAGTATCGGTCGGGGCGGGATCCCCATCGAGGCTCAGACAATGTGTCCAACAAGTCTTCGGACAGCGATGTCAGCGACGTCTCGGCCGTGTCCCGCACCAGCAGCGCCTCCCGTTTCAGCAGCACGAGCTACATGTCTGTCCAGTCAGAGCGCCCCAGGGGAAACAAGAAAATCAGGTGAGCATGATGAGCTCTAGTGTCAGCTGTAACTGTGTGATTTTAGCAATGGAATACTTATCAATATTTGTATTTGACATTAGCATTTTGCCTAGAATGACATTTGCAGGGATTTTGCAAAATACTGGCTTAAATGTCTTTTTTATGTAACGCTTCTTGAAGTCTTCATGGAATTTGTTTTTAGCCAAGTTTTGTTGTCTTGGATTATCTAACATACACTGAAATAACAAACATATGCTGTTAGCAAGCATTAGACACACTTTCTGAAAACCATTTGTAAAATATACTTAATATGGCTGAAAAGACAGTTTAACTTGAAAAATTGTGCCAAAAGAGGCATCTTATTTTTCTTTTAAAAAGATTGCTGTACTTTTATAGATGCATTATTTAATACCCAGACCAATTCAATTTATTTAATACTTACATTAGTTCAATTTAACTTTAGGTGTACAATTACTGAGCTGCTCTTTAACAATATTTGCATTGTGTATCTATGGTCAAAACACAACATTTTCTTTGCCTTCACCCCGTGTGAACTCGGAGGAACTTTGGCTTTCATTTGGTGCACAAATGAAAGATAATTTTTCTAGAAGATGTAACCCACCTCCATCACCTATAGTAATTTTCAGAAAATTGTCCTTTTAAAAGAAAGCATTTGCAAAAGTTAAGCATCTGCTCATATGAGCATTGTTAAGACACATTGTTTATGTCATTCATTTCTTTCTAAATGTGAGGCATTGCTGTTCAAGTTATTTGAATAGGGTCTTACTAAGAAAACGTTCCAGAGTTCTCTAGTGTAGGCTGGACTCCTAGCCAGCATGACTTATGTCTGCTTCTATCCTTTAATTTTATTTCATTTCTTTTGCATTTCTTTTCTTCATGCATGCTCTTCTCCATGACCTTAACTTTAATTTATTATTTTCTTTTTTATTTTCTTTTTTGCATGCCTTTTTCAATTTTTGTTCACTTCAGAAGGACAAGGGATATAGAGGGAAAAAAAGAGGGAGGGCTGGAAGGGGATGAACAAGATGAAGTATTTCCTGAGGAGGAAGAAAAAGAGAAGGTGGAGGAAAAAGCAAAAGAGCAAGAAATAAATGAAAAAGGGGAAGGGCAAGAAGTGACAGAGAATTGTGATAAGGAGGACATCAAAGAATCAGGGCATGATGAAAAAGCTCAAGAAGACCAAGCTGAGGAAGGGAAAGAGGATGACAGGTAAAATATATTTCTGTTTATATAGATCTATTCTTTCTCCTGTACCAGTACCCTACTTGTCTTCCCTTGTTATTCCCTTTGCTTGCTTTTTGCCTATGCTCTCTACAGCTCTTTTTTTGTTTGTTTTTGCTTTCAGTCATCATGCTTTCATATTTAATCAAGTTTCATTCTCAGCTTCAATGAACTTGTTCTGTATACCAAATGAGGCAGCACACCAACTTGACTCATTAATATGCATACAACTGCAGCATATTGTTTTTTAAATTAGTTTAGACTAAAGTTTGGGTTTGACATAATAAACAGTAGAAATTGTAAACTTCTTTTTTTATTTCCTTCTTGAATTATTATTTCATGGAAAAATGTTTTGTTTGAGTGAAAACTCAGCAGTATCAAAATTATCTTTACCTTTATGGCCATACTAAAGAAGAAAATTTGGACTTTTTTTTTCAGTCCTCTTTGTGGTGCATGCTGATTGACAATCAATGGGGATAAAGCAGAGTCTTCCTTTTCCTTTTTTTGTTCCATGTGAATAGCTGTCAAGAATTGCTGTGTTGTGGAAGGGTCATGCACTTCAGCTGCTGTATTGTATCCAGAAACATTGCAGCACAATTGGCTCTGGTTTGATCAGATAATATTCTAGAATTATACATTTTGCCACAAATCCTTAAAACAATGTAAATGACATTTTGTATTGCAAAATCCATGCATGTTGCATTGAGAGAAATACAGCATTCCTTCTTTCTTCATTAGAAAAAATTAATTTCAGATTTGATGAATATTCTTGAACCAATTCTCAGCCACACAAGAATGACAGAAAATCTCAGAAAATCTCAGAAAGAAAACCTTTTCTTTTAGCCTGACAATTCTGCAGGCTAGATAACTTATGTCTGTAAAATTGTGCTCATATACATTAGAGTAAGCACAGAAAATGTGGAAATCCATTTTCTTTCTTTGCTACAAACTTATACATGTACATGCTTGTATATGTTCACATACAGAACATACTCAAAACAAAGGGGATACAAAGAGAAAATCAAAATGCCTAGTGTATAGTCTTAGGTGATATGAACTAACATAGCCATGCTACTGCCTTTATATAGTGTGCCATCATTCCTTCAAGCATGTTCATGCATTTTAGATTTTAGCAAAAATAGGTGTTCAGAACCAGCTGCCTTTAAGAGTGCCTTGCATATGTGTTCCAGGGACTGCTGTTATGTGTGAAAGGATTATTTAAAGACCTTTTTCTCTTTTTCACTAATTTCCCAGTCTAATGGATCTGAAAGTCCTGCCTTTCAAAAGCATGACTCTGTTCCTGGTTTCTAGATTTCACTCAAACTGGTCTCTAGCCAATATGCAGTTCCCCATAGAAAGTAGAGTCCTTTTTGAGAAACAGCTCCTTGTTTCCTGTGCCAGTTTGTTCTTCTGGTTGCCAGCTGCTCTCTACCTACAGGAAGAAGTGACACAAGTCAGGAGTCTCTACTCTATAAAGAAACAAGTTGTTGTTAAGTGTCTGCTTTTGTTTGTGTTAGATTTTAGTTCCCTTCACAGAAATCAGTCTCTAATATTATTTGCCCACTTTGCACATATTTACCACTTTTAGTATGCAAATTGTGAATAAACAGAAAATTTTATATTCACCTTCCTTTCCCACGGTAGTGTCAGTGCTCATTTTTTAGTATTGTCTGAACATTTTTCTAGTGTAAGGACCAAAAAGAAAAGCCAGATTGTTTCCTAGGTAGGATTTATAGGTATGTTTACACACATAGTTGTACCTCATTAACATATTGAAATATTATGACTTCTGTATGTATTGGACAAGCCCAAAGGCAGGATCAATTGTCACCAATTTTTTTGAAAGTTTGAAAATTCAGCGCTTTCTGCTCATTTCTCTGGCAATTTTTAAAATAACACATACTTGGCAATTTATAAGATAAGGTAATGACTTTGGCTTCCAAAAAGAATGTTTTCACCACTGCAAGTATTAAAAGTAACCAAACATATCAATTAAACATATTAATAGGTATTTGAGAGACCCAGCAGAACAGACAGCCAATTTTTCCTTGATAGAATAGGAGGAAATTATCATGTAGTTCTTGAGATCTTGGGCACCAAGGAGAGCTACATTGCAGATGGAAATTTTCAAGATATATTTTTACTTCTTTTACAGAGGTGCATCTGTAGCTGGACAGCTGTCACCTTTCCTCTGGGCACTCTGGAATGCAGGGGCTGCTCACAATCACTCCATCGTCAAAAATTACCTTGTTAAAGATACCTCATACCTCTTGATGTTACTGTGTTTATATACCTTACAAGTGATGGTAATAGTCCCACTAAGGTCTTCAATCTGCTGAGATCATGGGTGGGTTGAAATGACTGTAAACACAGATATCCATCACTAATTCATCCCATGCCTATTTCAAAGAGTACCTTGGCACAATGAAAGGCATTAGCTTTTGGAGCACTGGAGTACATTAAATCAATTAATCTTTTTTTGGCAGAAATGGTTGCAGCATCAGATTTTGCCTTAATTAAACCTTGTAAAACTAAATTTTGGCATATGCTTGACCTATGGGGAAATCATAATTGTGTTCTTTCTCTGCAGTATATGTTAGCAAACAAAGAGTGGCTCCAGCTTTGCTCCTGAGTATTTATTATGTAGAGTTCACTGACTTTTTTTCTTACTCCATCTCCTTGATAATCTCAGGGCCAAAAGTAAAGGCTTCTTAGGTATAATCTTTGATCATTAATACTTTTTATTGAAGGTAATCTTTTTAAGACTGCTCTAAATTTTATCCTTAATATGTTTCTAAATATCAATCCTAAGCATTGATTCTGATAGTCATAATAGTTTTGTTTTATGATGTGAATACACAGCATATGTAGTCATATAGCAGGATTTCACTGTTGAAATACAGTAGAAAAGTACAACTTCTGTTCCAAGGACACAGAGTCTATATCATGAAATAACATATGAGTCCAAAGAGGGGAGCACAGAAGAACAATGAGATGTTCCAAATGATGGAGATAGGTGCAGCACAACGTTGGGAACATCTTGACAAGAGAGAATGGATGCTAAGAGGAGATTTGAGGAGAGAAAATAAGGTATCTTTGTGAATGTTTCTGGAGAGCTGTTTTCAAGTATTCAAGACATTGAGGACAAAACATGAGGTGCTTGCTAAAAATATATCTAGTGGATGAGTGGCAAGTTTGATGATCAGGAGCTGATCTTTCAGTCTTGAATGAGAGGTGGTAGATAGAAACAAGTGCTAAGATACTGGAAATAAGGATGAATTATGTACAACTGTGCAAAAGAGAGTGTAATTTTTACTGATGTGTGGAGGAAGATGAGACAGCCAAACAGAGAGGCTATGAAACTTATATTTCCTCTAGTATGCTGGAAGGGGTTATTGGGTAAATTGCCAGGGCTGGAGAAAAGCACTGCAGTATCTGTCATTTGAAATGGTGAGAGAGAGACTGTGGACAAAGCAATTATCTGTGTGGGTGGATAGAGAGGGAAGAGATGGGAAATAAAAAGCATGTGCAAGCCACAGAGTTTTGTAATGTATTTGGAAGGAATCAGTGATATCCCGTGTGAAGAAAGTGAATTCTAAAAGATGGTAGAAGGAATAGAAATTATTAAATAGTAAGATGACACAACCAAGAAAGGAAAATTTGTAGTGGAAATATTCAGCTGGGATTTTTCAGAGCACTTAAAAATTCAAACAACAGAGTGCAATGTATGGCTTTAAGTAATGTATTTCTTCAGATACAAAATCTGTTCTCTTACTAAAGGTTCTTTATGCTTTTTGTGTCCCTTCCTTTGTTAGGTATAAAAATTAATTTCAATTTCGTTTTCTAGTTCTAGTTCATTCAGTAAAAAAAAAGACTAAAGAATTTAATTTGTAGGTTTTAAAACTGATTCCTGAAGAGTATTTGTCCCTTAGTTTTTAATTAAATTGTAATTTTAGTATTTCAGGTTTTATGACCCTTCCACTGTGACTGCAGTGATTAATAGTTAAATGCAGTATTTTTCTAGAGGAAAAAGCATGTCAATGCATTCTTTGAAAGCTCCTTCATAGGGGTGAAAGCCAGTAATGGTTTTGAAAGTCTTTATTCTGGTAAAAATATAAAAAATTGTACAAAAGATAACAGACACTAAGAGTTCATTTTCAATGTGTATGTGCTGTTTGGTTTCTTAAAGCTATGTCAAAAGCATTTCAATGATTGCTTCAACTGCACAACTATATGAAAGAAGTTAATTGTATCTAACCTTTGTAGCCAAACAAGCCACATGTTTGGAAGAGAAAATGGTAGTCTGAGACTCTTTCCCTACTGCATTGATCAGTCTTTCAGCAGAATTGTAGTACAGGTAGTCTGTGCTGCCAACAGAGATAGATAGATAGATAGATAGATAGATAGATAGATAGATAGATAGATAGATAGATAGATAGATAGATAGATAGATAGATAGATAGATAGATAGATAGATAGATAGATAAAGGCTCACTCGGAGTCATTTCTGCCATGGAAGGAGAGAGAACCTGGGTCCAGTTGTGTCAATGCTCATGTAGGTTTCCAGTGAAAGCATGCCAGCATGCAGCTCTCAACAGAAGATGGTCTAACAACTTTTTCAACATGATAACAAAGTGATCTTGCCATTCCTGGGATGAGAATGGCAGGTTACAGTACAGTGTTCATCAGCTCTTTTCAGCTGCAAAACGTTGCATTATTAGGCAATTGGGGGCAGGTGTGATGCACTGGGTCCTTGAACAGGAAGTAGCAACTTTCTTTTGTGTCTCTCTAACATAACTCCTCTGCACTCTTATGACTAGATAAGCAGAGCTGCTTACATATTGCCTGTCTGTATCTTTAAAATCAGAGGACCTAAAACAGGATTTTTAAAAAAGGACCTAAAAAACGGTCAGATTTTCCTAGTATTATTGATCTGGGTGGGGTCTGTTAGGAGTTTATGAAAAACTCTTGCCCATTTGATGCCACTACTTTTTGATGTAAGATTTTTACCTTCAGTTTTCTACAGAAAGGCAAATATTCAAAAGCAATAAATTCATAGAGCTGCTGGGTCTGTACCAACACACATGGACAATAATTTGGCCATTTGGTTTTAAAAATTTTCATAAACATTTAGAAGAAAATTATCTGTAGCCACCGGAAAAATACTGTGAAAAAATATGCAAAAGATCAATGGTTCCAAACGGAATTATATGAACAAATATATTTGTTATGAAATCTGTACTGAGAATAGAATAAAAATAATTTAAGAAAACTAGTAAAGTCACCTGTTTCTAAGTTATTTGTCACTGTCTATAGAACCCTTGGAGACCTGTTTTTCCTGTTACTTTGAAATAAATACAAAAGATATATAGGCTCCTTTACAGTTAGTAAATTCTTTTTGATATGCTGGGATATAAGAAATTAATGAATTTGAAAGTACCCATTATTAATAGCTGAACAGTAAAAATAAGTCATTTGAAACAGTCTGCAGCTTTGATATAAGGCATCCAGCAGGGAACTCAGACATTTTTACTTTGACTGCAAAGCAATATCTTTGAGACTGCTTCCCTCTCCACAAAATGCAGCCTGCACTTTTACCTCTGTTGAGCCAGCTCTGACCTGTGATCCATAGAGCACTGATGCACTCCTTAAACACTTACTAAAGTTTATTTAAAAACTGCATCAGAAGTTTAAACAAAACATAACCACAAGAAATGCAGGGAGAAAGCCCTGTAGACATGCAAGGAAGCAGAGATGAGGGAAAAAAATAAAATATGGGTTTGAAGCAAATATAAATGTTGAAATTAGTTTTTGCATTTTTAAGTGTGTTTAAAAAAAGACTAATTTTCTGAAAATATTTAAAGCTAGATTGAATCATAAGGTTTTCAATAGACAGACTTCTTTATCTTTATTTGTACAGAATTGAGCACAAGAATAGCGACAGCAAAAACTAGAAGTGTAGAAACTTATAAAAACAAGATATTGAATATTGAAGCTTATAAGGCTTTTCTTTCTTGGACATTATGATTGACTCTGTCTTAGTGATGTATGTTTTCACTCTTTTTACCTGATGTTACTTTAATAGAAGAGTGACAAGACTGTAAAATTAATACATATTCCTAAAAATGTACTTCATTAAAAATAATTGATAAGCTATCACTTAGCCTTTCAAGAAGCAAACATAAACTCCTTCATTTTACTTCTTAGAAGTATTTCTAAAATGCAGTTGCTGGATTTGTGCTATTGCCTTTGAAACACATTGCCAGGCCCATCTAGCAAGTACTGTACTTTAACTAAGGATAGGGGGCCCAGTGCTGGTCTTACAATTGTGTGCTTAATAGCTATGGAAAGATAATGCTCCACTGGTGGGGCATTGCCCATATATCTGATTTTAATGTCTTTTGACTAAGCATCTGAACATTTTCATAATTCTACTGTACCTGTGTGGTGTTCATGCTTCTCCTAAAGTACATAACGTGCTAGCTAAACAAGCTGGGAGATGTGTCATCAGGTAGCCCCTAGTAGGAAATCAAATATCCTTACAAATACCACTGAGGGCCCAGCACTTCCCAGATAGCAGCCATAACATAAACACATTTCTTACAGAGGCCCAGGGTAAAAAGGAGGAAAGTTGCTTCAAACTTGCATGGTGTGCCATGTACACATTGTCTCAGCAGGGGCATTTGGTCATAGACCTGACTTCTCCAGCTCAAGGTGGCAGGCTCGTGTTCAGAAGGATATGAGACACTTTTCCTCACGTTTTCTTTCTTATGCTGGTCTTCAGTTTTCTGTATGCTTTTATAATTTCCCCTAGAGAACAAAAGTGACTCAAAGTCATTTTGTCAAAGTGACAGAAGTCAGCCAGGCAAGATCATGATGTCCCAGATAATGTCTCTGTTGAAGTAATTACGGCTTCAGATCTCTTGCTCGTGTCCGTTTAGTTCTCAGTCCCAGAAGATCAATTCAGAGACATGCTATGAGTTTTGGAGATGTTAGCAGTGCCTATTCTGACCCTGATTTTTCAGAGTCCTCAAGAAACCTGAATTTACAAGGATGAAAGAAATGTTAGAGTTGTTTTATTCTTTAGGCAGCCACTGCATAATACATGCACATAAGCATTAAAACAAGCCCAAGAATATTCCCTTTGTGTAGTACTAATCAAAGAAATACAGTCTTTATGAGTGAGTATAGATGCAGCTATAGTGAGATCCATATTGCTGACAGCAATTTATTTAAAGCCTTCTCGACATCTGGCTCTTCCCCGTGTATTATGTGACTTTTCTCTTAATGTAATTTCAGTAGTGCATCCTGTCTAGTTCCCCCATGTCTATCTTCCAAAGTTTTCTAACTGTCAATGAGTTTTCTAAATAAGTAAATTTCCCTCACAGCAATTTCTGTTTAGCAGGATGATAAAACATGGTACTCCTTATCCTCAGTCAAAACATGATGTTTCTTACCTCTGCATATTTTTGAGCATTTCAGCCTTGAAGTCTGAAATTTTTCGCACTTTTCTGACTTGATTCTACATTATTTCTCTGGCGATTTGAGGTCTGGGATGCATACTGGATTTAATGTCTGGTTTAGATTCACTGCTCGGTTTTCATTTCATAGAGCTCTATTCAGCCCTTTAAGAAACAACACTGAGCAGCACTAAGTAAGTTTGCAGTGGATTGTGACTTAGCAGTGTTAATACAGAAAACTGGGCCCTCTCCTCCATCCCTGCTGGAAGTTTAATTCAACAGCAGGTTGGAAGAGACACACAGCATTTAGCTTTCAGGTTACGTAATGCAAGGTGCATTTCTGCAAGAGAACAGACTCGGCTAAATCAGGTTGCTCATGATCAGTTTTAATTTAGCAAGTTAGTTGTTACCAAGCTTTTACAAACACAACTGCTTCTTTGCCAGGCTGGGTTAAAAATGCTTTCTAAACTCAAAGAATTTGGATGTTATTCAAAGCTCACTCAGTCTTTGACTGCCATGTACTTTATTGCCAAACCTTCAGAGCACATATGGACTTCTTTTATTACCAATGAATATGGCAGCTGACTAATACAAGACTTCTACTAATTTTCTTGGTAGACTTTTTTTTGCATCCACACAGAGAAAATGACTGGTTTAGTTTACTGTATCAAAGAAAGAGATTTCATCAAAGATTCATTACTGTTAGCAGGGTAATAAAGCTTTTCTGTAACTTTGTAGAGGAAAACTTGAAAATTTATTGACATGAGATGAATATTTATATAATCTTCATTATAATTGCAATTTAAATTAACAAAAAATATCAACTGTATTTTTATTTTAAAAAATATCCAATTATTCTATCAGAGAAGGTGAGACATTTTATCAAAAATCTCTGAATCTCTGTGTGTAATTCAACTACTAGTGTTTGGAAAGAGCTAGCTGTCACAGTGGTTTTTTCTGCATCATTTGCTGTGGCTATGTTTTATAAATATTCCAATGCCCTGACCCCAAATGATTTTGCCATTTGTTCCTATTTGAAAAAATTTTTTCTAGAGATGTCATGGAAAAGTTAAACTTCTATTAATTTATAATAAAAAAGCAGTGTGGACAGTTTTACATCTACCAGAGAGGGGGAGATACAGCTCAAGTCAACCTATGTACTGTAGCAGGTGAGGTATTCCTGATTTATAATGAAGGAGACCTTTGAAAAAAGAAATTTTATCTCAAAATATTGTTACTTATATTTTGAGATGCAGCCACTAGCTGTCTCTGAAAAGTAATATACATAGCAAAATCAATTATAATCACTGCTCTATTTTTCCCCCCAACTTTCTTGTTATAATTTCAATAAAATAAACCTAATAATTAAGTCAGTCTACCTATTAGAGATTTATAGCACCAATAGGTTAATAGAATAATTTTTGACCAAGCGGATCTCCAGAGACTAAGTCATTATAATTTTGAATCTGCAGTGTCTCTCTTTGATGTGAATTGGCAGACGAGTACGTGTATTGGCCGGAAGCGTTGTTCCCATGGAAATGTTATTTCCTACATCACAGCTGTCCCCATAATGCTGTTTTTGTTAAATTTCTTCACTAAATTAATGAAATAAGAGCATCTCTGATTGAGTTAACAGGTCCATTAAGAATGGCATTAAAATTCATCTCCTGCTTGTAAAAAGCAGTAAACAAAGTCTTTAGTGGGTCTTCCAGTCTCACAGGAAACATATATTAGAAAATATCTATTACAACAATTGAAAAATTGTTGAAATCCTTTCCCTAGGACATCACAGCCCACAGCTATAGTACACACTTGGCAGCATGGATTTTCACTATTATGGATGCCTTATTTTCATTAGGGATCATTACCAGAGAACTAAGCTGGAAAGCAGTAATATTGATTTTACTTTGACTTTGAAATGAAGAAAAAAAAGAAACCTGCAAGGTCTGCCAAATTGCTTGTTTAAGTCTGATTCTCTGACACATATACTTATGGCAGAGCAATGAGATTACACGTTGTCATTTCCAATACTGCTGTAAAGATGGCTGAAAAATACAAACAGTATCCTCAAAAATCCTACCAACAATACACGGTACAATAGATATTTTGATATTTGGTATTGATATCTTCTCCTTCACATTTAAAAGTATTAACAGCATTGTAGATTGAAAAAATGCCTGTCTTCATAACATTGGTTTTAGTAAAATGTATTCATTGGTAAGTGAAAAAAAATTAAGTTTTTCATAATAATTTTATTCTATCAGTCACTGAAACAGATAACATCTGTTACATCTTTACTTAGTCCTTTTAGAGTGAGTGATATTCTTTGTAACTAGTTAGTGATGGGTGTAAGAATTCTGTTCTGCTCCCCATGCTACTTTCTGCCACAGACTGGTGTAGTTCGGAGCTAGGGCCTGATTTAAAAGAGAGTTTCATAAATCTTTAGCAGTACATTACTACTGCAGAACTTACCAGGTTAGTGAAGAGGGAAGAGGAGGCTGAGTGGCAGCTCTGGAGTTCCTCTCCGGGACTGGGACTTATTTTGAGCTGGCAGATAGATCATGATATCTGTGTGAGGTTTTTAGTTTGTGTTTTGGGGTGTTTTTTTGTTTTGTTTTGTTTTCTGGCCTAAAAGAAAAGGATTCCTGATGAAATTTAGCATTTACTGTATGAATCAGCCAGTTTTTAGAAAATATTTGTGTTTCTGGAGACAAGAATCTGACCACAATACCTTCCAACTCTGCAACTAATTCAAAAACTGCAGCCAAGGAATGCAGGTTTTTACCTATGGCAACAGGATGAGATTTTTCCATTTAGTACATATGTTACAATGAGCAATTATTGTGTCTGCACCTGCTTCATGAAAAATATAGCAGCCAAAAATAGCATCAAATAGTTCTAAAACTAGTATTTTCTTGTAAGATTATGAAATGCTTTCAAGTCCATCAGAAACTGAGTGAGGTAGAATGAAGCTTCTGACTTGTTTTTTACTACCTAGCAGGCAAAAAATACTAAGTAAACCAAGTTTTTATCTGGAACCTGTTTAGGATCTCAAACACTTGCCCACAGTGCAGTACATGTGACCCAGTGCAAGAGTTACAAGCCATTCACTGTCCCGGGTAAAGTGGCTTCAAATCTGTTTCATTGCCTTTGGGACAGGATTCTTTAACATTGTGAAACCTTCCCCCTTCTTAACCCAAACCTCTCAAACGGTTTCTTTCCATCTTGGTAAGTTATCAAGGCAATGCTCTACCTAAAGCAGAAGATTCCAAGACTAAATCAAAGATCTTGTGAGATCTATTACTCTGCTTCTCTACTATGAGAGTTTCCTTAGGCACTTTATGGAATTCCCCTCTGGCTATGCAACAATTACAGAAAGGATTGTTTTCCAAGTAGCCAATTCTAATCATTGTTTTTTGGAAGTTTCTCTGGCAGTGTTTTCTAATCTTTCTGTAATTCAGTGCAAATATTGACAAGCTGGAGAGAAAAAACAGATAGTTTCTGATTATCTGCTCTAGTAAGAGTCTGGAAGGCTTTGCAAGCACATTTTTTCCAGAGAGCAATTACACTCTTGGTTTTGAAAACAGGTGAGTCTCTGCAAAGAGACAGGAAAGAATAATGCCCTTAAGAAATCCAAAACACTGCAGTTCCAGAAGGCTGTGTTTGAACAGCAGTTTTACAGTTGCTTACTGTTTTTCTTTAAAAGCATCCAGAAAAAGCTTATGGGCCAGAATGGGCTGTTGAATATCACAATTTGAAAACAATATGAGATTTTTAATCTCATGAAGAAATTTAAGGCCAAGTCTAGACCAGTAAGCAAGATAGGGCCAGGACATAATCTCGATCATCTATATTGTTTAAACAGCCTGTGTTCTCTTTGGCATAGCTTTGTGCTTAACACACTGATAAGGTGCCCCTGATTCAGATCAGGGACAATTCAGGAGATAGCATAATCTGGGGTCAGTTTCATCAAGGTAGAATGCCTGATAAAACTCAGTTTTGGGAAGGATGTAAGCTAATGTATGCTAGCCTGCTGTGTGTATGCAGGCTGTCAAGGCCAGAGAACAAGGCCTAAAATATTTGATTAACTGCTCTAGGTGTGGCACAGAACTCTTCATTAGCTTCAAGGACCATATCAAATTTTACAGAATCATAAACTCTCCTGAGCTGGAAGGCACCCAAAATGATCATTGAAGTCCAACTCCCAGCCCTGCACAGAACAGCTCCAAGAATCACATCACATGTCTGAGAGCATCCAAATCCTTCTTGAACTCTGTCAGGTTTGGTGCAGTGACACCTTTCCTGGGGAGCTGTTCCAGTGCCCAACCAGCCTCTAGGTGAAGAACCTTTATCTAATAATCCAACCTAAACCTCCTCTGACACAATTTCAGGCCATTCTCTTGGGTCCTGTCACTGGGACCACAGAGAAGGGATCAGTGTCTTCCCCTCCTCTTCCCTTCACAAGGAAGCTCCAGATAGCAATGAGGTCTCCCCTCAGTCTCCTCCAGAGTGAACAGACCAAGTGACCTGATCTGCTCCTCATGTGGCTTCTCAAGGCCCTTCACATCTTTGTTGCCATCCTTTGGCTGCCCTCTAATGCCTTTATATTTTTCTTATATTGTGGCACCCAAAGCTGCCCCCAGCACTGGAAGTGAGGCTGCCCCAGCTCAGAGCAGAGCAGGACAATCCCTCCCTTGCCTGGCTGGTGATGCTGTGCCTGATGTCCCCAGGACAGGGTTGGCCCTCCTGACTGCCAGGGCTCTGCTGGCTCATGGTCAGCTTGCCAGTGACCCCCGGTCCCTTTTTGTGGTGCTGGTCTCCAGACTCTCATTTCCCAGTCTGAATGTACAATCCTCATGCCAGGTGCAGAATCCAGCATTTGTCTTTGTTAAACTTCATATAATTGGTGATTTCCCAGACCTCTAATTTGTCAGTCTCTCTGCTGAGCCTCTCTTCATTCAAGGGAATCAGGAGCTTCTCCTAATCTAGTATCATCAGCAAACTTACTTAGAATATCTTTGACATCACAGATATCTCTGTCAGTCTGACTCTCCTCAGTTGGCTAACATGGTATATTTTTAAGAATATTATTTATATATATTACAAATATATATAGATATCTTACTGTAATTTATTTTATAATGTCTTATTTTTCTCTTGGTTTTTTTTTTAAGGACTTTCTGCTTTAGCTTTAAGGATGTATTCCTCTAAAATTTATGCATCTTTCCTTTTTCTTTTTTCGCTGGAAAACTGTAGTATCTGAAAAGATATTTACACTGAGATCTGTCTGCAGCTCTTGGTTTCCTCAAGAGGTTTCCTGGATTTTGGGATAATGCAGGAAGCAATTTCCTGTGTGAGCTTTGCCCTTCATCCTGCTCTTGTTGATAGTTTGGTCTTGTTAAGCCAAAGGCAATAGCCTGGTTGCCACCTTCACTCTGCTCCTGCTGTAGGCTGTGGGCTGCCATAAAGCTGGGGTTGTGTGTTGGTTTTGTTCTTGTTTTGGCTCTAATAATGGTATTATTATGTCATTATGCACATATTTGGACTACGATAATTACTTTATTCCCCCCTTTATTTTATTCTCCCCCCCCAGCATCTGGCTGTATGCTCTCTTTGCTGAGGATATTTTTTAAATTATTATTATCTTATAAGACAACCTTATTTTTACTGCATAACTATTCATTAACTCATACAATTTCTTAAATTACTTTTATAGAATGTCTGTTTTAAAATNTCCCTCCCTTGCCTGGCTGGTGATGCTGTGCCTGATGTCCCCAGGACAGGGTTGGCCCTCCTGACTGCCAGGGCTCTGCTGGCTCATGGTCAGCTTGCCAGTGACCCCCGGTCCCTTTTTGTGGTGCTGGTCTCCAGACTCTCATTTCCCAGTCTGAATGTACAATCCTCATGCCAGGTGCAGAATCCAGCATTTGTCTTTGTTAAACTTCATATAATTGGTGATTTCCCAGACCTCTAATTTGTCAGTCTCTCTGCTGAGCCTCTCTTCATTCAAGGGAATCAGGAGCTTCTCCTAATCTAGTATCATCAGCAAACTTACTTAGAATATCTTTGACATCACAGATATCTCTGTCAGTCTGACTCTCCTCAGTTGGCTAACATGGTATATTTTTAAGAATATTATTTATATATATTACAAATATATATAGATATCTTACTGTAATTTATTTTATAATGTCTTATTTTTCTCTTGGTTTTTTTTTTAAGGACTTTCTGCTTTAGCTTTAAGGATGTATTCCTCTAAAATTTATGCATCTTTCCTTTTTCTTTTTTCGCTGGAAAACTGTAGTATCTGAAAAGATATTTACACTGAGATCTGTCTGCAGCTCTTGGTTTCCTCAAGAGGTTTCCTGGATTTTGGGATAATGCAGGAAGCAATTTCCTGTGTGAGCTTTGCCCTTCATCCTGCTCTTGTTGATAGTTTGGTCTTGTTAAGCCAAAGGCAATAGCCTGGTTGCCACCTTCACTCTGCTCCTGCTGTAGGCTGTGGGCTGCCATAAAGCTGGGGTTGTGTGTTGGTTTTGTTCTTGTTTTGGCTCTAATAATGGTATTATTATGTCATTATGCACATATTTGGACTACGATAATTACTTTATTCCCCCCTTTATTTTATTCTCCCCCCCCAGCATCTGGCTGTATGCTCTCTTTGCTGAGGATATTTTTTAAATTATTATTATCTTATAAGACAACCTTATTTTTACTGCATAACTATTCATTAACTCATACAATTTCTTAAATTACTTTTATAGAATGTCTGTTTTAAAATACTGTTGAACATATTTAACTAGATGTGTGTGAGATGATGTTTGTGTATATGTACATATAAAGAAAACTTCCAGTTATTTCTGTCTCCTGTTAAGGAGAAAGGTTGTATGATTTACTCTATATTTTACTCTGAGGTCAACCTTTCTATTACTCCAGAAAGGAGCCAAATCTGACATACTACTCTCAGTTTTTCTGAGAATAATCCATTTGTATCACTGTCAAAAGGCAGGCTGGGTAGAAGGATGTTTTCTACTGGAGAGGATATCAAGTATCTGCCAAGAAAAAAATAGTGAATGAGGGTTTGGATGGTCAGAAAGGATTCAGAGTGCTGATGAAGGACGTGCTCGTGATCACTCTAGATTTATTATGAGGCACTATAAATCACTCAGAACTCTCCTAGTATGTATTTCTCAAAGCTCTTTTGCTAAGAGAAGAATTGCAAAACAACAAAGTCCCTGGTATGGGATGGCTTTCTATAAGGGCTGTTTGCTGGTTAGGACTGTAGCAAAGATGTATTCTCTGCTGCTTTTAGAGAAGAGGAAAAATCCCCAAGCCTTTAATTGAAGAAAATAGTTTTAGAGCTTTACTGGGGAAAAAAAATAATAGAGGTTTGTGAATGAATTTTTAGTATCAGCCATTTGTACTAGTATTTGGTATATCCACTCAAATCTAAATCCCTTTCTCCTCATTTGAATTCCCTTTCTTACATTTCTCATAAAGTTGTCTGAGAGAAGGTGTCTGACTGAAGCCTACATCATTACTGGCAGGAGTACAAAGGAAAACATTTTGTTATACTGAAGCCTTTAGACAGCAGCCAAGAAGCAAACTTTAGTAATTCATAGTACTATCACAGCTAACTGCACAGTGAAACTATAGTGACTGACCTCTTTAAACACACTGATTTCTTTAATAAGGGCAACTATTGTAATGCATTCCATTTAAATAGAACTATAAATCTTGGAAAGGACACAAAAAGCAAATCAAAGGCCTATTCAACTCAGGAAATAGTGACTTTCTCTTCCATGTAACTTTTATATTAAAATGTGGAATACTTCTGTTTCCACTGATGACATAGGACCTTTATTGAATGGCAATATCACTTATAAAACAATGCATTAATTACTATTTTCCATATGATGGGAACTCACTGATTTTCTGGGTGTTATTTCTGAAAAATGGATCACTGAAATAGGTTGCTCTGCAAGCAGTGAAAAACTTACTTCCCCCACCAGCCTGTATATACGAATGAGCTTCTACTAGAAGAGATTCAATAATGACTTCTTCTGCAATCTTTGCCCAAAGAGGCATTCATGAGATCTCTCTCCAGGGATCTGTTTTCAAAACAGTTTTAGAAACTAAATAGCTTTAGTTTCCTACTGCTCTGTCAAATTTGATCTGATTTTAAAAAATACTAAAAAGAGAGAGACCTGACTGAAAGCACACATTAATAATATTTCCTTTGAGAACCTGGATTAAAAATAGCAGTACTGAATAAGGGGGTCTAATTTTCTGATTCTTAGTATAATTTTGCTCAAGATAAAGTTGAAGATACTAGCTCTTCACAGCAATGTTTTTTCTAGACCTCTAGTATTTTTTACATGCAAGATAATGTTGAAACTGAGAATTAGTTTCTGTGTCATCTGATTGACTGAATTCTTAGAGGTGTTAGTTTGATAAAATATACAGCGTGTGATGTTATCATCTAACAAGTTAACACAGTGCTAATAATACACAGAAATAGAAATTCTCTTTTACTGTTTCCTTGCCTTCCTCTTTACCCACATCCTATCCCACTCCTCCCTTGGTGATAAATGTACCAGTGAGAGTCAGTGGGTACTAACATACAGCAACAAAGAGGATAAGAAAAAACCTTTCAGGTTACTACTGTGTTCAATATTCTGTGATTGTATGTCCAGGCAAGGCCACTATGGCTCTTTCTCAGCTTTGTTTTGTGCTTCTCCATCTTCTGATCCAAACTCTCATTCATATTTTTCCTTTTAACTTCCCTGAGAAGTACAGTAAGTATTTTTTCAATGGTAAGATCTACTTCTGCCATGAACCAGCTCTTAGCTTTCCCCCTGGATTGTGGCTAAGCTATGAGTCTTCATTTACTTTTGAGTGGACTGCATTAATTCCATAGATAAGTTATTAACAGAATATATATTGCAAAAAACTTCATAAAGAAACAATAATGCCTTCCTTTTATGAAATATATTTCAGGCCATTATAGGTAAGGGAAAAGGAGTACATATCTTTTCTATACTCAGAAAAATTTGCTCTAGAGACATTTGCTGAGCACTAAAAATCTAGCAACAGCCTTTGCATGTATTTGAAAATCTGTTTAAAAAGCCAAAATATTCATTTTAGCCTTTCTATATTGGTGATTTAACAAAAAAAATAATTTCCCCTGGGTTCCAGAAATATTCCACAGTTTTGTGGATTGTTTAAAATGGCATCTCATGGGGACTTTAGGTGAGAAGCACTGTACTGAAAAGAACAATAAAGGTCTAAGTTCTGTGCAAGAACTTCATTGGAATAGAAAATTCCCTATATATTCTCAGGCCCACATGTACCCCAGGGTTTCCAGCTCTGGATATTTATTCAGACACCTACCAATTGGATATCAGGGCAAAATTTAGATAAGTGCTGTTTTCATCTGTGTAGATTGCCATTTCTGAGGAAAGGAAAGGTCCCTTAGGCTGGACCACTGGTAGATGAGGTTTCTCTGTGAGACGTGAAGTGCTGCAGCAGATAGTTCGATGAAGCCACACAGAGCATGTTTACACAGTCTCTAAATGAGTTCAAAAGATACATTAGAATTGAATTCCATTTTATCAGTACTGATGATCTAAGCCACAAAAAAGTCAAGTGTTGTGTGAAATACATATCTAGTGCCTGTATCTGTTGATGCAAAGATGGAGAAAAAACCTATGAGTGTTCATTACTGTACGATGATTGAGCTAAAGCAGATTACTGAAAACATCCTTGAAATATCTGAATGTTTAGTAACAAAAACTGGGCTTCAGATTGATGTTCTTTTCTACTTAGTAATGAACCAAGTGTCTGTTTCCCAGAGGGATGTAGGCACTGACAGCAGAACTTAAATTTTCCAAACAAAAAGTGATTCTATGATATATGGATGCATTAATTCTTTAGTATGCTTTTGCTGGTAATAAGTTTTAAGTCAATCAGTAAATAAGAGCTTGTTATTTAAAACACAATTTTGATGAGTCAAGTATTTTTACAGTGGACCAATCAAAAACCTAGAATTAAAGTTTCTCCTTTTACCTCTTAAAACAAAACCCTACCTGCGTGATTAGCTGCTTTTACCCTCCAGTCTCCCAAAACCTTCCATCTGAAACCTGTCCTTTTCTGTCTTCCCCTTTTTTACTCTTTGTCTGCACTGTTTATCCGTCAACTGGCTGACAGTGTCTTTACATCCAAAATGCAAAGCAGACAGATGGCCATCTCAGGAAAGAACATGACTAAGAGCACCAGCATCAGCGGGGAGATGTACACGCTGGAGAAGAACGATGGCAGCCAGTCAGACACGGCAGTGGGCTCTGTTGGTGGTGGCAGCAAAAAGAGACGCTCCAGCATTGGTGCAAAGATGGTCGCCATCGTGGGGCTATCCAGAAAAAGCCGTAGCACGTCACAACTCAGCCAAACTGGTAGGAACTAGGTTTTTTTTTTTCTCAGACTGCCATTTAAGTGTACATATTTCTTATGTATTACAGTTTAATAATTTGAAGATCCTGTTGAAGTTGCCTCATCAACAATATTCTATGGAATGAAGAAAATGACCAATTATCATTTTTCTCTGAATATTTACTAAACTTTTTTTTTTTTTTAAGCAAAAATCCTTTTCAGGTTGGACTGAAGCTTTTATTTTCTACTTGCTGGAACCTGCTTACTACACTAATTCCTTATTTTTCAGCTTTTCAGGAACCAACATGAACTGTATTTCCATTTGGGGGGTTCTTTACTGAAGTATGTGAAGGGTCACTGAAATGTTATAAGATGTCTTTAGTTTTGTCACAGACAGTGTTTGCATATTTCAACATGAGGTTTTTTTCACTTTTGAACATGCAGTCTTATTTTGAAACAAAACCCTTTTCCTGAAAGAAGTTATATGTTATATTACTTTAGTGCAAATATATTATTTGTTTTAATTGCTTTTTTTTCAGCCTACAAGTGTATTCGCCATCCTTAGAAATTTTCCACATTTTTGTTTCTTTGAATTCAAATTGGATACTTCAGTGTGCTGCCTAGGAAGATGGAGAGTTTCTTCTGCTTTGATGCCTAAAGCATTTTAAATCTTACACATTTTTTGTATTGCTTCCTATTTTGGTGAAAATCCATATAATGCACTCTGAAAAGCTCAATGTCAAATAATGACACTAGGACAAGTGTATTTTATATTGAAAAAAGTTACTTGTATTTGAATAACATTCACTTAAAAGAAGTGTTTAAAAATTTATATAAGTATGCATATATATATTTCAATGTATATACAGAAGATGTATTGTATGCTCAGTATTCAAGAAAAACTGTTGGTGATGTTGACATATGGTTCAACATAAGTTTAAGGGCAATGTAAGTGCCCTGCTGTATGAGGTTCCATCTGAAGGTCTCCATTGTGCTAACCACCATTCAAACACAGATAAGAGATTTCTCAATTCTTTCCAAACCAAAGGGATAAGACTTTGTACAACAAAATGGAGCAAAAGTATGATTTGCACTGTCAGAAACTGGTAATTTTTTAAGTAAACTTTTGGGAGGTGTGGGTGGAATTTCAAGTACTGTAAAGAGTAGAACTAAAAAAGAAAAGAAAGGCGAGGTAACAGTGCAGAAGAGGGTAGGGAGCTTGACTGTGTGACTAATTGAATGCAGTATGCACAGCAGGGAATGAAGAAGAGGGGAAAGAATGTATATGGACAAAGTTATGAATATCATGCAGACATTGGTGACTCCATCAGTAAGCAAGTCTGTGCAGCCATCTTGTTTCTTACCAGCTCACTTGCAGGTTATGGAAAAGGCAGGTACATGTACATTTCTATTTTCTTTGAAATAAATGACAAATAAAAGATGAAGTCACCTTTAGAAAAATCTGGAAGTATCTGGTTAGGCAAGAAAAATAATTAATCACTTGCTCACCTGGAAATCTAAATTTTTGACTTGTGATAGTACAGAGCTATGTATCTGTATAGATGCATTTGAATATCAAATTGTATGCAACGCACTACATTACTTTTTATAATCTAATATGGTCTCTCTTGCCATAAGAGATATTAAATGAAGGATGTCAGCTCTTGTACATTGCTCAAGTATGTCTCAGCACTAGAGAAAATCTGTATTGTGTGTCTGGTCTAGATCTAATTTAAATACCACTCTGTCTTTGTTATTTGGTGTTTTTAAGCAGTTTTTCTCTCTATCAAATCAATTGCCCAATGACTGATTAGATGCTCCACTCAGGGACAAATGTGAAATATAAGTGTCTCAAAGAGTACTCAAAGCCTTTAGACCCACTGCCTGTGAGCAGGGTGTTCTGAGAGACTCTTGGGTGGGGAGCTGTAATGCAGTGCTGTTAGAAGAGCAGCAGCAGCTGAGGAGCCTGCATGGCTCTGGCTAGCAGCCCCTGTCCCTTGGCTGCTCCTGGGACAGGCTGTGCTCAGGGCTGGCCTTGCCTGGCCCCAGCCAGAGCAGCCAGTGCAGCTCCTGCTGCCATCTCCTGAGAAAACCCCTCATGTTGGCTGGATATGGGGTACAGGTAAGGGTTGAGGGTTGTTTTATTGAGCTGTTACTGCACACCTGCTCCTGTTGCTCTATTTGACAAGCGTATCCCAGGGGCCCTGCCTGGTGGCCACATGCAGCTGCTGCTACAGGAGAGGCACAAGCATCTTTAGCCAGTTGGGTCACAGAGGCATTGCTGGTTGTGGTGAGCAGGACTCTGGCCACACATCAGGCCCTGGATGAGTGTGTGGATGGTGCTGTGCCTGCAGTGACACAATTTGATGGCTGTTGGCTTGGTGGGGGTGAGGTCACACCATGAAGAAATACCTTGCATGTCTTCAGATCCTTCACGATGAGGATGGTGAGACACTAGAACAGGTAGCCCAAAGAAGCTGTGGATGCCCTATCCCTGGAAATGTTCAAGGCAAGGTTAGATGGGGGTCTGAGCAACCCAAGTGGAGGGTGCCCCTGTCCCCCCTGAACTGGGTTGTAGCTAGATGGTGTTTAAGGTCCCTTCCAACCCAAATGGTTCTGTTTCCATCCATTGATACATCTTACAGAAAATGTTGGACACCAGCATTGATACCAGACGATTAAAACTTGCAATTAAAGTGTTTAATGAATTTATAAATTTCTCTGGCTTGTCTCATCATGTTCCTGTTCTCAGATGGTAGGTGCCTGCACAAGGAATCATTGTATTGGTACAATCTGGAAGCAAAATACTAAGTTCCTGTAGGTGTCCTGTAAGTACAGTTTTCTGGAACTAAGAGGCAGGAGATATTCAGGTGTTAGGGAACTGGTACCATGTAGAAACTGGTTTAAGTATAAAAGTTTCTTAAGTACTTTCTGAAGATAAAATATTGTTCAATGGGCTGGCTAAGTATCTGCTTGCATACAAGGCTTGAAAAAGCATACCAATACCAGAAGATAACACTACTGTAGAAAGTTGTGTGCTCATGTGGAAATCAGTGTAGAAATGACTATCTGTATCTCTGAAGTTTTTTGCAAGTGTTTTGTAAAGTATAATTTTACTTCAGTGGTTTTCTTCATTCATATTTTATAACTAAATTTACACCAGAAGTTTTTCTGAAAGTAGGTCATCATAACTGTTTTCAGGACTGTGTACCAGACTTACATGCCTTATAAGGTCAATTTCAAATGTCTTTTAAAATTATATTTCTAGTGTTTATTGTTATTTGTCATAGTGCTAAGAAGTTGACACTCAAAATAGATACAGAAATGTATTTTCTTATTCTGGTCTGTAGTCCTTTTCAGGTAGGAACAGTTGTTTTATGGGTAGAGAGCATGACACAAAAGTAATTTTTCTTAAGGCAGCTTTTATTTAAGACTTCAGTAAATGACAAGATACTGAAGAGTAGAGTAGTAAGATAAATTAGAATTTAATTTATTTATGGTTCCTGTACCTTTCCAGTGCTCCAGAAATAGCTAAAGGTATACTCCATAGTCTTGAGTGAAGCTTTCAATTCTAGAAGCTAACATTTGATGGGTTAGAAGGAGTTTATGGTGTAACTTTCAGGTCCTGATTCCACAGGCATTCTTCCTTGTGGAAAAGACAGCTTTCTTTACAGAGGAAAATAGAATGCAAAATTAAATTCTTATCAGGCTTATCTATTCATATCTGGAATGCAATTATTTTCCTGCTGATCAGCCCTGAGGGAACTGATGATCAGACTTCTATAGAGATGCAGACCTAATTCTCAGTTATATTTCATTAATGAGTAAAATCTTTGCCACCCTCTTATTATGCAATCTTAGGGATCCCTTTCAATTTACATGCACTGTCTCTGGCCGGCAGATACCTGGGTGCTTTTACTTCCCTTATTTAGTTGTCATTTCTCTTTTAGTGAGGTAAGTATTTTCTTTAGTTAAAAAGAAATTTTGTATGCTGATTATATCCAACAGCCAAAGGAGTTCAATGCATGTTTTCAGAATCTGGGGCACTCCATGGATCATATATACTAAAATATCAAGTATGTATGTTCAGTCACCCATACAGGGGTACACCATACAGCACACTCTCAGAGACAGACTGAGTCCCGTCATGTCTTTGGGTAAGTGATTACAATAGATGGAATCTATTAAAAGAGATGAAAAAAAGGAAGGAACAGCATGACTTGAGCGTGACCAGTTCAGTAATGCCTGCAGAGAGGTGTAACTATGTTTGGATAGAAATCACTGCCCTTGTGTATCTCTGGAGAGTGCTGCTCCAAGGTGCTGCACTCAGAGGGCCCTGCACATGTAAACGTAGCAGGTGGTGCTGGGGCAACTGGTGCTGCCTGAACTGCACTTGCTTTGCTGCAACATGCTGTTCCATGTCACCTAAGAACTCTGGATAGGATGCCATATGAGGCATGAAGCTATAGGGCTGTAGAAGTGGAATTTTGAGACAGTTATAAGATCTTTTGACATTCTTCATAATTTTGCTGGGGTTAAACTTCACCATATATAACTGAAGTTATAGTTCTCTGCAGGAAAAGTACAAACAGCAGTTGATTCTGTGCTAGCAAAATAATGACTAATGTTGTGTGAATTCAACAGTTTTTATCAAAATGAGGCATTTCCATTTTAACAAATTCTGCAGAGGTCCAAAGTGAAAAGAGTTTAAAGTATTTAGAAATGTTGATATTTCATGGCTACATATTAGAAGAAATGTAAGAGGATTAGATCTCAGAGAAAAAAGTTGAGTGAGGTTTAATTTTATTTGTGTTTAAAACCAAATTTTGTATTCTGCATGGTTTGTAGGGTGTTGAAACTGCAGTCTGAGGTGTTGTACTCATAAGTAGAACAGTCTCACTTATGTCTGTTAGGATCCAATGATGTAGCCTACAGAGCCATTTCCTCAACTTATGGAATAATTGAGGGGAATCTGTTGGTAACATTGGTCTTGATGTGGTATTGAACTTCACATTTCTAATTCAAAATTTGATTTTTATTAAAAAAATAGTCTTCTATTGCACATATAGTCAATGTGGTTCCTTTTAAGAAGAGGGTGCTTAATCACTTGGAATCGTGGTAACTAAAGAAGAAACTACGTTGATTGCCTTTCATTGTCTAAACTGAGATAGTATATGGTAAGCATGCAATTTACTGAATAAAAAGTGTATTTGTTTGCATAATAGACATTGTTTTTTACTATCCCTAGAATTAATTTATGTAGTCAAAGTGGCAACTGGAATTATCATCAACTACTTTTAACTTGGACATGTATTTTATTTTTTTTTAAATCATATATATAATACAGGCAATTTGAAACAATATAGGCAATTTGAAACAAGCCATTTGTTTGGGGGTTTATTTCCTTTCATATTCTAGAGACAGACTGCTAATGTAATAGATTGCTTTAATGTGTAGCATTACACTTACATCAACATTCTTGATGTGTAATCTGATTTACTTTCAAAATTAACACATAATACATTGATAGAAATATAGGATTAGCAGTTGACAAGAGATTAGGGCATATTTATTTTACTCATTAGTTGAGAATTGTGAATTGAATCCTTTACCAAGGAGAAAGCACCATTATAATAAATGCATTACCAAGAGCATTAATCAGCTTTTACTAAATAAACTCTGAAAAGTATGCTAATAAACAAAGATACTCTAATTGCAAATGAAAAAGGCTTTAAAATATCATTAAATTCTGTTGCTTTCCTCTACGCGTAGGAAATGACTAGGAAAGGAGATATGGCAGTACGAAATTTAGGCAACTCTCCTTAACAGATTTTCTGTAGAGGAAGTAAGTGTATATTTGAGTCTTCACATGTTCATAAAGCTTTTCTGAGAGATGGATGCAGTGAAAACAAACATAGAGTTGAAATGCCAGAACTGAACTCCAGCCAATGCTAGCTATGATCTTATAGAAGTCCTCTGGAAGACATTTCTTGCACACAAAGTGAGAAGAGTGGGAGACACCTTATGCCATATATGAGGAGAAATTCCAGGCAGATGAGAAGGAAGCCCTGTGGTAGGACTAGGGAGTAAGAATAAAGGGCTTAATTTTTAGGGAAAAAAGTGCAGATCATGTTTACCAACTGAGCCATACTGTCTCAGTCACAAATAACTCATCAAACTTTTCTGTAATAGTTATCAGCTCAGTGAGGTGTACACCTGTAAGATTTCCATCTGCCTGTGGTAGAAGTAAAATTAATCCCCCTGATTGTAGGCATTTATGATATTAAAAATTCTTATTTATCATTAAAAAATTATTTTCTGCATTTCTTTACTTAAAGTTTCTTATATTACTACTTGAACTGCTTAATAAGAGGAAAAAAAGGAGAAAGTTCTAAGAGAGGTCAGCACATTTAGCTTGACCTTCCACAAGATTTTTTTCTATCCATATTTAGAGGTAAAAATAGAGAGAAATGTAGGGTGATCTTTTAGCAGAATACTGCTAAACTATTTTTCTTTTTCAGAGCAGAAGAATTCTCATGGGATCCCTGCTAAAAAATATATATACATCTCATAAAAACCCCCAAACTATAAAGCTGTTTTATTTCTGTTTTTGCAGTAAAC